>OZ024742.1:294915133-294920133 GCA_964016885.1 Eledone cirrhosa | reverse complement strand
TGATGTAGACTGTGACATTGATTGTGATATGGATAGTGACATAGATTTTGACATAGCTAATTATAAAGCTTGTGATACAATTACTGGTACAGACTACTCATAATAAAGATTATGTCATAGACACTAGCTTGTGACATAACTACTCACACACCTTATGACATAGCTACTGTTATAGTTTTTGGTTGAACTACTGATAAAGATTTTGATGCAGATACTGATAAAGAATGTGACATAGCTAATGATAAAGATTATGACATAACTCCTGATAAATCTTATGACATAGCTACTTGTGACATAACCACTGAAACAGATTGTGACAGATACTGACACAATTTGTGATGTAATTACTGATATTGCTCTGTGACATGACTACCGATATAGCTTGTGATGTATCTACTGACACAACTTGTGACATATCTACTGATATAGTTTGTGGCAAAGCTACTTATACAGCATATAACAAACCTAATGATATAGATAGAGACATAACTACTAATGTAGCTTGAAATATACTCTCGGGTCCCAAATAATAGGGGAGATTGGAATAAGCAGGGGAGGGTGGGGTTGGAAAATTGGTAATTTTTCTAGGTTGTCTCCATTGATTTTATTAAAATCAGAATTAGTCATTTAGTTTATATATTGAGACTCCAACCTATTCTATTCATTTCATAATGTATGGGATTTCTAGTAATGTACTTTTTTTGTCATGCATAATGTTTTTTAATGTCTAAAGAAAATTAATTGTTGCAGGAATGCTACTACTTAAAATAAAATTTCACCAGAGATAGCTGAGCAAAATTTAATAATATTTATATATACATACAGTGGGGTGCTGAAAAGTTCCTGGCTTTGGGTAAAAGAAAATATAGGAGGATCAGTTAATTATGATTTTATTCAACATATTCCCTTCACAGATTCACACACTTATTGCAGCAGCCCTGAAAAAAGAACTCGGAAGTTAGGGCCTCCAACCAGGCCTTTGAAGCAACGATCAAGCCAGGAACTTTCAGCACCCCCTGTATATATATATATATATATATTCATTTATGTTTTGTGGTTCACCAATGGATAGAACTGGTCATTTTGTTTAGTTAACCATGATGCAATAGTAGGAAAAGCGCTCTACATTATGCAACTCATCTATTGTTGATGTTGCATCCTATTGCTAGTGCAGGAATGGAATTAAATATTAATTTGATTAAAACAAAATGAGGCTGGACTGGTGATATCCCTTATATATAGTGTTTTTTGTAACAATAAAACAATAAAACTTGTATGGGATATCACCAGTCTGGCCTTCTGTTGTTTTAATAAAATTATCTATATATATATCTATATATCCCATACAAGTTTATATATATATATATAAATACAAGTAAATAATCGAGAATCAGAATCTCGGCCCACAAAATAACGATAAACAATCTTCGACATGTGTGGCAGAGGGCTCAATAGTTTGGATAAACCAGAGCTATAACTATTGTTAAAATACCAACACATAGAGACAATGCCTAAAATCATTCGCACAGCCGAAAAAAACGACCAGGAAAATTTGGGTCACTCAAATAAAAAATTAATAAATTAATAAATTAAATGAATGTAAAAACTCATCCGGACCCGCTAGAAGGATGTTAAATTCTAGCTTTTTGGGTTTCTGCAGTTCCTGAATCAATTACTGTCAGCCCACATAAAAAAATATATCTGACTTCTAGTAAAGAGATGAACGAGGAAACTGCTTTCTCAGCGGATGTTTCGTTCAAAAATACAGGGGGACCCGTTACTGAACGCACGTGTAGTCCAGCAAGGGAGGGAACCTCTATATTTGGCGAAAGAATTCAGTAAAGTGTAAATTTTGTAAGAATACAAAAAATCACATATCGAATAAGAGTTCTCAACAGACGTGTTAAAATAAACAAGAGCTATTCATCAGTCAATAAGATCAACTAAAAAATCAATAAAATTAACTGGTCAGTAGCTAAAACCTGGAGATTAATACAAGTAAATAATCGAGAATCAGAATCTCGGCCCACGAAATAACGATAAACAATCTTCGACATGTGTGGCAGAGGGCTCAATAGTTTGGATAAACCAGAGTATATAAATATATATATATATATATATATATATATATATATATATATATATACACACACACATATATATATATATATATATATATATATAAATCCCCCCCCCCGTCCCCCCCACCCCATCCACACCACCCCGTTCTATGTAAAGTTGTGTTGGTGCCACACCATCCAGGCCGAAACAAATGAGATCGTGTAGGTGTCACGACAAAAAAACACAGTCCACGCTGTAATGTGGCCGTGTAGGCAACACGGTAAAAACCTCCCAGACCCACACTGTAAATGTGGTTGGAGTTAGGAAGGGCATCCAACTGTAGAAAACCTGCCAGACAGTCCTATGCGAGCAAGACAATCACTCTTGCCTCAAGTGGGACTACCCCCGTCCAAACCCATGCAAGCGTGGAACACGGACGTTAAACATTGATGATGATGATGATGATGATGATATATATATATATATATATATATATATATATATATATACACACACATATATATATATATATATATATAAACGGGAAAAATGAAACAAAATTTCATTTCCCACTCTTAGTACGGCTGTTACTTAAATATAAGTATGTATACACGTACATACATATATGTATACAGACGTACAGTAGTATGTATATCTATATACATACATGCACACATATATATATGTACGTATGGATTCACCGAACATTTATTATAATGCTCGGTGTGTTTGTAAACAAACATCTCGTATTAAGCTGTAGAGTCTAGCAACCATCGCTGCTCATTTGTTCAACACTGACAAAGGAACGCTGTACTAGTTTCAAGCTTATTAGCTATCGTCAGCAACGTATACCTTCCTGCCAGATTGTTGAACGTATATACTTACCTTATGCATATTAACGGCTGAGTCCATACGTACATATATATATGTGTGCATGTATGTATATATATATACATACTACTGTACGTCTGTATACATATATGTATGTATGTGTACATACTTATATTTAAGTAACAGCCGTACTAAGAGTGGGAAATGAAATTTCGTTTCATTTTTTCCGTTTATCGTTTTCGGTGCACCCGGCCGATTAACCCACTCGATATGCAAATTGGCTACTCAGCCGTTAATATGCATAAGGTAAGTATATACGTTCAACAATCTGGCAGGAAGGTATACGTTGCTGACGATAGCTAATAAGCTTGAAACTAGTACAGTGTTCCTTTGTCAGTGTTGAACAAATGAGCAACGATGGTTGCTATACACTACAGCTTAATACGGGATGTTTGTTTACAAACACACCGAGCATTATAATAAATGTTCGGTGAATCCATACGTACATATATATGTGTGCATGTATGTATATATATATATACATACTACTGTACGTCTGTATACATATATGTATGTATGTGTACATACTTATATATATATATATATATATATATATATATATATATATACATATCATCATCATCATCATTTCATTTTACGTCCGCTTTTTCCCTGCTTGCAAGGGTGGGACGGGAACTGATTTTGGCTTGATTTCTACAGCTGGATGCCCTTCCTAACACCAACCTCATTTACAGTGAGTGCTGGGTGCTTTTTTGCCATGGCACCTGCACGACCACTTTGCAGTGGAATGATATGGATCCCAGTCCCTATCATCTCATTTCTACAGCTGAGTAAACTGGAACAATGTGAAATAAAGTGTCTTGCTCAAGGAAACAACACATCACCCGGTCTGAGAATTGAACTCACAACCTTTCGATTGCAAGGCCAATGCTCTAACCACTAAGCCATGTGCCTCTCTCTTTCTCTCTCTCTCTCTCTCTCTCTCTCTCTCTCTCTCTCTATATATATATATATATATATATATATATATATATATATACATATATGCACACTGTAAATGTGGTTGGTGTTAGGAAGGGCATCCAACTGTAGAAAACCCGCCAGACAGTCCTATGCGAGCAAGACAACCACTCTTGCCTCAAGTGGGAAAAACCCCGTCCAAACCGATGCAAGCGTGGAACACGGACGCTAAACCTGATGATGATGATGATGATGATGATATATATATATATATATATATATATATATATATATATATATATATATATAAGTATGTACACATACATACATATATGTATACAGACGTACAGTAGTATGTATTTATATATACATACATGCACACATATATATATGTACGTATGGATTCACCGAACATTTATTATAATGCTCGGTGTGTTTGTAAACAAACATCCCGTATTAAGCTGTAGTGTATAGCAACCATGTTCAATTCTCAGACCGGGTGATGTGTTGTTTCCTTGAGCAAGATACTTTATTTCACATTGCTCCAGTTTACTCAGCTGTAGAAATGAGATGATGGGGACCCCAGTCCCTATCATTCCACTGTAAAGTGGTCGTGGAGGTGCCACGGCAAAAAAAAGCACCCAGCACTCACTGTAAATGAGGTTGGTGTTAGGAAAGGCATCCAGCTGTAGAAATCAAGCCAGAATCAGTTCCCGTCCCACCCTTGCAAGCAGGGAAAAAACGGACGTAAAATGAAATGAAAAATGAAATGAATGAATATATATATTCATTCATTTCATTTTATATATATATATATATATATATATATATATATATAGCTTCTCGCTACAACAATTTCTATACTTTTCATTTATATATATATATATATATATATATATACATAGACGGTGATGATGATGATGATGATGATGATGATACATATATATACACATATATATATATATATATATATATATATATATACACACACATATATATACATATATATATATATATAAACGGAAAAAATGAAACAAAATTTCATTTCCCACTCTTAGTACGGCTGTTACTTAAATATAAGTATGTATACACGTACATACATATATGTATACAGACGTACAGTAGTA
>OZ024742.1:294697633-294907633 GCA_964016885.1 Eledone cirrhosa | reverse complement strand
ATTGTGACACCTACATGACCATTTTACAGTATGGACTGGGTGCTTTTTGTTGTGACACCTCCACAACCACTTTACAGTGTGGACTGGGTGTTTTTGTCATGACCACTTTACAGTGTGGGCTGAGTGCTTTTTGTCATGACACCTACACATCCACTTTACATTGTGGGCTGGGTGCTTTTTGTTGTGACACCTCCACAACCACTTTACAGTGTGGACTGAGTGTTTTTGTCATGACCACTTTACAGTGTGGGCTGAGTGCTTTTTGTCATGACACCTACACATCCACTTTACATTGTGGGCTGGGTGCTTTTTGTCGTGACACCTCCACAACCACTTTACAGTGTGGACTGGGTGCTTTTTGTCGTGACCCCTAAACAACCACTTTACAGTGTGGGCTGGGTGCTTTTTTGTTGTGACACCTACATGACCCCTTTACAGTGTGGACTCGGTGCTTTTTGTTGTGTCGCCATCATACATAATAAGTGCATGTGTTTGAATAAAAGCAAGGAGGTGGGTGTGTGGAAAAAATCTGAAAAACTAATAAGCGGGGGTGGGGGTGGGGGTGATTATTTGAGACCTAAGAATATATGTTTATACTTGAGACGATGTGATAATGGATAAAAATCCTATAACACGTGTCTGACATTCTCACATCATTTCTGAGATAGCTGTGACATGATCACAGCTGAAAATATTCATAATGAGACTCTTGTATGTTTATTATACATAAACCTATCGTATATGCCTTCATATACACCTTTATTCCTACCATGACAAGGTCCTGCAACTAGTCTATGTGGGCAATTACTCTGAAGTGGAATTGACTTGGACTGTAATAACCTATCCAACAAATGTCAGCATGGAAAATTGACATAAATGATGATGATGATGATGGTGATGAAGAGGAGGAGGAGGAGGAGGAGAAGGAGGAGGAGGAGGAGGAGAAGAAGAAGAAGGAGCCCCCCAAAACAATTTTTATGTAGATAATATGTCCTAGAGCTTAACAGCTCATTGGAAGTTGGCAGTATATACCACACTTAAAAAGGAATTAAAGGCTGACATGAAGAAGGGAATTTGTGTGTAGACTATTGCCCCATAAAGTCTTATCCAGCCCATGCTGGTATGTAAAAGTGAACCTCAGGATAGGAACGACTCATTTAACTTAATTATGCCATGTATAAAGAAATAATGATTCATGATTTAGGTATAAGGGCAGCAATTTTAAAGGGACGGAAAGTCAATTAAATCAAATTAGTTCTTGACTAGTGGAGGCACGTAGCCAAATTGTAAGGGTGTTGGACTTACAATCATAATGTTGTGTGTTTGATTCCTGGGCTTCATTTCATGTTGCTACAGTATACTCAGCTGAAAATGAGTACCAGCAATAGTTAGGGTTTAATGCTGTGATGGACTAGCATCCTGTCTTGTACTCTCAGTTGCTTCACACCATGAAACTGGGATAAGCACCGGCCTAACGAGTTGTCTGGCTTAAAACAGACTTTAGACTTTAGACTAGTTCTTAACTGGTACTTTATTTTATCGATCCCAAAAGGCTAAAAGACTCAGTTGGCCTTGGTAGGATTTGAACTGACATGTGCAAATAACAACAAAAGCACAGCTATAGGGTTGCATTTGATTGTATCTGATTACACTGATTTCTTACTTTCAGCTCATTACCTTGAACACTTAAATAAGACACCTTTATATGGTCTGGACAGCAGAATCTATGAGAAAATGAGAAATCTATACCATCCTGCCAACCACTACAGGCTTCATCCAGATGATCTGACATTAGTAAATGGTAAATTATTTAAGCTTTCAGGGGCAGTGGAACTGGGGGGGGGGGGGGGACCAGGGAGGCCATGCCCCGCCAATAATTATATTTTTCTCCCCAAACTACCAAAACACACATCTATTTGTATATGTGCTACAATTTATATACATGTTATGTTTATCAAATATCAAAGTTTTTTTAATATAATGCTTGATATTTGATAATAACCACTAAACTAATCCCTAGAACTAAATTGACGAAATTGTCCCCCCCCCTCCCCTTCAGAAATGTTCCACTGCTCCTTAACCAGTGAAATGTAGCATGGCTTAGTAGTTAGGATTTTTGCCTCATGATTGTAGGATCATGAGTTTAAAATTTTGAAATGAAGTGAAAATATTCTTTGTTTTATCCAAAGAAATATGCAGAATTGAAGAATGTAGTGACACAGAATCTATAAGAACAGAAGATTTTGAAAATCGGTTCCTTGAGTTGCTTGTTTCTCCAAATTTAGAAGAGAAAGATTATGATTCCACAAAGGCAACAGGAAATGTCACCAATAAAGTTGATGTTAAGAATGAAGAATTTGGTAAGTATTTCAATAAATTCTTTGTCTATCACTTTTCTTATAGGTGCAGGCATGGCTGTATGGTTATTGAAGTTTGCCTTGTAATCAACTCATAGTTGTTACCTACCCAGAAAAATGTATTGTGTTGTTCTTTGCCCACAAGGAGTATAGTTGATTCTCCTCTCCACCTAGTAACTTGTATGCAGCACACATTCACTTCCTTTCATTCTAGCAACTCTACAATTTCACCTGATTTTTCTCTCATCAAGCCTACTTTTATGGTGGTAGCTCTTAAGTTTCAGAGTTTCCTGGAAGAGGGAGATGGGTTCTTGAGGAGGGGAGCTAAATTGGTGTTGGATTTCCATATCTGAAATAGAGAATATATATATATATATATATATATATCATCATCATTTCATCATTTCATTTTACGTCCGCTTTTCCCTGCTTGCAAGGGTGGGACGGGAACTGATTCTGGCTTGATTTCTACAGCTGGATGCCCTTCCTAACACCAACCTCATTTACAGTGAGTGCTGGGTGCTTTTTTGCCGTGGCACCTACACGACCACTTTGCAGTGGAATGATAGGGACCTCAGTCCCTATCATCTCATTTCTACAGCTGAGTAAACTGGAGCAATTTGAAATAAAGTGTCTTGCTCAAGGAAACAACACACCACCCGGTCTGAGAATTGAACTCACAACCTTTCGATTGCAAGGCCAATGCTCTAACCACTAAGCCATGTGCCTCCATATATATATATATATATATATATATATATATATATATATATATATGTACATGAGATGGGCTTCCTTACAGTTTCTGTTGAACAAATTCACTCACAAAACATTGGTTATCCTGAGGCTATAGTAAAATACATTTACTCATGGTGTCAAGCAGTGGGATAGACCCCAAGACCATGTAGTTGCGGGGCAAAATTGTTGACCCTAAGCCATGCCTACACATAATTTTAATATAAAATAAAACAAATAAAAAATTGTTTTAGAGAATTCAGTCATATAAGAATAAAAAACCTAATATAATTTTGTTAGATTTTATGAAAACATGTTGTATCTCATGGAACTCCAGAAACATTTCATGGAACCCTGGGCTTCTTCTGAACACTTAATTTGGAAAGGCCTGCAACAGGAGAAGTAGACTCATTGCTAAAGTGGAGTGGAGGCTAAATCCTGTTGATACCAAACTACCTGAAACCCTCCTTGGTTCTATGTTACAAAACGGTTTGTTTTAAAGTGTTTATATTTATCTAAAAACCTTCCATCATTATTTTATGTAAGAAGCTTTGTTATGTCATGATCCAATTACTAGCTTAATTATGAAAATGTTAGTTGTAATTAAATCCCTCCAAATTTTTGATGACTTTCAGAATTATTTAAAACACATAGGCAGTGTTTTTCATTAGAAATATGGTAAAGAAATGGTTAAAGAGTATATATCTATCTAAAAAAAATCTCCATAAAAACCTTTGTTAAGTTATGTTCCAAACACCAACTTAATAATGAAAAATTTATATTATTTAATCCCTCAAAATTTTTATTACTTTCAAAATTATTTGTAACACATAATCAGTGACTTTCATTAGAAATATGGTATCAAAAGGGTCAAAGGTCACTTAGGGGACAAAAGAGTATGGTGGGGATATATGTAAGCAAGATGTAGGCCCCTGACCTGTCTAAGGGGTCAATAGCTCCAATTAAAGTACTAACTTGGTCTCTCTCTAATGACCTGTCCAGTCCTTGCTAGCATGAAATATAGATATTAAATGATGGTGATGATGATGATGGTTATAACACAGAAGTAAAAATATAACTAGAGATTTTTTATATATTTTATCTATTATATTTATTCATATACTTATTTTAATGCTGTTTCTTTGTTCCAAGATTAATTTCATATAAAGCTATTCTTACTATCTCTCCTTATAATCCCGGTAATACTTTAGATATATAATTTACAACTTAAATACTACAAAGAATATAGCCTGGATTAACACAATGTTTTATAATCTCAGAGCTGTTGAGTATCAAATTGTTTTTCATAAGGTTTAATTTACTCCGTTTATTGTGATGTCAATAGATTGTTTATTATTTTAATCCTTTTTTCTTTCTCTGGTTAGAGAATTGGATTCATAATTGTGACGTTGTGAGTTCGATTCCAGGACCAGGCGATATGTTATGTCCTTGGGCAAGACACTTTGTTTCACGTTGCTACTTCTACCTGGAGTTGTGACCGATGGAGAGTAATAGCAATTGGAAAGACCAATGGAAACATTGTTTCCTCGGTCTCTTTTGATGAAAGTCGATCAACTGTCGATTTAACTCATGCTAGCATGGAAAATGGATGTTAAACGATAATGATGATGATGTTAATGATGATGATGAAGATATAAAACATGAAAAATATACAATTGTTGGGAAAGCGTTGATTGCACTAGCCTATCTGCTAGTCATGAGTTCAATCCATGGGTTTAACTGTTGTTGTAATTGTCATCATCATCATCATCCTCATCATCAAACCTTCCACCACCACCACAATCAATAATAACTACCATTACCACAATCATCGCCATTGCCACTGTTACCACCATCACCACCGTCATCTTTGATCATGGTTTTACTCACTTTAAGCCATCACAGGCCCAAACAACTACCTCAACATCTCTCCCAAAAAAACATGAGGTAGCTTCGATATATTCAGTGGGTTCGTTAGAAATAGCAGCCAAATCTCCTTCATATCACATATTACTTTCTTTACCCTTTTGATATCAGCTTGTCAAAAACGGCTTTTAGTTATATGAAGCAAAACCACCCATTTTAAAAGGCTCTTATTTAAATTAAAATCTTCAAAGACAATTATATATAAAACCATTTCCTTAAGCTATGTTAGAAATACCATCTTAACAATGAAATAATTAATTGTTTATATTTTAGGTACAAGGGCAGCAATTTTTTTGAGGAGCGGAAACTCGATTAAATTGACCCCAGTGCTTACTGGTGCTTTATTTTATTGACTCTGTTAGGATGAAAGGCAAAGCTAACCTTAGTGGGATTTGAACTCAAAACATAAAAGGCCATAAATATAAGCTGTAAAGCATGTTGTCTGTTGCTCTAACAATTCTGCCAATTCACTGAAATAATTTATAGTTTTTGTAAACCCCTCCAAATTCTCCATTTCATTAGAATTCTGTATTTCATTAGAAATACAGTAACAAAAGGTTTTAAAAAAAGGATGTGTGAAAAATTTGACTGGATGGTCATAGCTGGAGCACATTTGACCATATATAACGAAGGTTTAACTTGCAGCTAAAGCACAACAACACATATTTCAAGTCAGTCATACAATATAGCTGTAGAACTGATAAAATCAGCTGGGTAAAAAAAAAAATAATATTGAAAATTATTGTGTACAGTGCTCAGGTGCACTACAACTCAGCAAAGGTGCATGTATAGTACATAGAATAATGTACAAAAGTCAGGAAAGTGAACAGTGTATGAGTCATGAAATACACACAGATACATATATGCGTGTGTATAGAGGGGGATTATCAGGTGTAGTATTGATTAATTTCGGGAAGCATGGAAGTTTTGAAGGATGCAGTGTCCCGACATCTAACAACTGATGCAGGTAGTTTGTTCCATGCTTCAGCAACTCTGAGGGTGAAAAAATGTTTCCAAAAGTCACAGTGAACTAATATTCAATATGTGGCATCCTTGGAATCAATTTTCATTTTTCACATATCCAGAGTTGATATTGACTGCCATCTTTTCTGTGTGGTTGCTCAGTAAAATATCTACCAGTAATATACTAGGCTCAAACCAGTTGTTTCACAATATATTACTGGTTGTAACTACTAACAATTGAATCACTTTACTAAATTTGAACCTTTTATTATCGTATTTCTAATGAAAGACATTGTGGATGATTTTAAAATAATTTTGAAAATGATCAGAAATTTGTAGGGATTTTGTCATATGACTAACTTAAAAAAAATCATTTGAGCTTTAACCCTTTAGTTACCAGCCCAGCCAAAACTGGCTCTGATTCTATGAAATAAAACCACCCATTTTAAAGGTTTCCAATTTAAATCAAACTCTTCCAACATAATGTTATATAAGAACCTTACATTAAGTTACTATCTTAGTAATGAAATGATTAATAATTTTAGTAAATCCCTCAAAATTCTTCATTAATTAATTAAAAGAGAGTGTATTTCATTAGAAATGTGGTTATGAAAGGGTTAAACAAAATGCTTTGTGGTATTTAATTATGACTCTTTAAATTTTGAGTTCAAATCCTGCTGAGGTCGACTTTGCCTTTCCTTTTTCCTGGGTTGATATAAATGACTACCCTTCCTCCCAAATGGTTGGCCTAAATTAAAAACCATTTTTAAATTGGTGTTTTGAACATAGCGTAACAAAGGCTCATACAAAAAATTATGATGTAAGGTTTTTAGAGAAATATAAACATTTTAAATCAAACAGTTTTGTATTATAGAATCCGAGGAATTTTCAGGCAGTTTGGTATCAATATGTTTGACCCTTTCATTACTATATTTCTAAATAAAGACAGTCCCTATGTGTTTCAAATAATTTAAAAAATAATAATTTCTCATTATCAAGTTGGTGTTTAGAACATAACTTAACAAAGGTTCTTACAAAAATTATGATGAAATATTTATAAATATAAACACTTTTAAACAAATAGCTATGTATCATAAAACCTATAGTGGTTTCAGGAAGTTTGCAATCAAAAGGGTTAAGCAAATGTGAGAGCTACTATGCAGTTGCTTGACCTGCAAGAAATAGCAGTCAAACCTCCCTCTAATCACATGGCATCATCTTAAAAAAAGTATATGTTAGATAAAGTAGTCTAAAATACAATGGGTCTGTTTACAATTAAACAGATTTTTATATAAATGTTGCCTGAAAGAAATTGATTTTTCTCTCTTAGCCCAAAATTTCTTGACTGATTCTTCAATGAAGCTGGAAAATGAAAATGAAGAACTGGGTTATGTGAAGTTTAAGAAGGATCTGGAAGATAGGCATTCACAGAAAAATATGGAAGAAGTTTGGTATGAATATCTTCAAACATCAACTTTTTTAAATATTTCAGGATTAATAGTTTCAACATGGAGGGCTTTTGTTTCCAGTCACATGTAAGGAAAAATAAAAGGTAAAGAGCCCCTATCTTCTGATGGAATAGTAGCTGCACCATGCTGCCACACAGCATGTCTTGGAAATTTTGTAAAACTCTGGAAGAGTCCATCCCTTTCCAAGCTGGAACACAGCTGATTTCTTCCGTAGAGGAGAGTGTGTGTGTATGTGAGAGAGAGAAAGAGAGAACCAGCCCTCAGTATTGGACTGATACTTTATTTATTGACCTCAATAGGATGAAAGGAAACAGTTGACCTTTGCTGAATTTGAATTCAGAGTGCAATAAGTTGGATAAAATACCAAGGCATTTTTTTATCTGATGCTGTAATAACTCTGTCACTTTGCCATCTCTCCTGTCACATGACTCACTGGATTAATCTTTATAAAAATCAAATTGCTTTTTTTTTCTTTTTACTGTTTATTTAGAGAGACAAGGGCAATACCCATGATCTTTTTCAGGGTCCCAAGTTTTGTGGGAGGAAGGGAGGAAGATATCTTCAAACCAGAGACCTAATCCAAATGTCTGCAACAGGGTATTTCCAGTAAAGTCACCTAAAAGGTAGTGGTGGATAACAGGGTGCCACATTAAGTCTACCATTCTTGAAACAAAGTCACTCATTCTAAATCCCTATTGAAATACCATATAAAGATTCTATTAACATTTATAACATATTTCTATATGAAATATCCATAGCTGCTATGAAAAATAACTAAAGTATTGTGAGATACCAAATACAACCATTGGAATATATCTCTTACCAAGAATAATCTAGAAGCTTCTTCAGTTTTGTCTATTAAAAAAAATAAGGTAAGAGTTTGTCTTTTTCTTTTTCTTTCATTCATTCTTTATTTATAATCCCTACCCCTCAAAAAAAAACAAAAACAAAAAAACTCTAAGGTAATTTTAATGTAGTGAACTCTAGATTAAATTTACCTTAAATCCTCTAATATATTCATTTAAATATTTACTGTATTTTCTGGCATGGAGGTCAACTTTGTCCTTTCTCTTTCCTGGGTTGATATAAATGACTACCCTTCTTCCCAAATGGTTGGCCTGAATTAAAAACCATTTTTAAATTGGTGTTCATAACTTAACAAATGCTCATACAAAAAATTATGATGTAAGGTTTTTAGACAAATATAAACATTTTAAAACAAATAGCTTTGTATTTTAGAAACAAGAATTTTAAGGCAGTTTGGTATCAATATGTTTGACACTTTCATTACTATATTTCCTATGTGCTTCAAATAATTTTAAAAATAATAATTTCTCATTATCAAGTTGATGTTTGGAACAAAGGTTCTTACAAAAACTGATTTTCTAAAATCAAGTCTGGAAAAATTTATCTTACATCTTGGAGGCTAAAGGTTACATTAGAAATTTTTTGTTAAACTCTATTTTTCAAAATTTAGCAATTTAAAATAGAGGTGGCCCAATTGCATTAGAGCATCTACAATGCTGTGAAATATAGTAATGTGGTATTTTGGGAGGGTCATACTGCCAATTAAAACGCAGGCACTGGTTGAGTTTCACTTCAATTTTATTATTTATCAGGGAATTAATCCCGGTTACACTGCATGTATGGAAGGATGTACACATCATTATGTACCATATCCTGGTTACACTGCATGTATGGAAGGTTGGTTCCACTGCATCTATGGAAAGGATGTACACAGCACTATGTACCATATCCTGGTTACAATGCATGTATGGAAGGATGTACACAGCATTATGTACCATATCCTGGTTACACTGCATGTATGGAAGGCTGGTTACATTGCATGTATGGAAGGCTGGTTACACTGCATCTATGGAAAGGATGAACACAGCATTATGTACCATATCCTGGTTACACTGTATGTATGGAAGGATGTACACAGCATTATGTACCATATCCTGGTTACACTGCATGTATGGAAGGCTGGTTACACTGAATCTATGGAAAGGATGTACACAGCATTATGTACCATATCCTGGTTACACTGCATGTATGGAAGGATGTACACAGCATTATGTACCATATCCTGGTTACACTGCATGTATGGAAGGTTGGTTACACTGCATATATAGAAGGGTGTACACAGCATTATGTACCATATCCTGGTTACACTGCATATATGGAAGGGTGTACACAGCATTATGTACCATATCCTGGTTACACTGCTTCTATGGAAGGGTGTACACAGCATTATGTACCACATCCTGGTTACACTGCTTCTATGGAAGGGTGTACACAGCATTATGTACCATATCCTGGTTACACTGCATGTATGGAAGGATGTACACAGCATTATGTACCACATCCTGGTTACACTGCATGTATGGAAGGATGTACACAGCATTATGTACCACATCCTGGTTACACTGCATGTATGGAAGGATGTACACAGCATTATGTACCACATCCTGGTTACACTGCATGTATGGAAGGATGTAGACAGCATTATGTACCATATTCTGGTTACACTGCATGTATGGAAGGATGTACACAGCATTATGTACCACATCCTGGTTACACTGCATGTATGGAAGGATGTACACAGCATTATGTACCACATCCTGGTTACACTGCATGTATGGAAGGATGTACACAGCATTATGTACCATATCCTGGTTACAATGCATGTATGGAAGGATGTACACAGCATTATGTACCATATCCTGGTTACACTGCATGTATGGAAGGCTGGTTACATTGCATGTATGGAAGGCTGGTTACACTGCATCTATGGAAAGGATGAACACAGCATTATGTACCATATCCTGGTTACACTGTATGTATGGAAGGATGTACACAGCATTATGTACCATATCCTGGTTACACTGCATGTATGGAAGGATGTACACAGCATTATGTACCATATCCTGGTTACACTGCATGTATGGAAGGTTGGTTACACTGCATATATGGAAGGGTGTACACAGCATTATGTACCATATCCTGGTTACACTGCATATATGGAAGGGTGTACACAGCATTATGTACCATATCCTGGTTACACTGCTTCTATGGAAGGGTGTACACAGCATTATGTACCACATCCTGGTTACACTGCTTCTATGGAAGGGTGTACACAGCATTATGTACCATATCCTGGTTACACTGCATGTATGGAAGGATGTACACAGCATTATGTACCACATCCTGGTTACACTGCATGTATGGAAGGATGTACACAGCATTATGTACCACATCCTGGTTACACTGCATGTATGGAAGGATGTACACAGCATTATGTACCACATCCTGGTTACACTGCATGTATGGAAGGATGTACACAGCATTATGTACCACATCCTGGTTACACTGCATGTATGGAAGGATGTAGACAGCATTATGTACCATATTCTGGTTACACTGCATGTATGGAAGGATGTACACAGCATTATGTACCACATCCTGGTTACACTGCATGTATGGAAGGATGTACACAGCATTATGTACCATATCCTGGTTACACTGCATGTATGGAAGGATGTACACAGCATTATGTACCACATCCTGGTTACACTGCATGTATGGAAGGATGTAGACAGCATTATGTACCATATTCTGGTTACACTGCATGTATGGAAGGATGTACACAGCATTATGTACCACATCCTGGTTACACTGCATGTATGGAAGGATGTACACAGCATTATGTACCACATCCTGGTTACACTGCATGTATGGAAGGATGTAGACAGCATTATGTACCATATCCTGGTTACACTGCATGTATGGAAGGATGTACACAGCATTATGTACCACATCCTGGTTACACTGCATGTATGGAAGGATGTAGACAGCATTATGTACCATATTCTGGTTACACTGCATGTATGGAAGGATGTACACAGCATTATGTACCATATCCTGGTTACACTGCATGTATGGAAGGATGTACACAGCATTATGTACCACATCCTGGTTACACTGCATGTATGGAAGGATGTACACAGCATTATGTACCACATCCTGGTTACACTGCATGTATGGAAGGATGTACACAGCATTATGTACCACATCCTGGTTACACTGCATGTATGGAAGGATGTAGACAGCATTATGTACCATATCCTGGTTACACTGCATGTATGGAAGGATGTACACAGGATTATGTACCATATCCTGGTTATACTGCATGTATGGAAGGGTGGTTACACTGCATGTATGGAAGGATGTACATGGTATTATGTACCATATTCTGGTTACACTATAATGTGTTTTTAACTGATATAAATATCAAGTTGCAAGCTGTGGCTAATCGCTTATGTAAGGTAAAACAATGTTCAACACCTCCCTTTCCCAACTCTCTCTCACTTTCCATTTTCTCCATCTTACCTTTCTCTCTTGCTCTCTTTCCCCTCTGGGTCACTTCTTTCTCTCTTATCTCTGTGACATCACACACACTCTCTCTCTCTTTCTCTCAATAGATATACATATATTTATACATGCACGCATACACATATGTATGTATGTACGAGGGGGGATCAAAAAGTTCGCAGAATTTTATTGTAGTAAGAAAAAAATAGGTTAAAACAATATTAAACATGTCAGAACATGGTGTTTACCTTGCTATTAGTCACTTGCAGTCAGTTATGCGCGGACTATTGTAAAGTACTGACACTCTTTAAAAAACCTCTTTTTGGAACAATGGAAAATAGTTATTTTGAGATAAGATCGAATATCAAGTTTCTGGTGAAACTCAAATGGAAAGGGACACAGATTATGGAGGCTTTAGTTAAAGTTTACGGTACTACTGCTCCAAAGAAAACTGCTGTCTACAAGTGGATTCAGCGATTCAAACAAGGAAGAGATGACCTTGAAGACGACCATCGCAGTGGAAGACTAGGAACATCAAAAAATGACCAAAACGTTGAGGCTGCTCAGACTTTAATTGAAGAAGATCGAAGAATAACAGTTAATCAGTTAGCTAAGTCCCTAGAAATTTCATATGGTTTGGCAAATTCAATTCTGCACGATAATTTGGGACTAAGCAAGCTTTCAGCGTGATGGGTCCCAAAAGCGTTGCGCCCTGATCAGCTGATTCTTCGAAGTGATCTGTCTTTGGCGATATTAAACAAAATTGAAGTTGATGAAGAGCATTTCCTGACCAGAATCATCACTGGAGATGAAACCTGGATCTACCAGTATGATCCTGAATCCAAACAGCAGTCAAAACAGTGGCTTCCACGTGGATCATCAGGGCCAATCAAGTTCAAATCTCAAAAGTCGGATCAAAAAGTGATGGCCACCATTTTCTGGGATTCAGATGGGGTGATACTAATAGATTATCTTGAAGGTCAAAGAACTGTGACAGGAGCTTACTATGCAAATGTTTTAAGGAAGCTGAAAGAGGCATTAGTCAAGAAACGAAAAGGGAAGCTTCATGGTGGGATCTTGTTTGACCATGACAATGCACCAGCGCATTCTGCGCAGGTTGCAAAAGAAGTTCTTCGAGAATTTCGATGGGAAGTGCTTTCTCACCCACCTTATAGTCCAGATTTAGCCCCATCAGACTTTTTCCTCTTTCCAAAACTCAAAGAAATGCTAAAAGGAACCCGTTTTAGTGGTGTTGCAGAAGCTAAAAACACTGCCAACACATGGCTTCGAACAAGGCCTTCAAATTTCTTTAGAGACGGCTTACAAAGCTGGAAGCATCGCTTTGTGAAGTGTATTGACCTGGATGGCAACTATGTAGAAAAATAAATTGAAGGTAAATCATATTTTTTGAAAAATAGAATATTTTCTGAAAAATTCCGCGAACTTTTTGATCCCCCCTCGTATGTACTCTCAGGTCTCCAATAATTGTCGCTCCCCCCCACCCCCAGTAATTCACTTTCGGATTTTTTCCAACAAACCACCCATTTTTATTTCCTCCTCCGCTTATTAAATTTTGGTAATCTATCTCTGGCGAAATTTTATTTTAAGAGGTAGCATTCCTGCGGCAATTAATTTTCTTTGTACATTAAAAAACATTATACATGATAATAAAGTACATTACAAGAAATTTCATACATTATAAAATAAATAGAATGGGTTGGGGTATCAAAATGTAAACTAAATGACTCATTTTTTTTTTTTTTAAATCAACCTAGAAAAATTACCGAATTGCTCGTGTTGGCATGTAAACAGAACTGCAGACACTAATGTTTCTGGGTATTACCCTTCATCAGTACAGTTCACTGTTCACCTGCCAACTGTCAGAGCTAGTGAAAATATATCCTATTTTCTAAAATATACAGATCTGCATATTAGCAGATCCACTGATCAGCCAGATTTGCATATCAGCAGACTGGCCAGTCGGTTTTCTGTATACGAGCGATCAATGGCCAGCTTTGCCACATTCAAATAAAAAAAAAATGTTTCGCTCTACATGGCTGAATACAATAAATGTATACAAATCAGGCCAATCAGTCACTGTATATTTTAGAAAATATCATATATTTTCACTAGCTCTGACAGTTGGCAGGTGAACAGTGAACTGTACTGATGAAGGGTAATACCCAGAAACATTAGTTCTGTTTACATGCCAACACAAGAGCAAGAATGAGGGGCCCATTTTACTGACATGGCTTTAAAAATGAGGCTCGTTTGCATAATTGCAAACAAATCGAATGTTATTATTAATATTCAAAAAACTCAGATTACATTTATTATATTCAGCCATGTAGAGCAAAAAATTTATATATATATATATATATATATATATATATATATATATATTGCCGCTAGAAAGGGCATCCAGCTATAGAGAACCAGCCAGAAACAGTCCTATATGAGCGAGACACGGTCACCTCTAAATAGGACAAACCCGTCTAACCCATGCTAGCATGGAAGATAGACGTTAAATGATGATATTGATGATGATATTTATATATATATATGCAAAAGGCAAACAGAACTAACAAAGCAAACAAAACAGTGGCATGATAAAATATACACAATCAACATAGTAAAATGGTAGGTAGTGAGATTGTAGGCAGACTAACAGAAAATGAACATTTTGTATGTAGATGTACAGGGGTAGTTAGTAGTAAGGGCCCCAATGTTATAAACTTTCTCCAATCCTGGGAAAGCCCCATAGAAGTAGTTGATAGCTTCTGTTACCTAAGTGGCTGAATTAACAATGGAGGAGGTGGCTCTGAAAGTATTGTAGTTAGAACAAGAACAGGCTGGAAAATGTTCAGAGAACTACTGCTTATGTTCACAACAAAAAGTTTCTCTCCACAAATGAAAGGCTGGCTGTATGATACTTGCATGCAAAGTGTGATGTTGCATAAAAGTGAAACATGAGCAGTAAATACAGAGGATATTTGGTGGCTGCAGAGAAATGAAGTGAGTATGCTTTGATGAATGTGTGATGATAATATGCATGAATGGCATAGCATGGATGGACTGAGAGAAAAAAATGGGTATAAGAAGAATCTACCATACTCTGAGTGCTTTGCTTCCCTGAGCATGGATACATTAAAGCTCCAACGTCTGGCAACTGACTTGGTAGACACTCACAAAATTATTAACCATCTAACCAACAATAAACCTGAGTACCTTTTTGAATTCCATGTGTCTAACACCTATGGACATGCTTACAAAATCAGAAAACAGCACAGCTCCCATGACTTTCGGAAACATTTTTTCATTCTCAGAGTTGCTGAAGCATGGAAGAAACTACCTGCATCGGTTGTTAGCTGTTGGGACACTGCATCCTTCCAAACTTCTATGCTTCCTGAAATTCGCCAACACTACACCTGATATTCCCCCTCCATACACACACACGCTCTGTGTGTATATCTTGACTCATACAATGTTCACTTTCCTGACATTTGTACATTACTCTATGTACTATACCTGCACCTTTGATGAGGTGTGGTGAACCTGAGCACTGTACACAACCATATTAATTATCATTGTTATTATTATAAATGTAATGTCCAAAAGAGAAAACTGCATTGGTATGGAGATGTGAGGAGAATGGATGATGATTGTTGGATAAAGAAGTGCCAGGAGTTCCCAGTGGAAGGAAGCTGCAGTAGAGGGTGGCCAAGGAAGATCTGAGCAGAGGTGGTGAGAGGATATCTCAAAACACTAAACCTGACAGAGGAGATGAAGAAGGAACGCAGTAGGTGAAAAGAAGCTGTGGGTGAAAAGACTCATCCAACCCATGCAAGCATAGAAAAACGGACATAAAAGCATGATAATTATGATGATGATGATGATTATGTTATAAATATATATCCTTCTCTCTCTCTCTCTCTCTCTCTCTCTTCCCCGCTCCCCCTGCCTCTCTCTCTGTCTAGTCTCTTACATCACACACCAACACCACCACTATCACAATAATAAATCTCTTTTTAGGTAAGTTCATATAGATTATAACCTAATTAGCTGATTGTGTACAAATTAATCAGCTTATACAGACGTAGTGACTTGCTGTGCTCTTGGTAACACCTTAACTAATATATATGTATATACATATGTATATATATACAATCATATATACAATCATACATACACATACACAGGTGCATACTTACATACATGCATATAAGTTACACATATACAAACATCATATATAGCCATATACATACACATATATGTATGTATATGTATGTATGTATATATATATGTGTGTGTGTGTGTATGTGTATGTACATGTATATGTGTATGTTACTTCGTCGAGTGTTCTACCCTACATACTAAAGTGTCAGTGATAAACTAACATATACTCTAATTAATATATATATATATATATATATATATATATATATACATACATATACACTGGGACGGACACACACATATGCATGAAAATATACATACATACATACATATATACATACATACATATAAAAATAAAACAAACATTACATATGTAAATACAGAGAGAAGTGTTAATGTTTAGAAGCAGTAGTTTAAGATATTGTAAGCTCTTCTCTAGTATGAGGCTGTAACACAATTATATTACATGTTCTATGATGGAGCTATGTCACAACTATGCTATATGTTATATTAAGGAGCTGTATCATGACTACACCAAATGTAATACTTATCCGAACATCATGGTTTAATAGTGTTCACATCCATCTTTTATCAATGTTTGCAACATGAAATCCTGATTTTGTAAGTTTTCAAAATATTGATTTTCAAAGATTTCACTTTGTTATTAATTATCAATCAGTATTTTAACCCTTTTGATGCCAAACTGCCTGAAACCACCCACAAGAAACTTTCCATCAACATTTTTTTATAGGAACCATTATTAACTTATGTTCCAAATACCAGCTTAATAATGATTTCTACTAGAGGCCTAAAGCCAGCAATTTTGGGAGAGGGGAAAGTTGATTAAATCGACCCCAGTGTATTACTGCTATTTTATTTTATCGACCCCGTAAGGATGAAAGGCAAAGCTAACCTCGGCGGGATTTGAACTCAGAACGTAAAGAGCCGTAACTCTATACTGCAAAGCAGGATGTCGGACTCTCTACCTATTCTGCCATTTTAATAATGAGAAAGTTAGTTATATTACTGAATTCTGCTAAATGCTAGATTATTTTAGAAATAATTTGAAAACATAGGTAATATATCTTTCACTATAAATATAGTAAAATTGGAAATATGCTTAATATATGTTAATTTATTCAAATGAATTACGCTAAATTTACCATCATTGAAGTTCTATAATTGATTCTTAATTAGTTAATCTGGGTAGAAAAACAACAATAAGATATAATCCTAGTTCCTCTGAGGCCAATCTAAATACGTAAATGTCTGAAATAAGTTTTTGTTAAGAAGATTATAATTTTCTGGTCTGTTCACTTTGTATTTTGAGATGTGTATGTCTTTACATGTGGGCTTACAAGTGGATATAATGTTATTACTCATAATTTAGAAACAAAGTGTCCTTGTTCAAATCCAACTTTGGAATATGTACATCATCATTGGCATCATCATCATCATCGTTATCATCATCATCACTATACATGCACCTTTGATGAGTTGTAGTGCACCTGAGCACTGTACACAATAATTTCCATTATTATTATTATTATCATGGTGGATGGCAGTATTGGTAGAGAGTCTGACGCCATGCTTTGCAGCAAAGAGTTACGGCCCTTGCCATTCTGAGTTCAAATCCTGCCAAACTTAACTTTGCCTTTCATCCTTACGGAGTCGATAAAATAAAGTACCAGTAATGCACTGGGGTCGATTTAATCAACTTTCCCTTCCCCCAAATTGCTGGCCTTGTACCTAAAGTAGAAATTATTATTATTATTATCATCATCGTTGCGGTGGATTGGCAGTATCGGTAGAGGGTCGGACGCCATGCTTTCCAGCATAGTTACGTCCCTTTACGATCTGAGTTCAAATCCCGCCGAGGTTGACTTTGCCTTTCATCCTTACGGGGTCGATAAAATAAAGTACCAGTAATGCACTAGGTAATTGCTGGCCTTGTGCCTAAAGTAGAAACAATTATCATCATTGTTATTTCTGTTCTTCAATGCTTCAATGATCTAGATGTCCGTCCTCCAACACAGCATTTCTCTATTTGTCTCCTTTTTGTTTTTGTCATCTCCTTCATGAGGTTCAACATCCCGTGATCAGTTTTTATCACTTCTACTTAAGTCTTCCCTCGCCTACCTCTACCACATCTTCCTTCCATTTAGAACTGGCAACTCTTTACTCAATAATCATTATTCATTCACATCATACATCCATACCAGTGCAATCTTCTCTCTTGCACACTAGCTCTGATTCACATTGCACTCAGTTTTACTCTCAACTGATCTGTGCTTCATGGTCCATGGACGCAAACATTATATACCCAGTGGAGCATGTTTGATAGATCCAGGAATAAAACACCTAGTAAAGATCAGGGATCAAGCTGATCAAAACATTATAGATATGAATATTGTGAAGATAGATTCTATAATTATATTAAAATTGTAATATTTTTTATAAAAAAGTTTGAGTAGGGTTCATTTGAATTTTGACCCTAAGTGTAAGGGATTAAAAGAGATTAAGTTAAAATACTTCTTTCTTCTTATATATAACAGCCACTGAATATTGTTATTTGAGTTTATACTACTTAATATTCCCTACAACTGTCTGTAACAAAGCCAGTGTTTTAAGGCCATTTTTCCTGCAAAAACAAGGATTAGTGTTGTGCGCCCCATGACAGCTTCATTTTGCTCAATCCTCAGTATTTCTCTTCACCAACCCATGACATTTATTTCCTCCTCTATCACCCTCAGCTATGTAGTTCTTGGTCTTCCCTTCTACTTCCTTCCACTTTTACTTCCATCACTTCTCTCACCCAGTCACTTTCATTCGTTTGTAGTTGTCTGTAATTGTTATTCAATGGTTCAGGCATGGCCAAATAGTCAAGAAGTTCACTTCACAATCATGTGGTGCTGGCATCAATCCCATTATGCGGTATCTTGTGCAAGTATTTCACCACAGCCTTGGGTCGATCCAAACCTTGAGAGTGAAATTGGATAGATGTAAACTGTTTGGAAGCCTGTCAAATGGATTGAGGCACACCCAGTACATTCTGTGGGGTGGTTTGGTTTTGGGCAGGGCTTCCAACAGTAGAAACTATGCCAAAAAAGGATTGAGAGGATACTTCAATCATGGCAAGCAAGCTACACTTGTGCTGGGAGGTCACAGAAAATATACCCAGTACACTTTGTAAAGTCGTTGGTGAAAAAAAAAGATATTTCAGTTATAGAAAATTTTCAAAACAAAGAGTAAAGGGACTTTTCACTTGTACCAGAGGCATGATAATCTCCCTTGTTCTAGTGCTATAATAAAATGTATATGCTAGGAGGGAAAACATGTTAAATGGTGATGATGAGGAGGAGGATGATAATGTTGTTGATGACAGTTTTGTTGTTGGTGATGATGATAGCACAGATTAATGTTCATACTATATAGGTTGCTTATGATAGATCTACCTACCTAACTACCTACACTGCCTGGGCGTAACTGACCTGTGGAACTATGCAGAACAACTGCTATCACGTATGGGAGAAATCCAGTTGACTGCCGAGTCCATAGTAAGGATCAAACCGCCAACTTCTTTCAAAAACGAAAGATAGGCGGTTTTCCTCTGTATAGTGGCTATGGTAAAAAAGGTTATATGGTGGACGAGATTGAGAGGTCTGAGGACAGATGTCTTTCTCTCCGGACAACAACTCATTCCCTTCTTTAGGTACCAGTTTAGAAAGAGAATCAGAGTGGAGAGAGAGGCACTGCACCCCAGTAAATTTACTGAAAGATGGGTGAATGTAGCAAAAATGGCCCGAGTGATTGGGCCTTCTCTGTATATAAACCTGTAGGTTGAAGAAGAGAGCAAAAGGAAGAAAGGAGAACTTGCACAACATGCTCCGGAAGTTGAGGGTTGTTCTATCGACGGGGTATTAAACAACCCATTTGTAACGCCTCCCCCCTATTGGGGATTTCGATTGTTAAATTTGTTTGTTTTAATAATATTTTTACACGACTGTATGTAAAATCCCCGGCATGTCTTTGTATTGTCCCCTTTTCTTGTGCGCCCTTGTAGCAAATAAAGAAATATATCTATCTATCTAACTACCTATCTATCTCTCTCTCTATATATAGGAAAAGAGTCAGGACGCCGACGGCAGAGCTCAAGCCATTTCGACGAAATACATATATATATAGTGAAATAAGATAACAAGGACGATTGGTTACTCCTTCATTACGTTTATTGGTTGGTGACGCGCGTTTCGCCTTGAGCTGATCAGTGGCGAAACGCGCGTCACCAACCAATAAACGTAATGAAGGAATAACCAATCGTCCTTGTTATCTTATTTCACTATAATACACTCTGTCTAGCTCTACACCTCGTCACTGAAGTGAACCTAAACATCGAGTGAACCTAGAGTAACTCCAAGTTACACTCCCTGGATATATATATATATTTATATATAAACCATATATACTATCTGAGAAATATGTGACTAAAATAAGGGGTTCTGTTCTGATATATTTGAGGTCAATATTTTGTTGATTTTCATCCTTACGTGGTCGATAAAATAAAGTACCAGTAATGAACTGAGTAATTGCTGGCCTTGTGCCTAAAATAGAAACAAATATTTTGTTGATTTTCACCAACTTCAACATCTACGCAAAAATGGTGGCAAAATATCTGGACTGATACATACAAATATTTCCGGTAATTTCTGTGAATGAAAGTGACTGTATTTAAAAATTTCTATTACCATACTCGTAATGCACACATTTGGAAAATATATCTGCAAAATATACAATTTTATGGAAGTTGTGAGGAAACAGACTGAGGTTGGGACAGTTTACTGTAGTTATACACACACACACACAAATATACAGTGTACTGCACTCTGCCTTTGTTTCCTTATAATGTTCTTAATGTAAATTGTGCAGTGATACATTCAGAGATACGTCAGTATAAATAGGGATTATGTCGATACAATTGTAAAAAAAATATATATATATCATTTTTACTCATGGAACATACCAGCAGTTCTCTGTGGTCTTAAAAAAATAATTTACTTATAGAAGACATCTTGTCCCTTGAAACATTTTCCGATAAGCATAAAAACTTATAAGCATACTTTTAGGTGACATATACGCGCACACTTAGGAACACATAAATGTAAACAGACTATATACATGTATATATGTGTATCAGGGGCGAAGGGTGCGTGCATGCAACACATGCGTTATAGAATCTTGAGTTGATCAATTGCGTCGGTTGAAGCAAGCAGAATTTTGGCTGCTTACTAAATCGTAGACACATAAAAAGATAACAGATACACACACACACACTATATAACACTATATGCAGCTTTGACCGGGAGGGTCAAACGATTGGACTGCATGCCCTGCTTTGCAGGTTACCCTTCGCCACTGGTGTGTATATATATATATATAGACTATATGTATATATATATATATCATCATCATCATCATTTCATTTTACGTCCGCTTTTTCCCTGCTTGCAGGAACTGATTCTGGCTTGATTTCTACAGCTGGAAGCCCTTCCTAACACCAACCTCATTTTCAGTGAGTGGTGGGTGCTTTGTTGCCGTGGCACCTCCACGACCACTTTATTTCATATTGCTCCAGTTTACTCAGCTCTACTCATTTCTACAGCTGAGTTAACTGTGAAATAAAGTGTCTTGCTCAAGGAAACAACACATCACCCGGTCTGAGAATTGAACTCACAACCTTCCGATTGCAAGGCCAATGCTCTAACCACTAAGCCATGTGCCTCCATTATATATATATATATATATATATATATATATATATATATATATATATATATATATATAGAGAGAGAGAGAGAGAGAGAGAGAGAGAGAGAGAGAGAGAGAGAGAGAGAGAGAGAGAGAGAGAGAGAGAGAGAGCGAGAGAGAAATTACATGAATCAAAGTTCAGTTTAAATCATTTATTTGCTTACAACTGTTCTCTCCAAACCGAGCTTTGGTTTCTTTGGAGCAATTATTTAGTGATTTTTTACATACTTGACCTCCTTTTCAACACAAGAGACATATAGAAACATATGTATATATTGACCCACAGTGGGTTGACATCCATCATAATAATATTATAATATTATTATGATGGATAATATTATTATGATGGATGTCAACCCACTGTGGGTCAATATATACATATGTTTCTATATGTCTCTTGTGTTGAAAAGGAGGTCAAGTATGTAAAAAATCACTAAATAATTGCTCTGAAGAATCAAACCTCGGTTTGGAGGAAACAATTGTAAGCAAATAAATGATTTAAACTGAACTTTGATTCATGTAATTTCTATATAACTGCTCTGTAAAACAACTGATGTTGTTACATTGAGCTATTTATCTTACTGGTAATAAGATAGTAATGAATTACTGTCTTTCACTATTTAGGGTTTAAAATATATATAACTATAAAAGGTTTTAGTATATACATAACCATAAATAGTATCCTTAATACTATATATATATATATATATATAAAACTTAACAAAAAAGAAAAATGAACACAGACATATACGTGTTCAAATCGTAAAGGACTAGATTCGCTAAGGTGAAGAGGATACTAACTATAGATAATAGGGTTTGCCAGACCTCAATTTAAGAATAAATCAAGAAAATAAATACAAACCAGAATTGTGGTAACTACCAATTGTGGTAACTATATTGAGTTTCTAACTCAATATATGCCTTTGATATATTTGGCTCCGTTAATTCGTCGAGTAAATCCGGCTGCTATTTTTAGTGGTGTGAGTCTGTGAGACACGCTAAGTTCTGATACCATGTGCGTTGTTATATATACGCACACTATCCAGTTTTTTAATATACTTAGAAGTGACCAGGATACTAATAATTCTTCACCCACTGATGAGCAAGGATTTGGTATTCCTCTTCACAATTAATATTGCGAAACAGTATTATCAAAACTGTCCGGGTGATTGGTAGTTACCACAATTCTGGTTTGTATTTATTTTCTTGATTTATTCTTAAATTGAGTCTGGCAAACCCTATTGTCTATAGTTAGTATCCTCTTCACCTTAGCGAATCTGGTCTCTTACGATTCGAACACATATATGTATATGTCTGTGTTCATTTTTCTTTTTTGTTCAGTTATATTATACGGGTAGAAAAAACCTCTTTCCTAGAGTTAATTTATTGTAAGAGACTATTTTGAGTTTCTAACTCAATATATGCCTTTGATATATATATATATATGCAGATTCCCGAGTTGTGTCGAGGGGTAATGTTTATACTCTACCAATGTATTGAGCACCCTTTTTAACCACAGTTAAAAAGGGTGCTCAATACATTGGTAGAGTATAAACATTTTTTTAATTTTATATAGAAATGATTTCTACCAGACTAGAACTTTCTGATGATTTCATACAAATACAAATGAAACACTGCTATTCCTGTAGAAGTCATTTCTATTATATATATATATATATATATATATATATATATATATATATATATATATATATATATATATATATATATATATAATAACATTATTATTTATACTTATATATAAACTATATATAATTATAAATAGGAAAGGTCAGTATTTTTTATTTTTTACCACCTTATTACCAGTATGTAAAATAGCTCAATGTAAATACATCAGGCGTATTACAGAGCAGGAATATAAAGTACAGAACAATCAAATCTATGTTTAATACATTTTATTGCTGACTATCGTTTCTTCCAAACAGCAGTTTGGAATCATTGGAGCATTGGCAAAGTTTAAACACATAATTAAATTCATATTCAACAGAACAATCATAAAGATACGTTGATATTATTGTTGCTATCAATAGTGTCATATTCAAAGAGAGTGAAGATGTTGTGGTCTGAAGCAATGGGTATAATAAAACGTATAAAAGAATGTTACTCGCAAATGATGACATTAATGGTACATAAGCATATAGACAGTAAGAATGCAGAGGTATTAAGCATATACAGAATAATATGGTAAAGAAAGTAAAGGTATTAAGAATATACAGCATAATATGGCAAAGATATCACAAAATATAGGTGTAATTGGTTGAAGATATTAAGCAGTCATGAATGCATGGGTAGAATATAAGGTGAAAATTGTGAAGCAACTAGTGTAAAATACATATACAAAGTTTCGTTGATGCATGCGTTGAGAGTGGATCAGATAAATAATTAAATAAACACTTCAAGTAGAGGTAAAGCTGTTGTGTAGTATGAAAAATGTTATGTAGTATTAAGATATGTATATGTAACGAGATAATTATATTTAAAACAGTTTCTATGCTAGTTTATGGTGGATGAAAAGTGATAATTGTTCTAGTAATGTTTAAATGTATATGTGTTGTGAGTATTAATATTGAGGTTTCTTTTGCCATATCATTGGTTATATTTAAGAAATATTTAAAAATAATATTTAAATAGATACAATTATGGATTGTATATGGCCCTTATTATAATCCGATTAAGGGTTAGAGTTGTTCTGAAGAGATCTCTTTTATATAGTCAGATGTTATTTTTTCTATCTGGTGTGGTTATGTCTAATGGTTTATATTCAAAGAAGTGATAGATCTTCACTAAAGGGAGCTAATGGGAAAGGGGAGGTAATTGAAGATTTATTTATGTATAACAGAAAAATATATAATCTAGTGTTAGTTATTTATATATCCTATTAATTAAATAATGTGTTAATATACATTATATTATATTATAAGTGAATCCTTATATAATGCTATTTATTTTTATATTTATTTTATATGTAATCTGTTTTTTATGTAATATTTAAAGTTCCCAATTGTCCACTACTTACTTAATTAAATGAGTAAAATATTAGTAAGGAAGATATTATATTAAGTGGTGGTAAATGTATGTTTATTCTCTATAGTTATTATTGAGTATAGGATCTGAGATAAATGAAGGAATGAGTTGATACAAAAAGTGATGATGTGGGGATATCTTATGCTGATAAAACCTAGAGGTAACGAGTTGACGGTGGTGAGGAATCTAGATCTGACATTGTTATATATTAACAGCTAGGTTTGAAATTGTGGAAAGAGTGTTGGTGGTAGTGTTGGTGGTAGTGTTGGCATGTGGAAAAAAATTTCTGATTTTCTATTTAAAAGGTCTAGCTTAGAATAGATTATAGTGCGAGACTCTAAAAGATAGAGGTTACAGAATCTATTTGGTGGTTTATAAGAAGTGGCCCAATCTATTACTTCCCATTGTAGTGTATATGGTCTATTCCTAGTTTTCAAAGAGTGTATGTAGGTAGATAAAGAAGTGGAGTTGGCTAGATTGTGATTTTTGAAAGTGTGAAGATGCAAGTTATATCTCGTCTTAAAGCAGTTCAAGGTAGAACCAAGTGTTACTTGTATTGACCGTACAGGAGTAAATAATTGTTTCTACTTTTGGCACAAGACCAGCAATTATCCCAGTGCATTACTGGTACTTTATTTTATCGACTCCGTAAGGATGAAAGGCAAAGTTAACCTAGTTTTCAAAGAGTGTATGAAGGTAGATAAAGAAGTGGAGTTAGCTAGATTGTGATTTTTGAAAGTTAACAAAGTTAACGTACAGGAGTAAATAATGTCTTTGATTAAGCAGTTTTTTTCTCAGGGGGCAAGTTCTATTTGTTCTACAATTACAGTTATTTTGGTTGTTTACTTGCTGGTTAATAGATGCATGGTTGTTAGGAAGAGTATTAGGATAATGACGATTATTATTCCTATTGCTATTAATTTCATTAGTGCTATTACTATTATTATTATTGTTACTATAATTCTCCGGTACTATGTTGTTATGCAAGTTCTCTCCATGTTGATATTTAATCATTTGGAAATAATTATTAATCTTCCTTTTATTACTACTAGCTATATGGTTTGTAATGTTAGGTGTGGTAGAGTAAGAGATTTTAATAGTATTTTTATTGATAAGATTATGGTATCTATGACCGACTGAGAAGTTTTTTTCTAAAATTGAGAAGAAAGCCTTAGGCAAGTTGGTGGAAATGTTTAAATTGAAAGGGGGATTGAAAAATGTATTAGTTCTTCTTCTATTTTTGTGATTATTTTATAAGGTTAGTTGTAGTATTGTTTTTATTTTTATTTATATTTTTATTATTATTATTAGGATGTTTATTTTGGTGCAAGTTAAATTTGTTATTACCCGTAATACTTGAGTTAGAGTGGTTAGTACTTTTATTACTTTTAATTTTATTTATGGCCATATTGTGTGAAATAATGTTATAACTAGATGATTTTTTTAGGTAAAAATTTAATTTTATCTTTATGGCCTGAGCGAGCTAAAGCTTCATTATAGTATTGGGAATTTCGGTTAAATATAGTTTCATTATAAAATAGAGTGGTTATTCTATTAGATACTCCTTTAGTAATCGAATTTAATATAGATTTAGGGTGGTTAGAGTTGGTATCTACATAAAGTAGTTTTTCATTTGGTTTATGAAAGGGTGTATATATTTTAGCGTCCAGGCATCAAGGAAGTTTTTAGCGTTTCTATCTAGGGTAATACTTAAGTTGAAGTTTTTAAATAGTTTATGCAATTGTTTTCTAGTTCTTTCTATATTAAATTTTTTATAATCAATAAGTAGTAGTGCATCGTCACAGTATAAACCACCATTGAGGTAGGGTCAATTCTTATGAATTTTATTTAAAAGATATAGACCACCCAATCTGTAACCTGTGCCGAGTCACTAGATCCCATAGTTATGTCAAAGTTGTTAGGTGTATCCTTGCGGGTCCATAATTAATCTTCAAATACAATTATGGTTTTATAGGCCGCAAGGATGACATCAATTTGGGATCTAGTAAGGTCACTATTATTCATAGCCATTATTAATGCCTTGTTTAATAGGATAGGAGAAATAGAGGTGTAGTACAAATTAATATCAAATTGGATAAATTTTTTATTTTTATTCTCATTAATATTATTGAACCATTCAATAACTTCACCAGTATTTCCCCATAGGTTAAGATAGATTTTTTGCCTAAATTGGGGGATGATTCTGTCTAATATTTTTTTGCTAATAACTCCAATGACAGATTATAGAGGGGTTACTATTAAAGTCTTCCTTATGGTCCTTCACAGAGAATCTAGGGGAGTTAGGGGTGTATGGTTGTGTATATCTCTGAAGTCCTAATTTACAGACTATACTATGGCCCTCACTATTTATATCGTCTAGGTTTCTAATAGTGGTTTTCTTATAGCTCCTATGTAGTTCGTTATATATACATTTTCTATAAGTTTCATAATCTAGGTTATATATATTATTAGTTTTATCAGCATGTACTAGAATTTTCTTATTTTTATTAAATCTTTTAATAGTGGAGTTAAGGTTATTTAAGAAGGTGTTGTTTCTATTAAAATGTTTTCTATACCTAATGTTTTTAACTAGTTTTATTAAATCATTTTAAAAAGAGTTTAATAAAGTGTTGTGAGGTGGGCTTTTAAAAGTTTTAAAGCCATATGAGTCGAAATTGGTTGCATCTTTGTTTTTATCAGTTCGGTTCCTGTCATAATGGAATGTCCTCCATCTCACTCTATTGGTAAATGAATTGTCAGGGCCTGACAACTGAGCTCTTGCCATTTCAATAGCTAGTTCCAGACTGTTTGGAACTAGTTGTTGGGCCCCACCTCCTTATAATATACCTATACTCAACTAGCTCTTGTATCAAGTATTCTGTTGAGTAATAGTCTCACTAGTTTGAAACTGGTTCTATCCTAATATATATATATATGCTCTGGAGAGGAGCAATTATAGGGGTATAAAACTGATGGATCAGGTTATGAAAGTGACAGAAAGGATATTAGCACAACTAATTAGAGAAAGGGTCAAACTAGATGAGATGCAGTTTGGTTTTGTGCCTGGGAAGAGTACAACAGATGCCCTCTTCTTCGTAAGACAATTACAAGAGAGGTTCTTAGAGAAAAATAAGCCACTATACTTAGCCTTTGTTGACCTAGAGAAGGCCTTTGATAGGGTACTCCGATCTGTCATCTGGTGGTCCCTAAGGAAACTAGGTGTTGAGGAATGGCTTGTGAGGACAGTGCAAACTTTGTACAGAGGTACTGTCAGTAAAGTCAGGGTAGGAATGGAGTTTAGTGAGGAATTCCAGATACAAGTAGGAGTACATCAAGGTTTGGTCCTCAGCCCGCTCTTGTTCATTATAGTCCTCCAAGCCATAACAGAGGAGTTTAAGACTGGCTGTCCATGGGAACTTCTCTATGCTGACGATCTGGTTCTTATAGCAGAATCAGTAGAGGAGCTAGAGAATAAATTCTGGCTATAGAAACAGCAGTTGGAAGCAAGAGGACTGAGGGTGAACCTAGCTAAGACAAAAATGTTGATGAGTAGAAAAGAGGACAAAACTAACAGGCAACCTAACAGGTAGGGAGAAATACGTATGCAGTAGATGTACAGGGAAATTAGACAGTAGAAGTCACATTGATAGACACATTTTTCAAATGCAGGCGGGTGCTATAGAAGTGGTGGATAGCTTCCAGTACCTAGGAGATCAGATTAGCAGATTAGCATGGGAGGGGGTGTTCTGAGGCCATAGTATCTAGAATAAGGATGGGTTGGAAGAAGTTTAGGGAGCTGCTTCCTCTGCTGATGAAGAAAGGTTTCTCCCTGCGTACAAAAGGCCAGTAATATGATACCTGTGTGAAGAGCGCGATGCTGCATGGTAGTGAGACATGGGCAGCAACTGCAGAGGATATGCGATGGCTGGAGAGAAATGAGGCAAACATGCTCCGTTAGATGTGCAATGTCAATGTGCGTGAACGACCCAGCATAAATGTGTTGAGAGAGAAACTGTGTCTGAGAGGGATAGAATGTAGTGTACGGGAGAGGAGACTGAGGTGGTATGGACATGTGATGTGCATGGAGGATGACCGATGGGTGAAGAAGTGCCAGGAAATGCCAGTTGAAAGAAGATGTGGTAGAGGTAGACCACGAAAAACATGGGCGGAGGTGGTGAGAACAGACCTCAGATCGCTGAAGCTCACAGTGGAGATGACGAAGGACCGTGACAAGTGGAGAGATGCTGTGCTGAATAAGACCCGTCCCACCCTTGCAAGCAGGGAAAAGCGAACGTAAAATGATGATGATGATGATATATATATATATATATGCTATATTTAGGTTTAATTGATACATATAAAATATATATCGATTATGTTTCTCAATAATATAGCTCCATAAACACTAGTTCAAATCACCAACAAGTTTAAATGATATATAAAAAAGGTATACATCAATTAGTTCATGTGGGTGAAGTAGTCCATCCCTGACTATGTCAAATATTTTCTAGAGATACTGCAATTTATTTTCAAGAATCTACCAAACATAAATACAATCTTCCACTTAACGGAGGCTTTGAAAAAGAAACATTAACTATTTTGATTCAAATTGCCTGATTCTAGGATTTAAAAGTGTTTATATTTATCAAATACTTTCTATTATAATTTTGAATTCAAATCCCGCCGAGGTTAACTTTGCCTTTTATTCTTATGGGGTCGATAAAATAAAGTACCAGTAATATACTGTGATAATTGCTGGCCTAGTGCCAAAAGTAGAAACAATTATAATTTTATGTAAGTATCTTTATTAAATTAGATTCCAAACATCAACTTAATAAGGATTTCTCCTATAGGCATAAGGTCAGCAATTTAGGGAGAGGGAAAAGTCGATTAAATCGACCCCAGTGCATTACTGGTGCTTTGTTTTATCAAACTTGTAAGGATGAAAAGCAAAGATAACCTCAGCAGGATTTGAACTCAGAACGTAAAGGGCCACAACTTTATGCTGTAATCATGGTGTCTGACGCTCTATCATTACTGCCAATCCATTGCTCTCAAACACCAACTTAATAATGAGAAAAAAACTGAATAAAACCTGACAGACAACTGCTCAAGTGTTGGTTGCCCAATAAAATGAATCCAGTTTATATTGTAAACTAGTTGGGAATAGAAAAGGCATTCAATTATAAAATGTCATGCTAAAACAGGACAATCAAATCAACAAAGAATCCTAATCATGTCTAGCTCTTTAGCATTTAATCCTTTAGAATTTACATTACTCTATATTTACTATTGTATTTTTGTGGTAAAGGCTTTATCTTACATAAATATCTCACATAATATTGAGTCTATGAGATTTTGATATTATTTATTTTGAGAACAATACCTTAACGTAAGTATGAGTGGTCAGTTATAGCTGGTTTGAACAGAAAGAAGTGAGAGGATTCTGGCTGGATACGGCCGGTTTAAATGCTAAAGGGTTAAACTGACCGTATCCGGCTAGAATTCCCTCACCTCTTTCTGTTCAAACTGGCTGAAACTGGCCGCTCATACTAACATTAAGGTATTGTTCTCAAAATAAATAACATCAAAATCTTGGTAAATTCGATATTATGGGAGATAATTTTGTGAGGTAAAACCTTTACCATGAACATATGGTAGTAAATATAGAGTATCATCATTATCATCATCGTTTAACGTCCATTTTCCACGCTGGCATGGGTTAGGCGGGTTATCCCATTTAGAGGCAAGTTGGATCAGGTGATCGTGTCTTGTTCATACAGAACTGTTTCTAGCTTGGTTTCTATGGCTGGATGCCCTTGCTAATGCCAAGTAATGTAAATGCTAAAGGGCTAGAGGACTAACATCATCACAATACTGCTATACTTGATATATACTTGATTAATATCCAATTACTGCATCAACACCTCTCTTCCTTTTATGTGTAGAAAAAAGGACATTAGGTAGGATAATGATAATTATTAGCAACACCAATATGCCTTACCTCCAGCAACTACATTAGCAGTAGCTGGGGGCAAATGTTTCAGTTGTGAAATCTTTTTGTAGCCAGCATGAATTAAATTAGTCATGGGCAAACTGCGGTCAGTGAACCACATGTGGCTAAAACAAGATCACAGTTTAAATCATTCATAGTGAGACTTATGTATATTTATTATGCATAAACATATTGTGTGTACTTTCATAGACACATCTATTTAGCTATGTTAGTCCTACTGCTAATTAATCATAGCTAGGCTAGCTTATACTATAAACCAGTCATGGGCAAACTGCGGCCCATGAGCTGCTTGCGGCCTGTTTGGCTTTCTGAATGGCACACCTAATTTCAAAATTGCCTTGAATTGTTTAGTAGTGCAGCCCGCCTGATGATGAGCCATATCCTATGTGGCCAATGGCTTGATAAAGGTTGCCCATGCTTGGATTAGATGATCATATTAATGTTTAGTGGATCTTAGACAATATAATGCACCTCTACCATTGGTAGTCTTTTAAAAACCAGTTTAACTTTTTCATTACCATGTTTCTAATAAAAATACACTGCCTATGTATTTCAAATGATTTTTGAAATAATCAAGAATTTGGAGGAATTTAATAACATATAACTAATTATTTCATTATTAAATTTGTATTTGGAACGTAAGTTAACAAAGTTACATAAAATTATGATGGAAGTGTTTTTTTATATCAAAACTGATTTGGTATCAAAATGTCTTATACTTCTGTTTTCATTGCCTCCATGAATTGGAAGATGATATTTATGGTTGATGGATCCTTGAAAATAAATTACACCTACAGCTTTGGTAGGCTTTTTAAACCAGTTTTAAAATGTCCTCCTTCTGAAACTGGTAATGTTTGTATTGAAACAATGAAGATTACCAGCAATAGACACATTCTCTAACTACAAGAATAAGCGCAACTATAAGCGCAACTATGCCTACTCTGGTCTTGATGGTGTTACATACCTGCTTCTCAAACGTGGCGGGTACTTCCTTTTGCACCAGCTTTCTTTCTTCTTTCAATACTGTCTCAACAATGGTGCTACTCCGGAGCAGTGGAAAACTGCCAGTGTCATTCCCCTGTTCAAAAAGGGTGCCCGCAGGCCACCTGTCAACTATCGTCCAGTCAGTCTTACTAGCTGTATTGCCAAACTGATGGAATCCTGTGTCAGAGAAACACTTTGGAACTTCTGGAGCTCTCACAGCCTCATCTGGCCCTCGCAGTTTGGATTTATCCCTAACTCCAGCTGCTGTGATCAGCTTATCAAGTTCCTTGAAGACATTACCCAGATCACTGACAGTGGCTCATGGCTGGATGTTGTTTACCTTGACTTTGCTAAGGCTTTTAATTCTGTGCCACACAAAATACTTATGGCAAAACTTTCTGCAATGGGTGTGAGGGATGATCTTTTTAACTGGTTGAAATCCTTCATTCTCAGCCGAAAAGAGGTAGTCACGGTTCTAGGACAGCATTCTTCACCATATGAGATGTCATCTGGTGTACCACAGGGATCTGTTCTTGGTCCCCTTTTGTTTGTGGCATATATTAATGACATAGATGCCAACTTAAAGAATGCCACGGTACTGAAATATGCAGATGTACCCCTTCCATACACATGCACACATGTGTATATCATGACTCATGTACTGTTCATTTTCCTGACGTTTGTACATTACCCTATGTACTACACATACACTTTTTAATGAGTTGTAGTGCACCTGAGCACTGTACACAATATTTCATTATTATTATTATTATTATTATTATTATTATTTGCATTTATCTTGCTTTATGTTCATACGAGTTATCACCAAGTCACAACCAGTGACCTCAAGAGACAACAAGGTCCGCCATGTTCAAGAAAGAACATACATATTCACACATGCATCCTTAGTGTTTAGACTTGTGATGTACTTATATTGACAGGATCTTCCTTAGTATATGGGCAGTTCCCATTAGTACTATCTTTTGTATTTCTCCTATACGCGGGTTTCCTGGGATTTGCGATAAGTAGTCGTTAGACCCCTTAGGTATCATTCCCAGAGCGCCTACAACCACTGGTATTGTTTTAGTTCTCAATTTCCACATTTTTCCAATTTCTATCTCCAGGTCCTTATACTTGCTCAATTTTTCAAATGTTTTTATAGATACATTCTTGTCTATTGGAACAGACATATCAATTAGCAGGCATACCCTCCTTTGAAAGTCCTTCAATATTATATCAGGTCTATTTGCATCTATTTTTCGGTCTGTTTGGATGCTAAAGTTCCACAAGATTGAGATGTGATCTTTTTCAAGTATGGGAGGTGGTTGATGCTCCCACCAATTCTTTTGATGGGGCAGGTCAAAATGCTTACACATTATCCAATGTATGTATTGTGCAGCTCTGTCATGCCTGTTTAGGTATTCGGTTGGAGCTATAGGACTGCACATTGAAATTATATGGTCAATGGTCTCTGGTTGTTTTTTGCATACACGGCATAATGGGCTGCACCCATTTTTTATTATGTTGGCTTGGTAATTTTTGTTGGCAGACACTGATCTTGTGCCGATATAATCAGTCCTTCAGTCTCCGATTTCAGTCCAGAGGATGCCAACCACTGATGGGTTAAAGTTTTGTCAACATCAGGATTGTTAGCTCGCTCTGGGTATTTTCCATACAGAGGCTTTTCTTGCCATTTCTTAGCCAGTTTCTGTAGCAGTTCTTTCTTTGCAGTTACTTTTACCTGCTTTGCTTTTTCTGTGTTTTCCATTTCAGCAGTAAATGGGACTTCTGAAATTTGTAGTCCATTACTGTATCTTTGTGCATCTTTTGTAATGGAATATGATCTTTTGGTGCTTTCGTGTTTCAAAACGAGTTTGATCATCCAATCATGTGATTTTATTATTATTATTATTATTATTATTATTACTATTATTGTTATTGTTATTCCTTGAATCTCAGTCATTGATGTTGGTTAACTGGAAAGTCCGTTGGATTGAATATCAAGCCACTACCTGCAGCCTCAGATATTCAGGACGTATCGGAGGGTTCTTGCTGTTCCAAGCAAGCATGCCTTTTGAAGCGTTCCAAAAAGCGTGAAGGGGCCGATTTTCTTTAACCATCCCTGGAAACCTTTGGAGATAGTCCCCAGTGCGCCTATGACAATCGGGATCACTTTGACTTCATGGCAGTTCCAAATCCTTATTATTATTATTATTATTATTATTATTATTATTATTATTATTATTATTATTATACAACTATATAGAAAATACCTTAAGTTGTGGAGATGAAATTATTATCTGACAAAAATATGTTTTTCAACAGAAAGGTTAGCCTTGTCCATTCTATAGCATTTTACTTATGTTATTTGTATTTTTTTTTTTTTTGCTTTTATCTTTAACATAATAAATTTGTTCACATAAAGATTATAAACTTTCATTTTATTTCAGGGTACAACAGATGAAGATGATGACTTGTTATTGATATTGGAATGTTTATCGTTTAATGAATCAAAATCTTTAATAACAACACAGGTCTTAAATATAATTTAGTTTAAGACATACTTGTATGTCTTTCGCAGAAAACATTGTTTTTTTTGGTTTTCAAACAACATTCCAACAATTAAATCTCTCAAAAGCTTACATGTTCACAAGACCTGCTAGATATTGCTGTCCAGTCTTTCTCAAATCACACCCGTACTTCAACAGCAATAACAACAACAACAGCACCAGCAAAGAAGTCACATCTTCATGTAATCTTTTGTTATGGGATATTAACTTGTCAAAGAAGACTAAAGATTTTTAATTTTCATACTAGAAAGGACATCTGAAAAAATGTCTTCAAAAGTACTTACAGTTAAATGTTCTGATGAGAAATACTCCGCAAAGGATCGTAAATTGTCATTAATCTCTGATTCTAATGATGATTTTGCAAATTCCAGTGATGACAGTTCAGTCAGTGAAGAGAACTATTTCCAGAGGTATGACAAAATATTAAATTCAGCATTCCGAAGAAACTATGTAGAGGAATCAACCAGTTCCTTATGTAGCTCCCCATCTAGTAGTCTTTTTGGTAATGGCATAAAAGATGACATATTCAATGAAAGTATTGAAAATATTGATGATTGTAGTCAGCAACAAATTCTTGGAGAACCAAGAATAAAAGACAGTCTACCATTGATTTCTCCCTCAAAGAATAACTCTGTGAACTACAGACAGGCAGAAGAATTATTCTCCAACATTAGGTTTTATACAGCTGCTAATAAGATACCAGAAAGGTTTCTCCAAAACTGCTATACATCTTCAAACGGAGATTTATTAAGGAATTTAGATTCAAGGATGAGGCAAGATTCTGCAGAGTTGTTCATAGACAATAATAATGATGAGAGTAAACAATTTGAGAATATAGAAACTTGTCATGAAAATTCTATAGAAGGAAATGAAACTGATTCTTTTACCAAAGATAATGGTAAAAATCAACCATTAGACAAACTATCAGAACAAGAAAAATGTCCCCAAGATGATATTTTAAAAAATGAAGATGAAAGATTAAAGAATATTTGGATGGAAGAGAGATCAGATTCTGATGAAAGTTATTCAATTAAGCAGAAGATGGTAGAAAATAAAGGAATATTTTACAAACATAAAAGTATCCATGAAGAAATTGAAGAAGCTCAGCAATGTTTCAATAGACTTGATGATTCTTTCCAACAAGAAACTTTAGTGGAACAAACATCATTTACAACTCCTAACTACTCAAAGAATGATGTCTGTGATATATCAAAATCTTCTGATATTGAAAATGAAGCTGAGATAACTGTCCTGTCTGAATACAGGAAAACCTGTGAGTTGAATGTTGAGAAGAATAAGGTGTGTGAAGGGAACTCAGAAGAAAATGATAGGAATATTGAGGTGAAATCATGTGATGAATATAGAGGGAAATTAAAGCCATGTGATGACTACAGGGGAAAATTGGAGTCATATGATCAAGACCACCGGGAAGCTAAAATATATGATATGAACCAAAATACTTCCTCACAGAAATTGATCCAAACTGGAAGAACTAACACAGGATTTAGTGATATTTTTAATGTTGCCCCAACACGAAATAAAATATGTTTAGGCTTAATAGAGAAAAGATCGAGAGAAAGTTTTGAATTAGAAGACATTCTTAATCCACGTTCAAGTTCCATTGAACCAATTAACTCAACAGTTTCATCTGATGAGGCCTCAGGAAAGAACCTATCATATGAAAAAAGAACTAAATTATTACTGAGTTCTCAAAAGTTTACATCACCATCTAGCTTCTCATCCTCTCCTGCCTCTCTCATAACAATAATTAATGTTCCAATCGACAGAGACAAGATATACAAGACTAGAGATAGAGAGAAGACTGTTAGAATTAACAAAATTGATTCCAATAAGGATAAGGATACAGGAGTTGAGTCTGTGGAAACTTCTGAAAGGAAAGGGATAATTTTTTCAGAGAAAACATCTCAAAGGAACCCACATCTTTACCAATGTATTTCATCAAACGTTAAGTGCGTAATAGAAGAGTCACCTACCAAGCTTGACCAACAACTGCCCATATCACCAGCGCCATATCAGAATAATAACAACAACATCAACAACAAAAATAACCTCACAGATGCTGCTTCAGTTTCTAACAAATTTTCTGATAATAGTACATATAGTTCTCACTTTTCTTATCTACCAGGCTATGAAAGAAATGGTTCAGAGATTAATAAAAATGGTTGTGGGAATGGATGTTCACCTGTTGGAACTCCTTATCTTACCTGCGGTAAGGATGACATTACTATCTATTCTTGTAGTGATAACTTTGAAGAAATGCCTAAAGTCAATCAGATCTGTAGTCTTTCTGTAAATGACAACAACAACAATGAAGTATATAATGCAGCATGGTATTCTACATCCATCACCATTTTTATTAAGAAATTTCCAAATAATTTTGATCATGTCATAATGTGTCCAGAATCAAGATGTAGAGATTATTCCAGAACAAATTTTCTTAATGAACAACAGAGTTTGCTGGCATCTCATGATTATTATTGCTGTGATTCTTCAAGTGGTTTTAGTGTTGAGGAGGACAAGTTTACAAATGACACCAAAATTACATCCAACTTTGGAAATGGTGACCAAAAAAGTTGTAACAAAGGAATTAATTACTTTAATTACCCTAAAATTAATTACAACAAATGTAAGAATAATAAAACTACTTTCAGATCTGAAGTTTTTCTTTTTTTGAATTCAAATAAAGAGGAGAAAAACAAGAAAGAAGAACAAATCAAAAGTTCCAAAGAAAATCACCAAACTAATTCAATGGATTCCAAGAGTTTGGTTTGTGAAAAGGATCTTCTTTTTCATGATAAACCAAGAAACCAAACAGATCAGTGTAATCAAAGTATTTTAAGTTTGCACAAAACAACACAGACCAATATTACAGTGGTACCATCAGTACTTGGAAATAATTTATACAAAGACCAGATAAATATTTGTATCAGGTGTTTGTGTAATATATGCTAATGTTTCTTCCTTTTTTTTTAATGAAATGGCTGTGTGAGTAAAATGTTCACTTCATAACCATGTAGTTTCGGGTTTTGTTGCACTGTATGGTACATTCTGCAAATGTTTTCTACTATATTGGTAAAACCAATGCTTTGTGAGTGAAATTTGGTTAATGAAAACTGTGAAGAAGCCTGTCAGATATATAAACAAGCAAAAGAATGAATAAAATGTCTTAGAATTCTTTAGATTTCTTTATTACTTCTAACTATTTCTGTGTTTATTCAATGATTTTCTAAGAAGTGCAGTGGATTGGCAGAATTTTTCTTGTGTCAGATGAAATGTTTTGTGCCATTTGTTCTGGCCAATTGCATTCTGAGTTCAAATCTCACCAAAGTCAACTTTACTTTTCATCATTCCAAAGACATCATCATCATTATCATTGCAGTTTTATATTTATTTTCCATGCTGGCATGGGTTAGACAGGTTGTTGCATGCTGAGATTTGATAGGTCAGATGACCACACCCTGCTCATACATATATATTCCATTTTGGTTTCTACAGTTAGATGCTCTTCCTAATGCTAATCAGTTTACAGTGTGTACTGGGTGTGTTATATCGTGGCAGTGGCACTGCTACTTTACTGAGTGAACTCAGTGCTTTTTATCATGCCATCAACACTACTATTTTACAGAGTGGGCTGGATGAATTTTATCATGGCACAAGCACTAATTTTTTATAGAGTAAGCTGTGAGCATTTTATCATGGCAACAGCACTACTATTTTACAGGGTAAGCTGTGTGCATTTTATCATGGCAATAACACTATCACTTAAAGTAATATTCTTCTTCTTCATCCACTTATTCCTTAGATGGTCATGGGAGCAGAGTCCTCACATACTCCTTCCAGCAGGTCCTGTCAGAAGCACCCATCTCCAACTGATCATATTATCAGTAAAATAATATGTCAGTCAAATACTAAGGCTGATTTAATTTACTTTTTCTTCCCCTAAAATGTTGACTTTTGCCTAAATTAAAAACCATTTAATAGTTTTCTGGGTATTTTATTTCTTAAATATCTGACATATGATTCAAATACTGAAGTATTAAACTTTTTCTGAACACACTTAATCTTTTTAATATTCAAATTATTAGATATAGTTTCATCTATTTAACTTTCATCTATTCAACCAGGTCTAGTACAACCAATTAAGCCAACTAAGCAGTTGCTTAGGATGTAGATTTTAGAAGGGCACATTACTGAACCTTAAAGAATCGCATATTTCTACAATCATATTAAATACAAATAGGCTACTTTGCTGGTAAAATAGACAAACATGCTTTTTAAGCTTATTTTACCGGTCCCCAGTAAATATAAATAGTGTTAGTGTTGGGTTTGGGTTTGGGTTAGAGTTAGGGTTAGGACTTAAATTGTCTTAATAATTGGCAGTGGAAATAAATAAACTTCTGTGTTAAATCTGTGTTGTTATTTTTAACATTATCTGCCTTCATAATAATGGTTTCTAATCTAGTCACAAGGCCAAAAATTCTGGGAGAGGGGAAAGTCAAATCGATCCCAGTGTATTACTGGTGCTTTATTTTATCGACCCCAATAAGGATGAAACTCAAAGCTAACCTCGACGGGATTTGAACTGTAAAGGGCTGCTACTCTATGCTGCAAAAAATAGACTGGGGGTCTATTTTACCAGGACTGTCAAAATAGTCTCTTCCTATTAAATATATAATAATATCAGAAAATAGTCTGTGTAGGTACTGCCATCTCTGTTCTAGCAAATATACTAGAAAGGAGACAATGAAAGACTCTCTATTTCAGTAATTCTGAATGCGGGGTGCACACTTCACATAGAGGCATCATCATCATCATCATCATTTTACTTCTGCTTTCCAAACTGGCATAGGTTGGATAGGTTGTTACAATCCAAGACCAGATAGATCAGAGTAACCGCATTACATTTCATACTTGGCATAGTTTCTATGACTGAATGTCCTTCCTAAAACCAATCACCTTACAGGCTGTACTGGGTGTATTTTATCATAACACTATCTCTAAAGCAGAGATTTGATCTGTATCGATCGGGGCTGACTCTGGAATTAAAAGCTCATCAGTCTTCTGTTAGCGCAATGACGGAATGATTCTTGTACAGCATTAAGGAAATATATACAGATCAAACCTTGAGCTGATCGATTGTGAAACGTACATCACACCTCAATAAACATAATGTAAATTTGACACCTTGTCCATATTATTATTATTATTATCATTATTTTACACTCTGCTTAGTACAACTGACTAAGACTATGGATCGAGTGGTCACTTTGATGAATCTATAGTAACTTGATGTTACAATCCCTAAGCTATATATATATATATATATATATAAGTATATATATATACATGTGTGTGTTAGTATTGAATAATGCAAGAATGATTACTCAATACCATAATAAAAATTAATGGTTTATTAAGGCTGATCAGTTATAGTTTCCCCTATATATCCTAGTTATATTGGCAGAGTTGTTAAAGCATAAAACAAGATATTTTGTGGTATTTGTTCTCTCTCTCTCTTGGTTTTGAGTTCAAATCCTGCTGAGGTTAACATTGTCTTTTATCTTATCAGAGTTGGTAAAATAAAGTACCAGTTCAAGCATCTTGGTTGCATGACACAAAGGTATTGTGACATCAAGAGATGAACTGCTGGTTACCCAATTTATTGCAATCCACTGCCTTTCTTTCCTATGATTAAGAAAACTATCATCATTATGATCATCATCGTTGTCATCTTCATCATCGTGATGGTCGTCGTTTTTGATCTGCTTTCCACACTTGTGTGGGTTGGGCAGATTGTCACCATCTGAGACTAGATAAGTCAGAGCAACTCATCTCACTCATATGTTCCATATTTTGACATGGTTTCTAAGGTTGATTGCTCTTCCTAACATCAACCACCTTACAAGCTGTACAATGTCCATTCTATTGCCAATACTAAAGCCTCAGGTCTCTCATTACATTTACTTTCAGTGTTACAGTGTTTGTACTAGTTTCCTTTAAATTCAATAGTCCAGTACAAATTATTTATTGATAAAACTTGAAGACTATTTGATATTAAACCGATTGAAACTGACCCTGGTTCTATGATGTAGAACTGTTTATTTTGAAATGTTTATATTTATCTAGAAAAACCTTCCATCATATTCTATGTAAGAAAATGTGTTATGTTCCACACACCAGTATAACAATGAGAAAATTAGTTATATTACTAAATCTCTCTAAATTCTCAGTTATTTTCATAATTATTCAAAAGTTATAGGCAATATTTTTAATTAGAAATATGGTGATTAACTCTTTCATGATCACATTTCTAATGAAATAAACTCTATTTTAATTAATTAATGAAGAATTTTGAGGGATTTATTAAACTTATTAATTATTTCCTTATTAAGATAGTAACTTAATGTAAGGTTCTTATATAGAATTATGAAAACTTTAAAATGGGTGGTTTTATTTCATAGAACCAGAGACGGTTTTGGCTGTGTTGGTAACTAAAGGGTTAAAGGGCTAAATTCAATAGTTTAATACAATTTTTTTATTGAATAATAAAACAGAGTGAAGATTGTGTTAGCCACAGATCAAGCTGGTTTTCTTTAAATTCAATAGTTCAAATCCCAGTGAGGTCAACATGTGACAGAGTCAATAAATAAAGTACCTGTCCAAAGTGGTGGATAGTTAGAATTGTTAGAGTCAAACAGGATGCTTTGCTGTATCTGTTTTGGCTCTGCACATTCTGAGTTCAAATCTCACCTTTTCTATCAGGAATTGCATCTATCAATAGTATCAGTAATGGAAAGACCAATAGAAATATTGATTCGTTGGTTCAATCTGATGATTGGCTCCTTTCCTTTTCCTTTTCTTTATTGAATAATAAAACACAGTGAGGATTGTGGTAGCTACAGTTCAAACTGGTCTTTAGATTCAGCAATTCCATATTGAATAATTGAATAATAAAGGAGAGAAGATTCTGTTAGCCACAAATCAAACTATTTTCCTTTAACTCTTTAACATCCTGTAATGATTTAGAAGGTAATATCTAAAAATGGGTTTGTTAATTCAAATATTTATGTCTTTATTAGTGAACAAATTATTGTGAAAATTTGCTGTATTAGAGTTAAAACTTTAATATTTAATTTGATGCAGTCATAGTACTGTTTTGTACTTTTGAAGAATGATTTATTCATGCAGTTTCATGTTCATGTGGTACAGGATATTAAGAGTTAGATATAGTAGTTCAGTATAATTTCTTATTGAATAATAAAGAAAAAATTCAGATTTAATTTCTGTAATATGATACTTTTTGTTTGTTTCTACTAGTTTTTACCAGAACTTGGACCTCACAACATCAACCAAGATAAACCAAGAAAATACTTTGAACCAATTAGCTGTGATTCACACAGACATTAGCTACTCAAACTTAAAAACTGATCCTATTCCTAGTATCACAGATTCAAAAGTAAGTTGAAAATGTATTCATCTTATTTTACTTTATTTGTACATACAAGTTGTATTTCATAAGTAGTTTAGGATAGACTGATGTCTTGTATAAATCTGTTTAAACATAATGGTCTTTAAAATTCATGGAGCAAAATGATAGAGCAGGAAAGAGTTTTCTCTATTGCTGTTACTATGATAAACACAGACAGAGTGTATCATCACCATCATCACCATCATCATCCTTATCGCCATTGTCATCATTGCCACCACCATCCAGACCATTATCATCCTCATCCACCACCACCAACACCATCATCATTATTATCACCACCACTACCACACCACCACCTTCACCACCACTACCACTGTCATCATCATCACCACTACCACAGCCACTCACATCATCACTACCAATGCTACCATAATGACCATCATCATCATCATTATCATAAAAGTGTTCAAATAATTACCATCCTATCTGTTTATATATTGTTAAAAGTGTCCTCCCTTTTGTGTGTCAGGGAGACCAAATTGTTTGACTTCATAGTGGCTCCCTCATCTAGCTAATGATACATAACACAACCAACAATAACAACATCACTTGCTGCCTCCAATAATCTCATAACTATGAACCAACCAGCATGTCCAAAATTCCTCTCATAATACAATCAATCAAAATTGCTACTGTAGGGTTATGGGGGATTGTCTACTTAAAGGAAACTGTCTCATTAGCAATGTAGTATACAAATGTAAAGTAGTGACTAAGAATAATATTCAAGTATATATATATATAAGAGCTACCATTAACTCTTTAAAGAAAAAGGTATTATTCACACTCACATACCTGTAGATACAGTAAACTAGCTAATACAATATGATTGGTTGAGGCAGTTAACCTATGCAAGTTTTAGAATATTAAATACAAGTTAGAATGGAGTATTTTAAAAAGGGTCAAATCCTATCAAGATGAACACAGAGAATGTCCACTGGGCTCCGATGAAGTATTCCAAATTATGATCTCCAAGGAAATTTTATTAAACAAATAACAGGAATTAATGATATGTTGTTATAACAAAATCCATAAGACATGTAGTGGAGTTACTTGCGTGGCATGTATCAATAATCTATCCAGGCGTGATTTGGCTAAAGTCAGACCAATTGTAAGCCACGTATGAATATATATCAACTTCCGCCACCTCAAAGATTTTCCCGCTTCTTTGATAAAAACTAGCCTCTTGCTACTTTGGACTCTGAGAAGTCAACACGTCATTATGTAATGGTGAGACTTTCACTTTGGTCTGTCGGCCTCCTTCGGCCCGGCACAGTGCCTTTATTTACTTCTAAAAACTCTTAATTTTGTTTGTTCTTTTGTTTGACTTGGCAACCCAGCTTAACTTTTGTTATCGATTGTAAATAAAACTTGTAAAATATTGTGGACAGTCTTGTGATATTTTTGTACAAAACCTACAACCGTACTACAACTACTTCTAACATTCATCTTTAATACAAACATATCTTTACTTCAACAAACATTCGCTTTACGGCTAACTTTACCTCTCTCTCTCACTTAACAAACATTACATTTCTCACTATAACAAATAACAACAATAACTTATATTCTTTCTTATTAATAGTATGCCAATATGGCATAATATTATTTTTCTGCTAAAGACATTTAGATATTACAGCTCCACTAAATAATAACATCACATGGATAATAATGAACTCCTGGACAGCATAACCCCAAAGTCCTTCCATGTCAAACTTTGGATGGCTTTACTGTCTCGGCTGTGACTTTTTGCACCTGCTTGTACTACAAGTGCAAGAAAGAGGACTTATTTCCAAGCGAAGCTTTGTAGGCCTCCTTCTTTGCTCAGATAGCATCTTTGATCTCTTGATTAAACCAAGGAGTCCTCCAGCCATCCAGCACCACACCAAGCCACTTTTACCTGCATCTAATTTGGTCACCCAGGTAAAAGAAGCTATCAACTACTTCTATGGAGCCCTCTGAGCATTTAAAAGAGCTTGTTTCCTGTGTACTCTTGCTGCTTACTGCTCCTGTGCATTGACCACATATAAAACCTCTGCACTTTGCTAAACTGCCTGAGATCCCACTTGCTAGCAAGGAAAATGGGTGTTAAATGATGATGATGATGATCATGATGATGATCATGATGATGGTGATGATGATGATGATGATGATGATGATGATGATGATGATGATGATGAGGAGGAGGAGGAGGAGGAGGAGGATAATGGTCATGGTGATGATGATAGTAATTATGATGATGAATTGTTTATTTTCTTTTATAGGGAAATGATTCTTTACCATTTGATGTGAAGTCATTGCCATTACAAAGTCCAAACACCAGCATTGCCAGCTTTCAGCCATTACCTGACTGTACATCAAAACATCTGTTAGAAATTGTTGGTGTAAGCCCTCTTCTAACAGATATTCATGCAACAAACTTTACAGATACAGATCCTGATCTCCAGCAGCAGGTAAGCTGTCTTTTATTTTATATTAGGCCTAGGTTTTGTTGACTGATAAGCTGAAGATCACAAAGTGTCAATGTATTGGTTACTCTCTGATAAACTTATCACTGAACTCATAGCAGTGGAAACATCTGATTCTGGGTTCCTAAAATACCTCCCTACTCACTTTATCCCCAAATTCAAATCTTCAATGCATGAGAAGCTTTACACATCATTGCTCCTTGACCAATATTTTAGTGATGATAAGAGCTAAGAAACCATTAGAAATAGCTTCACATGGTGGGCTGTCTTCTTGTCAAATCTATAGTGATGAAAACATGAGATCAAGCCATTAAATGTTTTTCTTTGAGGACATAGATAGTGCCTTTTACAGTGTCTTCTATACAGTGCATTTTAAACTGTATTTTAAACAGTGCATTTTAAACAGTGCAATTTAAACAGCGCATTTTAAACAATGTATTTGACACAGTGTATTTTTCTCAGTATTTCACACACAGTGTATTTCACACACAGTGTATTTTTACTGTGTACTTTTCACAGTGTACTGTATTTACATGGTTTATTACAGTAAGCAGATGAAATGTTTTTTGGTTGCAGAAACTTGAACAAATAACTGATGAAAACATAAAGCTGAGAGCAGAAGCAGCCCTTCTATTAGACAAACTGAGGGAGAAAGGTTATGCCAATAGATTGAATATCATTCCAGATGAAATACAGGAAGAACTTTCACAACTGAGATTTAAATGTAAGCAATTGGCCCTTACTGTAGAAAAAAGGGACGAAGAAGTTAGGGAGCTTTCAAACATCATTGACCAACATAAAGAAACAATTTCTTTTGTTAAACAAGAGGTTTGGGTTCTGGAATCACAATGTAGGACCTTCAGACAACAAATGGAGGAATTGAAATCTAAATTAGAACAAGGAGAGAGGAAAATAATTGATTTCAGGTATGGTTATAAGTTTTATGGCTTTACTTCATCATTACTACCTTCATCAGCACCACAAATACCATTACCAACACCACCACTAAGTCCACAAATATCACCAACAACATCACTGCCTTCACCAACGCCATTACCTTCACCAACACAATTACCTTCACCAACACCACTGCCATCACCAGTACCACCAATACTTCAGCTTATTGTAAGCCTTTGATCATAAAGTTTGCTCAGAATTTACCTAGGGCTATATACATAACCTGTATTATATACATAAAGCAGTAAATTAACAGAGTTATTAAAGCATTAGATGAAATACATTAGTATTTGTTTCAGCTTTCTGTGTTCTGAATTTAAATCCTGTTGAAGTCAACTTTGCCTTTCATCCTTTTGGAGTCAAAAATAAAATACCAGTCTATAGGTGATGGATTGGGAAACTCATTAAAAAATCCAATGGAGTTCTTTACACAATCTGTTCTGGCTCTGTATGTTCTGAGTTCAAATTCTGCCTTTTATCACTAAAAAGTGGTGATGCTTTTGATAGGAGTTGTGACTGGCTGATATTATCAGCAATGGAAACATTAATTCTTTGATCTGATCAGATAATTGACTCTTTAACTACTTTTATATATGACACTGAAGGCGTGTGGCTGAGTGGTTAGATAATTGGATTCGCAATCGTAAGGTTGTGAGTTCGATTCCTGGACCAGGCGATACGTTATGTCCTTGAGCAAGACACTTTATTTCACGTTGCTCCTTCTACCTGGAGTTGCGACCGATAGATAGTATTAGCAATTGGAAAGACCAACGGAAACATTGTTCCCTCGGTCCGATTTGACGAAAGTCGATCGTTTAAAAAAAAAAAAAAAAAATATATGACACTTACAAATACAGTCTATATATATCTACATATGTAGTTTCATTGGCTGATTCAGTTTGTTACCATTGTCCATATATTGTGTTAGAGGGAACAATCAAATAGCTATTTTTTTCCAGCCTGTGGTGTTTAAAACGTTTGATGGAGCTGTGGGCTGCTGACAGCAAAGTTTTTCACATCATTAGCAGCTCACTTTACTGAGGTGTCAGATGATGCCCATGAGGGTGCTTGGTTTTTTAGCACCTTTGCCTTGCCATAACTTGTGGAAATGCTGCGAGCATGTTGGCTTGCCTAAAAATTTTGCCTGATTGTCATAGTTGGTGGTGAATTGATGGTTGTTTTTTTTCTCTCGCTTTGATCATATTTTTTTGCATTATATTTGTAAGGTTCCTAGCAATAATTAATTGTATTTATTATATGTGTTTATATTTGTGTTAATATTTTCATTCTTAAGAATTATAAATAATTTGTAATGTTATTTATACAACTGTAAATAATAAAACTTAGTTTATTTAACCAGATATATCCCATTGGCCATGGTACTACAATTTACTTCTATCTATATTTTTGAAGCCATTGTATCATCATCATCATCATTTTACGTCCACTTTTCCTGCTTGCAAGGGTGGGACGGGAACTGATTCTGGCTTGATTCCTAACACCAACCTCATTTACAGTCAGTGCTGGGTGGTTTTTGCCGTGGCACCTCCACGACCACTTTGCAGTGGAATGATAGGGACCCCAGTCCCTATCATCTCATTTCTACAGCTGAGTAAACTGGAGCAATGTGAAATAAAGTGCCTTGCTCAAGGAAACAACACATCACCCGGTCTGAGAATTGAACTCACAACCTTTCGATTGCAAGGCCAATGCTCTCACCACTAAGCCATGTGCCTCCATATATATATTGATAACAATATATTTATTGATAACAATTATGATTTGATGCTAGACATTTGTGGTGTTTGTAGTCAATATGTTTTTACAGAGAAGAAAATGATGAGTTGAGAAGGCAGATTTCTCTAGATCAAGTAGACAGAGAAAATGTATCCAGACTCCAAAGAAATAGGATAGAAGGCCTGCAAAGTCAACTGGTATGATTTAATTAAATTTTTTTTTCATCCATGTGAATTGTTTTTATGTTCTAAATTTCATTAAATATTTGTTTAATCAGAGGGAGAGGCCCTATGTTTTAGTCATCCCAGATAAGATTTTGTTTGGAGTAGCACCACCATATAGTGCAATATATATTTTTAAAAAACTGGCACTCCGTCAGTTATGATGACAAGCGTTCCAGTTGATCCAAACAATGAAACAGCCTGCTCATGAAATTAACGTGCAAGTGGCCGAGCATTCCACAGACACGCATACCCTTAACATAGTTCTCAGGGAGATTCAGCATGACACAGAATGTGACAAGGCTGGCCCTGCAAATTACAGGTAAAACTAATTTTTGCCAGCTGAATTGACTGGAGCAAAATGAAATAAAGTGTCTTGCTCAAGGACACAATGTGCCCTTACAACCTTATCATAGTAAGCCAAATACCCTAACCACAAAGCCATGCACCTTCATGAGTTCAGTATATAGGGTATACTGAACTATACAGCTGGCAGATAATATCAGAAAGGGAAACACTATCTTCTGGGTCTGATTTGATAATCAGCTCCTTTCTTTTTTATGAAAATAAATCTATTTTATGCACCCCTTAAATCATAACAGAACTTCAATGAATTTAGTTCTTTCAGAAGGAAGAAATGGAGCAGCTAAAGAAATGTCATTTGAAGAGTTTAGAAGAACTCAACTATGGCCACAGAATGGAATCTGAGTGCCTTATACAGAAATATGAACGAAGGATTGCAGATGTAATATGTTCACAGAATTCTCAGAATGCTGTAAGTTGTCATAGCAACACTTTCAACATCAGTATTACGTTATAGCTATGGATATGTTATTGCCAATATCACTGTTATAGTTTAGTTGAATACATACATACTAAAGATCATCATCACCAGCTTCATCATCATTGTCATCCTCCTCATGATCATGATGATCATCATCATTGTTGTAAAAAGAAGATAGATGGACGGTTGGATAGATGGATAGGAAGGTAGATATGTAGATAGATATATAAATAAGGAAGTAGGCAGGTATTAGATAGATAAATTTCTTTATTAGCCACAAGGGTACAAAAGAAGGGGACAAATACAATTGGGGAGTTTACATACAGGTATATGAAAATAAAACTATTAATAAAATAACAAATAACAATTGAAATCCTCAATAGGGGGGAGGCATTACACAGGGGTTGTACATACCCCGAAAAAATGTACAACCCTCATCTCCAGGAGCACCAAGAGTGAGTACTCCACTCCTCTCTTTCTCTTTTTCCTCAACCTACAGGCTTATATAGAGAGAAGGCCCAACCACTCGGGCCATCTTTGCCACATTCACCCACCTTTTATAAAATTTGCTGGGGTTCAGCACCTCTCTTTCCATCCTGATTCTTCTTCCAAAATGATATTTGAAAAAACGAATCAGTTGCTTGCCGAAGAGAAAGGTGTCTGATCTCAGCCCTTTTAACCTCGTCCACCATATAACCTCTTTCACCATAGCCATAACACATAGGAAAATCGCCCGCGACAATAGTCGTTCTACATAGCCCCACAGGTCAGTGACGCCCGGGCAGTTTAAAAATGCATGCGCAACGGTTTCCTCGTCGCGCACGCATCTCGGACAAATCTTTTTCGAAGGGTCCCTGCCCGGGCGCCCGTGTCTGTAGAGCTTGTCTTGAACTGTAGAGCTCCTCGGTAGCACTGCCAGGCCAGGGACTTTTGGAAGTTGTCCATCGGTCCCAGGCGGAAGATTCTACCGAACAGACTAGTTAGTTCATCTTCCTCTACGCCTAGAGTTTCTCCGAGCGCGTCGTCGCACTTGCTGTGGACCAACCCTCTATAGAATGACAAAGTGGAGTCTCCACTGATCGCCGGGTCCACCTGCCAGAGGGCTGTGAGCACCTGAGCACATTCGATGTGCCAGTGGCCCATTTTCCTCGGTCTTTGCTTGACCCAGGACTGCAGCTTGGTCAGCGAGATGAGTCGTGGGAATGCTCGCCTCATGAACGGGGCCCACACCGGTTGTCTGGTGAGGAATACGTAGAAGTGGCGCAGCCTGAGCGCGTGTTTGCGCATCGTCCGTTTGAAGGATGTTGGCAGCAGATGGATCTTCTCACCAAAGGAGCCCGCTTCTTCCAAAGTAATTGGAATAGTGCGCGCTCCATTTTGGAGAGTGTTTTGGCTGGACAAGGCACGACGGTCAAGCGGTAGTAGATGATGGACGCTATAAAAGTGTTCGCCACCTCCGCTCGACCTTTCAAGGATAGTTTGCACTCGGCCCACTTCTGGGTGAACACAAACACATTGGCTGTCACCTCGTTCCAGTTCTTCTCCACCCGGAGGTCCAGACCAAACCAGGCCCTGAGAAGCTTTACCGGTCCTTCCGTCCAGCGTCCGACGATGCCATCGGAAGGCATCGGTTTGCCTCTCCACGTTCCGAGTTGCAAACCGACGGATTTGTCCCAGTTCAGCTTCGCTCCTGTGAACCTTTCATATTCCTTCAATAAGGTGCTGACCTCCCCGATTTGCGAGGTGCTCGACACCATTACTGTCATGTCATCGGCGTAGGGCAACGCCGTTTTTTGCAGTCCTAGTTCCAAAGGGATGCCCTGCAATAGCTCCAACTTCCGCAGTAGTGGCTCCAGAGTCAGTACGTACAGAAGGGAGGAGAGAGGGCATCCCTGTCGGATGGATTGCGTGATATGGAACGGCTCCGAGAGGTAGCCGTTCACCTTGACCCTTGAGCAGATGTTGCTGCTGTGCATTGCAGCAATCCAGCCCCTGAATACAGGTCCGAAGCCTGCCGCCTCAAGCACCGCATCCAGGTAACGATGGTCAACCCTATAGAAAGCCTTAGACTGATCCAAGTTGATCAGGGCCCCACCGAAGCCGGGTTTACAACCTACCCTCTCTATGATGTATCGCATGAGGTGGAGCTTGTCGTGCATGGACCTGGTTGGGATTGCGCATGTCTGCGCTTCTCCCACCAGGCTTTCGATGACAAGCGCCAGCCTCTTTGCCAACACATTGGCCAAAATCTGTAACTCTGTGTTTAGCAGAGTTATGGACCGGAAGTTGCCTATGTATCCCCCTTACTCTCGTCCTTCCTGACTAACATGACTACGCCCTTAGTCACAGAACTGGGAATTCTCCCGTTCTGCTGCCAGTTACAGTAGACTGCTTCCAGGAGATCGGAGAACAAGTCCGGCATTGCTACGTAAAATTTGTAGGGTAGACTGTCGAGACCTGGAGATTTGCATTTGCCGCATTGGCTCAGCACGTCCCCTATCTCAGCGGCTGAAATCGGCCTTTCACAGAACTTCGCCTTGCTGTCCAAGAGTCGCAGTAGGCCGTCGAGGTTTGGACCAAAATCCATAGCCCTCCCGGCGTGCCACCCTGCCCAAACAGTTGAGCAAAGTGCCGCTGAAAGGCCGCGCACATCTGCTTCAGCTCACGTATCACGCATCCGTGTTGGTCCTTCAAAGGCCAAATCGTGGACTTGTTGCCACTTTTCGCCTCCGTCACTCGGGCCCAACTAACAGCTTTGGCTCCCTCGTTTCCCAGAGTACGTATTTTGCTTCTGACAACACAGCCTTTATGCTTTGCGTCGAAGAACTGGTCCAAGGCAATTCTCGTCGCTAGCATGCTGGCTACGTTACCACTCCTAAGTGCCTCTTCTACTTAATCTACCAGTTCCTTTTCGGTCTTATTTCTATCTAACATTAATTCTTTACTAAAACCTATCGAGTCTAATCTAACAGCCCTCTTGAGAGAGTACCACCATCTGTTGTTGACAATGGCCCCCGTCAAGTGCTGCTTAACTAAGGTGCTAATCCGTCTACTGTAGGCTTTGCATGTCGGTAACAACAAGTTCAGCTTCCAGTAGCCGGGTCCCTGTCTATGGGTTTTGTCAAGGTTGATTAAGCAGGTCACTAATTTGTGATCTGAATAGGCAACCATGAACATTTGTGGACAGCTTAACATGTAGTATCCTTCTTTCTAACTAGAACCCTATCTAGGTACGATCTAGATGTTCCACTGCGATTAGTCCACGTCCACAGTGGTACAGTCGGAAAATCTAGTCGATATCTATCGGCCAGGTCAAATCGGCTGATTAACTGTTTGAGGCTGTTACATCCCCCCACCCCCACCCCTTTATCGGGACATGCTCCCACATAGTCCCAACGTGCATCTAGAATTCCATTCCAGTCCCCCACTAAAAGCAAGGAGCGGGACGTTCCCAGAAAAGTCTCTAGACGTTTGAAGAAGTCTGGCCGCGGGGTGCCGGATGGGGCATATGCGGCCACCAGCCTGAAGGCTCCACCTTCACTACCGTCAACGTCTAGGACCACCAGTCGACCCTCCAGGTCCAGATGTACCATCTGTGTTACGAGGTCCAGGTGTTTCCGCAGCAAAACGGCAACCCTGCCCCCACCTCCCGGCTGACAGAGAGATGTGTAGATCTCAAAGTCGTCGAAGATGGGGGCCAGTTGTCGCTCGCTGTGGATCCTGGACTCACATAGATAGATAGATAGATAGATAAGTAAGAAAGTAGGTAGGTAGACAGAGAGACAGACTGATTGATGATGATGACGATGATGATGATTATTGCCTTTAGTTCTATTGAGTTCTTTAGTTATTAACCTAGAAGAGAGATACAGGCTTGTCCTCACCAATATGATGTAACATAAAAAGGTGCATTAAGAACACTGTACATTATATATATATTTTTATTCTTATGGAATGGTATTATTTGGAATTAACAGGCCAAAGAATGCCAAATTTCCCAGCTGGAATCTCAGCTAAATAATCTGAAATATGAATATCAATTCTTGCAGCAGAAATGGAAACTTAAGTCTGATGGAGAGGTATTTACTATCTACTATATATTTAACCCTTTTGATACCAGCTTAACATTTTACTTACCTATTTAGTCTAGTCTAGTCTAAAGTGTGTCTCAAACCAGAAGGCTTGTCAGGTTGGTGCTTATCCTGGTTTCATGGCATGAAGTGACTGAAAGTATAAGACTCCCCCCTGGACAGGATGCCAGTCCATCACAGGGTTAACCCTCCCAGATATTGCTGGTACTCATTTTCAGCTGAGTATAGTGGAGCAACGTGAAATTAAGTGTTTTGCTCAAGACCACAACACACAACCCAGCCCAGGAACTGACCCTTACCACTAGACCACACACCTTTGCACCCACCTACTTACCCACCCCTCTATCTACCTTCCTACCCACAATCATACCTACCATGTTATCCATCTACCTATCAAACTACCTTCCCACCTTCCTACCCACCTTGCTACACCCCATCCTACCCATCGTTTTACCCACCTACTTACTCACAACCATCTAATCCACACTCCTACCCACCATCCTATCCACTATCCTATCCACCATCATACCCACAGCCATACCTACTATTTTATCTACCTACCCACATTTCTACGCACAAACACACCTACTATCTTTTACCCACCATCTTTCCTATAATCATACCCATAATCCTACACACCATTCTACCCCCTTCCTACCCACCATCTTACCCATTATCCTAACGACAATTTTACCCACTACTCTGTTCATAAATGTATGTTTATTATACATAAACATTCTATATACACCTTTCTTCGGGATTCCACTGTGTTAATTCTAAACATTCCGTGATGATTTAGCAAAAAATGTCTAAAAGCGGGTTTGTTTATTCAAATGTTTATAGTGTCTTTACTAGTGAACAGATCTGTGGAAATTTGCAGTAAACTAAAGTAAAGACTAGTGTGATGCAGTCATAGTGGTTTTAAGAATGTCTTGCCAATGCAGTTTCATGTGGTACATGCAGTTTCATTAAGAGTTAATACATCTTTTTGTGACACCACCACTACCATTTTACAGAACATATTGGGCACATTTATACATAAACATATTATATATGGGTTCATATATGCCTTTATTTTGAATCATGCTGTGTTAGTGCTAATGTTAATCTGTCTATATATGTATATGTTGCAGAAATTATTTGAAGTTCCAGAAATTTTGGTTTCTTCTCTGGAAGATGAGAATACCAAATCAAAAGACTTTATCAAACATAACCAGAAATATGAAAAAGAAAAAGTTGAAGAAGCTTCCAAATCAAATCCAAAGAAACACTGTCGAATGGATCTTGAAAATTTAAAAAAAGATATAAAAGAAAATCTTACAAAAGTATTAAAGTTTTTGCCACAAGGTTTTATAAAATTTCATTATGTATATAAATATAAGTGTAAGAGTGACAGTGTGTTTAACCCTTTAGCATTTAAACTGGTCATATCGGCCAGAATTCTCTCACCTCTTTCTGTTCAAACTGGTTGTAACCAGTCACTCATACTAATGTTAAGGTATTGTTTTCAAAATAAATAATATCAAAATCTCATAGATTCGATATTATGTGAGATAATCATGAAAATATAAAAGTATATATAGAGTAATGTAAAGGCTAAAGGGTTAACCTTTTAGTTACCAACCTGGCCAAAACCAGCACTGGTTCTATGAAATAAAACCACCCATTTTAAAGGTTTCCAGTTTAAATTAAAATTTTCCAACAGAATTTTATATAAGAACTGTACATTAAGTTACTATCTTAGTAAGGAAATAATTAATAAGTTTAGTAAATCCCTCAAAATTCTTCATTAATTAATTAAAATAGAGAGTATTTCATTAGAAATACAGTAATGAGATTAAGGGGATGAAGGTGTTCACTTCACAACCCCAAGGTTTCAGGAGGTTTCAGGTTCCACTTAAGTGCTATCTTAGTCAGTGACAACCTGTCCAACTCTTGCTAGCAGGTAAAACAGATGTTAAATGATGAAGATGATGATGATGATGTGTGTATGTGTGTGTCTGTATCTTGCAGGATCTGAAGACAAGGTTAATAGCTCTGTTAGAATGTATTCACCAGCAAGAAATGGAACTTCAAGATTTGAAGAATCTTTGGGAGAATATGAACCAACAACAGACTAGACATCAAAGTGAAGGATTAAACAATAGAAGCAATAGTAGTAGTAGTGATAGTACCAGTAGTACCAGTAGTAGTAGTGATAGTAGCAGTAGTAGTAGAGGCAGAGAAAATGGTAGGGGTGGTTGTAGAGGTAGGTGTGGTAGTGGGAGAGAAACTTGTAATGGTAGTGGTTGTGGTTGTGGGAGCATTAGAGATACTTGTAGTGGTAATGGTTGTTGTAGTGATTGCTGTAGTGGTGGTGGCAGTTGTAGTGGTTGTGGTAGTGGCAGAGACATCTGTAGCTATAGTAGTGGTAGTGGTAAGGGTAGTGGTGGTGGCTGTTGTAGTGGTTGTGGTAGTGGTAGAGACATCTGTAGGGGCAGTAGTGGTAGTAGTAAGGGTAGTGGTGATGGCAGTTGTAGTGGTGGTGGCAGTCGTAGTGGTTGTGGTAGTGATAGAGACATCTGTAGGGGTAGTAGTAATAGTGGTAGGCATAGTAGTGGTTGCTGTTTCAGTGGTTGTGGTAGTAGTTGCTGGCAGTCAATGCTGGTCAAACATTTGAAGGAAGAATCTCTACTAAATCCTATAATCTTGAATAATTGTAAATGGTCTGAAGTTGAGAGGTAAGATATCGACATTATCATCACTATAATCATCATCATCATCACTGTGATCATTGCTATGATCACAGTTACCCCAATCACCCTCTTCATCATCATCATCATCATCATCATCATCATCATCATTGTGATCATTGCTATGATCACCATCACCCCCGTCATCATCATCATCATTATCATCATCATCATCATCATCATCATCATCATCATCATCATTGTGATTATTGCTATGATCACCATCACCCCCATCACCCCCATCATCATTATCATCATCATTATCATCATCATCATCATCATCAATAACACCACTGCTGTCATCACTATCACCATTAGCATCACTGTCATCACTGCTGCTTCCACCACCACCACCACCACCACTATTATCATCACCAGCACCTTCACCATTATCTTCACTGTGACCACCACTGCCAGCACCACCATTAGCACCATACCACTACCTGTTATACATTGTAGAACCCCAGAGAAGTACAATGGCACCAAAGATACTATTTTGAACAAAAACTTTCTAACAGTCAAACCAAGAATGCTGGATATTTTACCAGAACCAATAAAAACTGCATTGGTATTCTTTTATACTTTTATTCTTTTACTGGTTTCAGTCAGAAACACCACAATATTTAGTTCATTATATTAATCCCGGTACTACTTTTTTTTCAAGTCTGGTATTTATTTCCTTGTATATGGATTTAATTTCCATATATTCTTAAAAAATAATAAGATAATCCCTATCTATTATTATTTTCTACATTCGATAAAATAAAGTACCAGTAATGCACTGGGTAATTGCTGGCCTTGTGCCAAAAGTAGAAACAATTATTTTCTACATTTGGTGAAAAATGTTATGTATATATATATATTATATATGTATTTGAATTCATAGAAAAATGAGAAAACTCAACACTAGAACATCTGTTAAAACAGCCAAATGCTGTTGATGATAGTGATGGGTAAAAATGCCCCAGAGGACAGGGACCAACAGCCAATGGTAGGTAGAGAGGCAATCCATGAGGTGGGTGACAGGCAGAGGAAATAGAGAAAAGATTGAGGAGGGGGACAAGGAGAAGTGAGTCGGGACACAGAAGGGACTGGAAGCAGGAAATAAAGAAAGGCAATGTACAAGACAAGTTCACACACATCTTCACACTCATCAGCTCTCAGACCAGCAAAATGGTTTTGCATAATTTAATTGAGAGTACCATTTTTAAACGCTAGATCATGTGACAGAAAAAATAAATCTTTCTGCTGGTATGATGTGTGTGTGATAAAACAAACAGAACAGATAGATAGGCAGACAGATCAGAGAAAAGTAAGGTGTGTCCTATTGATACCAAGCCACTGTTAGGAAGGACTGTAAAACAAACAAAACAGAATAGATAGATATACAGACCGATCAGAGAGCAAAGCAAAGAATGTCATATCAACACCAGGCCACCAATAGAAACGACAAAAAAATTAAATAATGAGCGGTGGAAGTGGCAGCAAATAGAAGTGTCAGCAGTAGCAGTAAGTAGAAGGGAGAAGATAAAAGCAGGGGAGAGAAAGAAACTCCCATTTTTTACGACTGCTACTGCCTTTTATTTTATTTTATTTGACTTCTTTTGTCCTTTTTTTCTCTCCCCCCACTGGAGGAGCTTCCCACAGACTTCAGTATTGGCTGCTGTGATCAAGGTATATACCATCAATATTAGAGTCCTCTCCCAAAGCTTTTACAATGTTATCATAATGATGCAGAAGCTGTGTTAAGCTGTCCCAGCTATTGCAAAAACCATGCTGACTGGAATTCAGATGTTGCTTTCAAAGAAGTGAGTTATTGATGATCTCATCTCCCTCTCAAATAATTTGATCACATGAGAGGTTAGTGAGATTGCTCAATAATTCAATGCAAGGAACATTCTTTTTCCATTTTTGAAAACTGGAATAACAGACTGGGATAGAAAATGTGGCACATTTGGCTTTCTGAATGGCATACCTAATTTCAAAATTGCCTTGAATTTTTTAGTAGTGCAGCCTGCCTTATGATGAGCCACATCCTATGCAGTCCACTGCTTGAAAAAGGTTACCCATGTCTGTTATATAAAAATGAACATTTCCAGCACAGTTTTCAATATGCAGAAAAGTATACAAGCTATAGCTTATTCTTGTCTTAGTATCAAGTGAGTAAATGTATTAAGTTGGTATCACCGTTTTGTAGGGAATAAATTAAATAAGCCACAGTACAAAATATGTCAGTGAAAGTTTTTATCAAAAAAGTGTATATCAAAAATGTAGCTTTCCCATTTCATACATTTGTATACATTGGTAGATGCATCATGAAACACATGTACATATACATACACATACATACACACATACACACATTAGCAGAAAACCGCCCAGAGGGCAATATTTTGATTATTATTATACTCTCTCTCTCTCTGTATATATATATATATATATATATATATATATATATATATATATATATATATATGTAGATAAATCTACCAAGAGTTTACGGTAGTGTCCAATCTGTATGAAGAACTCAATGTAATCCGGATATCATGGAAAGAAGTTGTTTTATTCATTATTTTTTTAATATTTTATATATATATATATATATATATATATATATATATATATATATATATATATATATATATATATGTATATATATGTATGTATATAAATGTATGTATATATATGTGTGTGTGTGTGTATATATATATATATATATATATATATATATATATGTGTGTGTGTGTGTGTGTGTGTGTGTGTGTGTGTGTATGTTTACAGGGTCAGTTGTCTGCCAGTATACAACAGCTGCGAGATGTAGTGAAGTGGTTTGTTGAACGTTATATCACGCTACAAACACAGTTCTACAAGATGCTTGATATGGTAAGAAATGTTCATATAAACACACACATATACAAGCATACATGCAGAGACACAGACACACACACACATTAACAGATACACAAGCAGAAATGTACATACACTTACATCAACAAATACACATACATATATGAGTAAACTTAGCCAAAACTAAAGTGATAGTATGTAGGAAAGAAGATAGGACCCTGATTCCTACAGGGAAATGGCACTGCTCAATATGTAGAAAAGGAGCAGGCATAAACTCTATATGATGTACACAGTGTAAATCTTGATACACAAGAAATGTAATGGGATAACAAGTAGACTAACTGGAAAGGAATACTTTGTATGTAGATGCTCAGGGTTAATTGAAAGCAACAATGACAATAATATAAATCTTTTCCTGGAAGGATCCATAGCTTCTGCTACCTAGTTGATCTAATTAGCAGTGGAGGAGGGTTCTCTGAGAGTAGTTAGAATAAGGATAGGATGGAAGAAGTTTAGGGAACTACTACCTCAGTTGACAACAAAAGGTTTCTCCCTCTGAATGAATGACTTGCTGTATGTTGCCTGTGTGTGAAGTGCTATGCTGCATGGTAGTGAAATGTGAGCAGTGACTGCAGAGAATATGTGCAGGCTGGAGAGAAATGAAGCAAGTATGCTTCGATGGATGTGCAAAGTTAATGTAAGAGAATGACTAAGCTTAGATGAACTGAGAGAAAAACGATGTCATAGGCAAAGGAAGACCTAGGCAGAGGTGATGAAAAAACTAGAGGCAGTCTTAAGTTGCTTGATATGAAAAGGGTTAAATCAGTAGTGTGTGGCTTGAGGGATATTAGGTGGCCATCTCTAGCAGGTCAAGTAACTATGTAGAAGCTCATCGGGACAGTTTTAAGAAGAAATATTTAGCAGGGTACAGTGGAAGGATTAGGGGTAGAGTATACAGTAAGACCAGCAAAGTAAATGTCAGGCATTAAAGGATTAAAATAGATAAGTTAATTAGCACAGGTAAAAAGATTTGGTTCTCTGGATGGTCTGAATGATGTGAGAGAAGAATAACCAATGGTGGAGATGGAGGTAGTGATGATGAAAGAAATGATGGTTATTGTTTTTGTGGTTAAGGTATTGGTAGGTGGTGGTAGTGGCAGCAGCAGCAGTGGGAGTTGTAATGGTGGAGGCAGTGGTGGGGTGGGGGTCATAGTGGGGGGTGGGGGTGGGGGGTGCAGCGATAACGATGATGATGACGGTGATGGTGCTAATGATGATGTTGAGATTAATGAAGAGATTTAGGTGGCTAAATAAAGATTAAGAATAAGTTAAATCTTAGATGAGATCCTCCTCACACACAGCAACACATCTGGCTGGGGTATATTTACAACTGAAGGAATCTTCCATCTAGAGAAATACTGAAACAGAACTTTCTGGAGAATATCTCATGCTATAACAGGCAGTCTGGATACATTTACATGTAAGGTTCCAATTTTACGCTCTCCAAATTTTTGTCATTACCTCTCTCCCATACACTCATCACCCATTCAGAATAATTCTCACCATTAACTTTTAATCCTTTTGGTACCAATCCTCCTGAAATTACTCCTCGTTCTATGATACAAATCAGTTTATTTTTAAAAAAACCTTCAATCATAATTTTATGTAAGAACCTTTGTTAAGTTATGTTCCAAACATCAGTTTAAAAATGAGGAAGTTAGTTATATTACTAAATCCCTTTAAATTCTTGATTATATTCCAAATTATTTGAAAATCATAGACAGTGGCTTTCATTAGAAATATGATTAAAAAAGGGTTGATATCCTGTAATAGAGAAGGTCACCTTCAGTCATGACTGCCCACGGGTTATGAACCCATGACAGGCTGCCTCTCTGAGACTCAAACCTGTTTGTTTCCCTTCTTCATGACATTGATGTTGTCCAAGGGTAAAGGCAAAGATGAATACAGCTTGGCATTAGTATTGGTGCAACTCATTTTTCTGAGTGGATTGGAGCAATATGAAATAAAGTGTCTTGCTCAAGGTCACATTTCACTGCCCAGTCCAAGAAACACACTACTGTAAGATCAGCACCCTAACAACTGATTAATTAAAAATGTCTAAAATCATTTTTGTTTTAATTCAAATGTTTATAGTATCTTTACTATTGAACAGATCTGTGTGAACATTTGCAGTATTAGAGTAAATACTTTAACATTTAATATTATGTAGTCATAGTCCTGTTTTTTACTTTTAAAGAATATTTTGCCAATTTGGTTACATGTGGTACAAGATGTTAAGAGTTAAACATCATAACTTTATAACATACTTTAACTATCTAAAGTCTAACTAAAGTGTGTAATAAAGTTATATAACATCCTCCTCAACATTATTTTATGTCCATTTTCCATGCTGGCATGGGCTGGACAATTCATCATGATCACAGTCTGAAAAAAGAAGGTTAGATAGCCATATTTTACTCATACATTTCATATTTTGGTATGGTTTCTATAGCTGAATACCCTTCTTAATGTCAATCTCTTTACAAGGTGTACTAGATGTATTTTACCATGGCACCAGCACTAGAGGGGTTGTTATGGGCCCCGGAAAGAACAAAAGGTCCTCTTGACACTCTATTGTCTCTGTTTGATAGCTTACAGAGTGTTTGACTGTGTTTTGTTATGACACTGGCACCAAAGAGATTGTAAAGTCCTTGACAAAACCAAAGAATCCTCTCTACTAAAATCTTAAGTATATTAGCTATTTATAATCAGAAGGAACAAAATTCCTTTAAAATGTCATAATTTAACTAGATTATAAATGATGTTCACTAATTCTTGTGTTAAATTAATCTGATGTGCTGACATGGTTGTGTGGTTAAACTGTTGACTTCACAACTATATGGTTCTATCCTATTGCCTATCACCTTAATCCTTTAGCATTTAAACTGGCCATATCTGGCCAGAATTCTCTCACCTCTTTCTGTTCAAACTGGATGTAACTAGCCACTCATACTGATGTTAAGTTATTGTTCTTAAAATAAATAATATCAAAACCTCATAGATTTGATATTATGTGAGATATTATGTGAGGTAAAGCCTTTACCACGAAAATATAATAGTAAATATAGAGTAATGTAAATGTTAAAGGGTTAAGCAATGTCTTCTATTATAGATTGACCAATGCCTTGTAGGTGAATATATGTGAATGGAATTATAATATATGTTGTTTGTGAGACTAGATAAATATTTTTGAAGACAGAAAATATTATATAGCACAAATACATTTCCTCTCATAGAATATTCCAAGTTCTTTGGTATGTGGAAAACACAGCAATTATGCAAATGCTCTTTATTCTCAGCAGACAAATTAGTGAATGCATTACCAAGAAGAATGGCAAGAGAGATGCTCTAGAAGAGCCAATCCACCATAGAGTCTCATCTAGTGTCTGAATAAATGACATATAGGAATGATTTTGATCTATAAGGACTGACAAAGGGCTTAACAACAATGTGTTCTCTAGTTTAGCTAGATGTTACAGGACTGACAAAGGGCTTAACAACAATGTGTTCTCTAGTTTAGCTAGATGTTACAGGACTGACAAAGGGCTTAACAACAATGTGTTCTCTAGATGTTACAGTCTTCTCAATTAATGTGATAGATTCACGTCATTCATTTATTGTAATATATTCTTAGCTACATGGACAATGTGAATATTCTGTTTAGAATAGATATACTGTATCCTTATGTAAGTGGTGACAAAAAGGGTTGGTGCCTGGAAGGGCATCTGGACATCAAATATTGCCTCAAAAATAAGCCTCTATAATAAGTATGAAAGTTGTCATGGAGCATTAAGATGCTTATTGTATTCTTTATTAATAGAAATTGTATATATACAAATGTTTTGTGATCCCAACAGACAAAATAGTGAATCCAAAGATTGATGAGGGAGATACACCAAAAGAATCTGTCCATTTACAGGGCTCACCATCACATAAGGCCATATCTACATCAAACTCTTTCTCAAATTGTTCAGTGAGTGACTTTTATTTATATTTCATTTGATACAGGTAAAAAACAGTGACAATGTGGATGCTATTAATGACAGTGGTAGAAACACTAGAGTTGATTGTGTTAGTACTTCACTGGTTAGCAGAACTTTACATAATCAGTCAACAACCGACTCTACATGCTGGCTTGATGAATCATATTGTATGTTTTTAATTGAGACAGAGCTCAACCATCAAGCAAAAGTAAGTTATAAACCTTTTTCATTATTAATAGGGATTGGCAGTATCGGTAGAGAGTCGGACGCCATGCTTTCCAGCATAGTTACGTCCCTTTACGATCTGAGTTCAAATCCCACCGAGGTTGACTTTGCCTTTCATCCTTACAGGGTCGATAAAATAAAGTACCAGTAATGCACTGGGTAATTGCTGGCCTTGTGCCTAAAGTAGAAACAATTATTAATAGGGATTGTGAGGGTGGTGGATTGGCAGTATTGGTAGGGGGGTCGGACGCCATGCTTTGCAGCATAGAGGTACGCCTCTTTACAGTTTGAGTTCAAATCCCGCTGAGGTTAACTTTGCCTTTCATCCTTATGGGGTCGATAAAATAAAGCACCAGTAATGCACTGGGGTCGATTTAATCGACTTTTCCTTCCCCTTAAAAAAATTGCTTGCCTTGTGCCTAAAGTAGAAACAATTATTAATAGGGATTGTAGAGTAGTGGATTGGCAGTATTAATAGAGCATTGGACACCATGTTTTGCAGCATTTAGCAATGTCTCCTCTTATTCCAAAGAATTCTTCTCCTGAAGATAGAATTTGAATTCTTTCAATATTGGTTGTTTCAATGTTTTATTACATTTCTGAGTTTATAATTCATTAGTATATTTTATCCTTTCATTGAGAAGTCTTAGTATTAGAAGGAAATAACTTTTTAAATGATATATATATATATAGTTTAATGGATTGTAACCTAATGTTACAGTTGGTGGGTCCATTTAAGTATAGTATGTGGCGTTGTACATTTGGATCATACTATGGTCGGTTTCCTTCATAAACAGAATGTAATATTAATAATAAATATATATATATATATTTCTATGTATGTATATAGTAATAATAATAATAATAATAATAATAATAATGCTTTCTTTATTAACCACAAGGGTTGACACAAAGTATAACATTAAGGACAACATAGGACAATACAGGACAATACAAATGGGCATTTCTGCATATAAAACGAAACAAAAAGAAAGACGATGTAAAAAAAAAAAACAATGAAAAATTCCCCAATAGGGGGGAGACTTCCGAGGTCGCTCGTTAAGAAAGCCCACAAAAAAGCCACGGTTACCCTGACCGCTAGGGCAAGTGCCCTCTTCCAGTTTTCCTCCTACAATGCTACAGGCACATGTTCAGGGTAGACGCTTTCACACGGGCCATTCTTGCCTCTCTCATCCACCTCTCAACAAACTGGCTGGAAGGCAGCACTTCCCTCTCCACCCTGATTTTCCTTTTCAGGTGAGACCTGAAAAAGTTAATAAGGGCATCTCCGAAGAGGAAAGTACCCGTCTTCAACCCTTTCAGACGTGTCCACCATACAATCTCTTTTACCATTGCCACCAGGCAGATAAAAAATGCCTGCCCTTCCTGGCTAAAAGAAGGCGGCGGGGCATTCTTCACGATGAACTCAGCTGATAGCTGGATCCGTCCTACATGCGACAGCAGCTGTTCGACATAAACCCACAAGTCAGCAATGCTCGGACACTGGACGAGTGCATGCAGGACGGTTTCATCGCCCTGCGCACATCCTCGGAGAGGCCTGGTTGACGGCACTTCCATGCCTGTAGAGTTTATCCTGAACTGGCAAGGCTCCTCGGTAGCACTGCCAGGCCAGGGATTTCTGGAAGTTGTCCATGGGCCTCGGCCCGAAAGTTCTCCCGAAGAGATTGGCTAGTTGATTTTCGTCGATGCCCAGAGTCTCCCCAAGGACGTTGCCACTCTTTCCCTCCACTAACCCTCTATAGAACGACAAGGTGGAGTTTCCACTGATCGGATTGCCCGACTGGTTGAGGGCTGTAAGCACCTGAAGATATTCCAATAATAATAATAATGATTGTTTCTACTTTTGGCACAAGGCCATCAATTACCCAGTGCATTACTGGTACTTTATTTTATAATAATAATATTAATAATAATAATAATAATAATAATAATAATAATAATAAATGGGAACAAAGAATCAATATTGCATCATATACATATTTAATTACATATTACATATGTTTCACTGCTGATCAGCTCGAGGAACAATCAAATAATGTTCATTCCTGCCTCTGGAATTAGAAGCTCCTCAGATATTTGTTCTCACATGTAGATGCATGTCCAAATGTTGTTAAATTGTTAAACACCCGATTCATTATTTAGGCTGCCACAGACTTTGTTAGAAGAAATGTGTTATTGTCAATTTTGTCATACTAAATTGTGTTTGGTCAAATCTCGGCAGTGAAACATATGTAATATGTAATTAAATATGTATCGGATGCAAAACTGATTCTTTGTTTCCATTTATTATTATTATTGATACACTGCGGTGGATTGGCAGTATCGGTATAGGGTCGGACGCCATGCTTTGATGCATAGAGTTACGGCCCTTGCCATTCTGAGTTCAAATCCCGCCGAGGTTAACTTTACCTTTCATCCTTATGGGGTCGATAAAAGTAGAAACAATTATTATTGATACTCTGCTCCCCAAGAGCATTGAGTGCTCAGCTTGGCATTCCGCTTGTGAACGCAATTCAATTGCACCTCTACTACCTATATATATATATATATATATATATATATATATATATATATATATATATATATATATACATACATACATATATATATATATGAATATTTGATATATCTCATTTCGTTTTTTGTTATGGTTTTATTGCAGACTCTTCTTGAACTGCTGCATTCTTATAGCAACCTGCAGGAGGCACCACCACCACCACCACCACCACCACCATCAACAGCAACAACATTACCAACAAAACTACTGACGTCATCAACACCACCAACAACACTACCAATACCAACAATACTATCATCACCACCTTGCTGTTGTTACTCAACTCTGTGAGATAGTTCCTCTGTCTAACATACAAAGATACTGATGGAATTGCAGTTGATGGAATGGTGAAGAAGAAGAAGAAGAAGAAGAAGAAGAAGAAGAAGAAGAAGAAGAAGAAGAAGAAGAAGAAGAAGAAGAAGAAGAAGAAGAAGAAGAATCTATTTATAGAACAATATGCACTTAATGGTTAAGTTCTCTAATTACATCCTCGTTACCAATCTATGTTTAGAATGGTTAATTTGGTGTTAATGGACTTTATGTGATGAGCTGAAATATAATTAATTAGACTTACACCTGTTACAGTGAGAGAAGAAAAAATAAATAAACACATTAGCTTTACAATTAATTCTAGTAAAAAAAAGGTAGGGGAGACAACTCCAAAAATGAATTAACATTTTCAGTTCATTACAATGAATATGTTAGCAGTGACTTAACTATTTGTTTTACAAGCATAAGGTGCCTCTTTGTTAATATTCCTCCACTACACTTCCCTGTCATTTCCATATGTTTAGAATGAACTCACTAGACATGTACGGCCTACTGTTAGTCTTCAGATCTGTCAACACTGGGGTGGCTGAGAGATGTTTCTCCTTTAAAAATGGGTTTAGCTTTCATCATGGTACTCCACGTTTGGGTTTTTAGAGGTTGGCAGGTCTGAGTCTTTGTTTTGAAATTTAGTTAGAGGAGAAGGAAATGAGGTTAAGGTGAAGGAGGGAAGGGGGAAGGAAGAGTACTCATTACTTTTGCAGCCCCCACCTACTCCAGACTAGTGTGTTTGAAATTCAGATTGCAGTTGTGTAATTTGTCATTGATCATTAGACTTTCCAATCATGACACTCCAATATTTTCTTTTTTTAGACATTGTGTATCAAAGATTACATTATCTATAGATTACATTATCCTTTCTATTTTTGAGATCATTGTGTATATGAAATAAATCTGGCTGCTGTTTCTAGCAGGCCAAATGCCCACCATATAGCAGTCTCCTTATTAACTTGAATTCTTCAAGTTGAAAGTGTTAGAAAGACTGGTTAATATGACTAGTATGTGTGTATGCTTTGGTATATAGGTTAGTGGAGAAGGAGAGATGTATGTAAACAGGTTCATGTAAAACTGGTAACAGGCCAGATGTAAAATGTAAGCCCTTCAAAGCAGGTAAAAGGCCCAGGCCAGATGTGAAATGTAAGCCCTTCTGAGCTGGTACCAAGCTGTATTGGCCTTTGCCTTTCCCTTGGGCAACATCGGTAGCGTGGAGAGAGAAGACTGGTACACATGGGTGATTACTGGTCTTCCACAAACAACCTTGCCTGGATTTGTGCCTCAGAGGGGAACCTTCTAGGTGCAAATCCCATAGTCATTCACAAATGAAGGGGGTCTTTACACTTTACCCTAAATATATAAAGTGTTTGTAGCATGAAGATTGAGAAAACCACAGATCAGGGTAGTACTTGATGTATGTTTAGGTACAGAGATGGTATAGCAATTAGTAAAATCCCAGCGGAGAGCCTGCCTTATTTCATGTTATAATAAATAAATAAATAAATGGATATATATATATATATATATATATAACCTAATTTTTTATATTGAGTACTTTTATTTCTTGTTGGTACACCAAAAGTGTATGTCATTGTTTATGTGTGTATGTGTGTGTGTGTGTGTGTGTGCGTGTGCGTGCGTATATGTGTGTGTGTGTGCATATATGTGTATGTTTGAGTGTGTGTGTATGAGGGTGTGTGTATATGTGTGTGTGTTTGTGTGTATGTGTGTTTGAGTGTGTGTGTGTGTAATTAAAGAACATCATCATACAGTGTATTTTTTATGTTAAACAAATCAATGACATGCCTGTAAACCAATCAAATGATCCAACATTTTATTATAAGTAACAGTAGGTTTTGTAAATACCAGACTATATTGAACTGTACATTACATCTAGTGCAGGGTTACTGAAATGTGAAATCTAGGGCCCTAAAACTAGTAATTGTCCCAGGCCACATGTAATATCTAAGCTCCTAAAGTTGATAATAATCCCAAGTCAGACTCACAAAGTTGATAATTAGTCCAGACCATATGTAAAATGTAAGCTCCTATTAAAATTGGTAATATGCCCAGATTGTGTGTAATATGTTGACCTACAAAGCTGGTAACAGGCCTCAGCAAAATGTGAAATGAAGGCCAGAAAAAGTTGATAATAGGCCCAGGCCAGATGTAAAATGTAGACCCACAAAGCTGATAATTAGTCCAGATCATATGTAAAATGTAAGCTCCCATTTAAATTGGTAATATGCCCAGGCCAGATGTAAAATATAGACTTCTGAGGTGAAATATAAGCCCCATTTCAAACAGCACATTAAATATTTTAGTAATCAATGCTAAATACAGCCGTCGGGGTCCTACTCGTTCCTATATATATATATATATATATATATATATATATATAAATAGCTTAGAGTTTAGACTCAGAGAGGTCATTTACAATCATTTCAGCTCTAGGAATTGCTTCTGAGCAGTATAAATTAATATTTGATGAACATTTACATGTTATAGTTGCAATTGACTAATAAGATCGCTAGAGTGAAAAATCTTAATTCAACAACATAAGGTCTGCCTGTACGATCTAGAAAATAATAAATCAATACTCACAGACTCATATGGGCAAAAAGCCTTGGTACCTAGACACGTTTAAAATTCAAAATACAAACTTTTTCTACAGATCGGAATAAGCCGTGTGCAAAACCTCGTGTATTTTCGCTACGCTAACCAGACCTTAGATATTTTTCTAAGGTTGAGTTATTTTATTTTTATCTGGGTGCCTATTGATAAACACAGAAAAAGTTGATTAACTCACTGCTAATTAGTTAATTATTTTACTATTATACCATCCTTTGTGAAACATGTTTGAAGTTTGAAGTTCTGATCGATCTGCGGAAAAAGTTTGTATTTTGAATTTTAAACGTGTTTAGGTACCAAGGCTTTTTGCCCATATGAGTCTGTGAGTATTGATTTATTATTTTCTAGATCGTACAGGCAGACCTTATGTTGTTGAATTAAGATTTTTCACTCTAGCGATCTTATTAGTCAATTGCAACTATAACATGTAAATGTTCATCAAATATTAATATATATATATATATATATATTTATTAAAATAACAGATTAAAGTTTAAGCAAAGAATCGCTGCTTTCACCCTTAACGGGATCTTCTGAAACTAACAAAGTCAATCTGTAAACGCAGAAGTGGATATTTCAAAAAACGTTGCAACCGGAGGAAGACAGGAAGACGATACTTTGGTTTGTGGACACGTTCGCTGGCTAAGAACGGGAAAAAACGAATATAATACGTCATTAATAGGAGCGGTGAAAAACAATTACGCACAAAGACAGAACCACGTTTATGGTATAAAAGAGGTCGTAGACTAATGTTCTCTTAGGTGGTGCATAGAGACGTTCTCTGGCAATGGACGAAAAAAAACGAAGATAATACGTCATATGTGGAGCGTGGAGAACAATAGCACGCAAAGACAAAACCACGTAAATGGTATAGCAGAAGTCGTAGACTAAAATTCTAACTAGGAGACCAAATGAATCTCCGCTACAGAGTTAAGAACAAAGTAAATAAATACAATACAGAAGTAATAGAAATAAATAAATACATACACGCAAACAAAAACGTACATACACAAGCATACGCAAAACTTACCATAGGTAAACAAAACCACGCACATATAAATATGTGTGTGTGTGTAAGCGTGTATACAAATAAATAAATAATTATATAAACGTATATAAATAAATAAATACGTATATAACAAGCGCACACACATACCTACATGTAAATACACGAATGTTCGGAGACGTAAGTCAACCAAAACATGAAGTACGCATATACACACGCCCTACATACGTACGAACCTGCATACTCACACAGACGCAAAGCTCCCGTATACACATAGCCGAACCATATGTACCAGAATATATAAACAAATTTATACCCTAACGGATAGTACGATCTATGCGTGGATATTTTACGTCTCGATGTGGGAGCTAAGTATATGTTTTGTTTATACCTTTACTTATTTGCATAGGTAAGTATATATTATCAGTATGTTTTGTGAAGGTACGTATACCTTCTCGTACGTATATTTGATTGTTATGGCGTATAATTTTTTTTATATATTCTGGTACATATGGTTCGGCTATGTGTATACGGGAGTTTTGCGTCTGTGTGAGTATGCAGGTTCGTGCGTATGTAGGGCGTGTGTATATGTGTACTTCATGTTTTGGTTGACTTACGTCTCCGAACATTCGTGTATTTACATGTAGGTATGTGTGTGCGCTTGCTATATACGTATTTATTTATTTATATACGTTTATATAATTATTTATTTTTTTGTATACACGCTTACACACACACACATATTTATATGTGCGTGGTTTTGTTTACCTATGGTAAGTTTTTGCGTATGCTTGTGTATGTACGTTTTTGTTTGCGTGTATGTATTTATTTATTTCTATTACACTGTATTGTATTTATTTACTTTGTTCTTAACTCCGTAGCGGAGATTCATTCGGTCTCCTAGTTTGAATTTAGTCTACGACTTCTGCTATACCATTTACGTGGTTTTGTCTTTGCGTGCTATTGTTCTCCACGCTCCACATATGACGTATTATCTCCGTTTTTTTCGTTCATTGCCAGAGAACGTCTCTATGCACCACCTAAGAGAACATTAGTCTAGGACCTCTTTTATACCATAAACGTGGTTCTGTCTTTGCGCATAATTGTTTTTCACCGCTCCTATTAATGACGTATTATATTCGTTTTTTCCCGTTCTTAGCCAGCGAACGTGTCCACAAACCAAAGTATCGTCTTCCTGTCTTCCTCCGGTTGCAACGTTTTTTGAAATATCCACTTCTGCGTTTACAGATTGACTTTGTTAGTTTCAGAAGATCCCGTTAAGGGTGAAAGCAGCGATTCTTTGCTTAAACTTTAATCTGTTATTTTAATATATATATATATATATATATAAAAAATAGAGGTGTGACACACGAGTTGTGATATATTAGTAAAAAGGAAAAGAAAATGTTAACAAATTTTTCCCAGTGAAAAATAGTTTAATTAGGAATAAGTATTAGTTAGTATTCAGTTTTAGTTTTAAGTTATATATATATATATACACATACATGAGATGGTGTGCTGAATAGGACCCATCCAACCCCTGCAAGCAGGGAAAAGCGGACGTAAAATGATGATGATGATGATGATACATGTGAAGTGTACATGGTGTACTGACATGTAACAGAACAGAATAAAAGGTGTAGAACTTAAGGAGAGTAGACATCTTTCAACTTGTAGTTTCATACAAACTAACCTACCTATGATCTTACCTGTGTGTTATAGGTTAGCTGAACAAGAGCTGAGTTGGGGCTACTCAAAGAATAACGATCCAAGACAGGAGCAGAGAACTTTTTTATGCTGGCAGTCTGCACTGAAATTAACTGACATCCAACTGAAGTCACATTCTGAAATTATATTTTTACATAAAACCTCAGTTATTTTATGAAATAAAATTACAAACGTAAATATAGAAATCTAAGTGTGTTTTTTCTAGGAGACATAATTAGTTGAATAGACAGACAATTTACTTTTATTAAATGAGATCATCAAAAATATTCTGATAATAATCTTAAAGATTTTACTTTGAACATTGTGCTTTCAGAAGGAAACATGTGGCCTTAACATGGCAGGGCCTCTATCTTTGATCTCAGATAAATTGATGTCCCATCCAGATGTATATATTTGTCATCTATTTAAATTACTGGTATCCAGAACTAGTCTCACATCAACAGGTCCTCCTTATAACTTTTAGTGATTACATTATATTTTACAAGTGAATGCCGGCGTGGAGAATGGTTAAAAAGTTAACTTCATAATCTCGAGGTCATGGTTTCGATCCCATTACACGGCACCTTAGGCAAATATTTTCTGCCATAGCCTCTGGTTAACCAACGTCTTGTGAATGGAACTTGTTTGATGCTAACTGTTTGATGGTAACTTGTTTGATGGAAACTAAATTATACCTATAATTCAAAGGTTCGTCCTTGTCATATACTGATTCAACCTAGAAATTACATTAAGAATGTTAGTGTCTCAGGAATACTCAACCCCTTACACGTTAATTCACGATCTGGACGTTCAGTTGATTGAACTGAATGTTTATCCTCGAAAACCGCCAGTGGACACATCATATTCTATAAGTACTTTCAGGTCCCAAATATTAGGGTGTGATTTGAATAAGTGGAGGGGAGGGGTTGCAATAAGTGGGTGGGTGGGGTGGAAAATCGGTAATTTTTGTAGGTTGTGTCCGTTGAATTTTTCAAAAACCAGAATTAGTCGTTTAGTTTACATATTGAGACCTCAGCTCATCCTATTTATTTTATAACGTAATAACATATTGGATTTCTAGTAATGTATACTGTTTTTTTAAAGTATAATGAAAATTAATTGTCGCAGGAATGGTACCACTCAAAATAAAATTTCACGGGAAAGAGATTAGCAAAATTTAATAAGTGGGCTGGAGGTGGTGGCATTATTCGAGACCGAGAGTACATCCTTTTTGGTAGAATCTATAATACCTATTGTAATGACGAGTAACGCAAGAAAGATCACTCTATCTGTAAGAGTTATTTCCCTTGAGAAACTATAACTGATGGTCGTCAAAAGAAGTACCAGGTGATGCTTGTGAAGCTGCAGCACCTTAATCTCGCTATCAGGAAATAAGTATCAGGAAATGCTCAAGAGAGTGACCAGTTATTTCAATGCCCTAACTTCGCTATCACAATGCTTGTCTTAAAATATGACATTAACATTCCCTATTGAGTGTCCATGTATTATAAAATTCGGAAATACCTGGACTTATCTAGTAATTATTTTTCCCAGCCTGTGACATTCGAGACGTTTGGTGGAGTTGGGTCAGTGACAGTGAAGTTCTTGCCATCGCTGGCGGCTCGCTATACTGAGGTATCGGATAATACCTGTGAGGGTGCCTGGTTATTTCAGTGCCTTAGCCTCGCCATCACATGTGGTAATGTTGCGAGCGTGTTGGCTTGCTTCAAAATATTCCGTTGACCCCTCATGGTGTGATGTGCGACCGATTGTCGCACTTTGTTGTGAATTAATGGTCATTTTGGGTTTTGCTCCCCCTCCTGTTCTCTCTCTCTCTCTCTCTCTCTCTCTCTCTCTCTCTCTCTCTCTCTCTCTCTCTCTCTCTCTCTCTCTCTCTCATGCGTTTATATTTGGACTCAAATAAAAGAAACCTTCATGCTGTCAGTTTCCCATCAAAGCTGAAACTTCTGGGCTTTCACCACGGCGATGGCAGATGTCAAACATTATAATACTTTCCTGTTCAAATCCCGCCGAGGTTAACTTTGCCTTTCATCCTTACGGGGTCGATAAAATAAAGTACCAGTAATACACTGAGTAATTGCTGGCCTTGTGCCTAAAGTAGAAACAATTATAATACTTTCCTGGTTCCATGGGAGATAAATCATCTATCTTAGTCACCTCATATAACAGTTACTTCAGTGTTAACCTTGTAGCATGCACGTGGAATTTGAACTTAGCGTACAGAAAACTGGGACAAATACCGCAAAACATTTTACCTGACATATATAAAGCTGGGAGCTGCCGCTCTCTATGTAGTGGAATGAAAAATGACTAAACGCTCTCCATTAAGTATGTTAGCGAGGAAGACAAACGTTAAATGATGATTCCATTTCGCTCCTGTTACTATTGAAACTTCTGATAGCCGGCATAACTACAATTTAGTTCTCCCTTCCCATTTTGTTTTCTCATAACTTTCTTAATAATTCATATCCTTTAAAGGAAATTTTGCAGAAACATGTTTTCGAAAGTGTAGGTTACGATTCTGTTGAAATTTAAAAGAAAACTTTATAGTATGGTTTTTTATTTTGTTTTGTTTTGTTTTGCAATTCATAGTTATAGAAATGGTATAGCATTCTTGTAGAAAAAAAAAAGCCTGACATCTAAACTATAATAAAGCAAGGGCTTCGGGACTGCGCACGGTTCATTTCTTTTAATCCAGTTAGTAAAATAAGGTGGATTACTTTGAATAAATAATTGTTTCTACTTTTGGCACAAGGCTAGCAATCACCTAGTGTATTACTGGTACTTTATTTTATCGACCCCGTAAGGATGAAAGGCAAAGTTAACCTCGGCGGGATTTGAACTCAGAATGGCAAGGGCCGTAAATCTATGCGTCAAAGCATGGTGTCCGACCTTCTACCGATACTGCCAATCCACCACCATAAATAATGAATAAATATTACATAATTTATGTGCTAAATTTCGTAAAAAGAAATAATCTAAAATTGACTTCTTTTCAAAGTTGCACTTCCGGTATATCGTCGCCAACACCACCACTTGAACTACCATATATATAGAAAGAGAGAGCGTATGATGAGAGAGATAGTGATTTTCTACATACTGACGCGTATGAGTGTGCACATACATACATCTATATGTATGAGTATATAACTTTTATGAGTATATAACTATAATCACGCAAACACAAACTTATAAAAATACACACTCACGGACATAATTCACATAAATACACATACATTCACACAAACATACATACATTCACACATACACACACATACAGTCATGATAGCGTTCGGTTTAATTGGAAATGGGAGGGTAAAACAAGTATAACGTTTTATTTATTTATTAACTCTTTTTGTAAAAACTCCTTTAATATAACGAACAGAAAAACCACCCTTCTAGTGGTTTTCTGCTAGCATGTGTAGTGTCTATATTGATATTATACGCAAGTATATATACATGTAGATATGATACATCAAATAAAACCGTAATTGACAATATACACAGAAATTGAACGAAGACTGTGTACACTGTATTATGTAATCAGTAACGTAATCCATGATACATTAAAAAAAGACGATATTATATATAAACTACAATAGGAAAAAATTAGTGACAGAAATATAAGAATATTTGTTTAACCGGAAGTGTTGATATTTGAAAGTTTTAAAGATGTGAATCTTTAAATAAGTGATAAAATATATTTAATGAACAGTCACGAAATTTAGTAGATAAATTATGTAATATTCATTCATTATTTATTCAAAGGGCGGTAGATTGGCAGTATCGGTAGAGGGTCGGACGCCATGCTTTCCAGCATAGTTACGTCCCTTTACGATCTGAGTTCAAATCCCGCCGAGGTTGACTTTGCCTTTCATCCTTACGGGTTCGATAAAATAAAGTACCAGTAATGCGCTGGGTAATTGCTGGCCTTGTGCCTAAAGTAGAAACAATTATTTATTCCAAGTAATCCAACTTATTTTACTAACGGGATAACAAATTATAAACCGTACGCAGTCCCGTGCTTCTTACTTTATTATAGTTTAGATTAAGCACTGTTGTACGCTCCTTGATTAGATATATATAAATGTAATAGCATAAAAATTATGTCTGATGCAGACACACACACACACACATATATATATTTATATATATATACATACACATACATACCACACCAAACACAAATCGTCTTCCGAAGTTAGTGAAGCTATTATTAATCCTCCCCGGGTGAAGTAACTTGCAAATTCTTCGTAATTCATGAAATGCAATTATACATCTAACGGGGACACACACACAAATATATCTATTCATACATAGACATATATAGGCGAAGTCTTGTCCGAAGTGCGCATGTGCAAAGGCTGGTCTGCGGTGCGCATGCGCGAAGTCTGGTCCGAAGTGTATATGCGCAAAGGCTGGTCCGTACTGCGCATGCGCAAAGGCTGGTCCGTACTACGCATGCATTAAGGCTGGTCCGTAATACGCATGCACGAAGGCTTGTCCATACTGCACATGCGCAAAGGCTGGTCCGAAGTGCACATGCGCAAATGGTGGACCGAAGTGCACATGCGCGAAGTCTGGTCGGAAGAGCGCATGCGCGAAGGCTGATCAGTACTGCGCATGCGCAAAGTCTGGTCCGAAGTACGCATACGCAAAGTTTGGTCGAAGTGCGCATGCGCGAAGTCTGATCCGAAGTGCGGATGTGCAAAGACCGGTCCGAAGTGCGCATGCGCGAAGGCTGGTCCGAAGTGTGCATGCGCGAAGGCTGAAGCCGGTCCATACTACACATGCGCAAAGGCTGGTCTGTACTGCATATGTGCGAAGGCTGTTCCGTTCTGTGCATGCGCAACGTCTGTTCCAAAGTGAGCATGCACGAAGTCTTGTCCTAAATACTTGTCTAAAATACGCATCTGCGAATGGTGGTCCAAAGTGCGCATGCGCGAAGTCTGGTCCGAAGAGGGCATGCGCGAAGGCTGACCCATACTGCACTTGCGTGAAGTCTGGTCCGATGTGCGAAGGCTGGTCCATTCGCGCATGCGCAAAGGCTTGTCCAAAATGCACATGCACGAAGGCTGGTCCGAAGGGTGCATGCACGAAAGCTAATCAGTACTGCGCATGTGCGAAGGCTGGTCTTAAGTGTGCATGCATGAAGGTTGGTCCGTACTGCACATGCACGAAAGCTGGTCTATAATGCGCATGCGCGAAGGCTGGTCTGTACTGCACATGCACGAAGTCTGGTCCGAAATGTGCATGCGCGAAGTAGGTCTGAAGTGTGCATGCGTGAAGGCTGGTCCATATAGCGCATGCGCGAAGTCTGGTGTGAAGTGCACATGCGCGAAGGCTGGTCCTAAGTGCGCAAGCACGAAGGCTGGTCCTAAGTGCGCATGCGCAAAAGCTGGTCCTAAGTGCGCATCCGCGATGGCTGGTCCGTGGTTAGTGAAGCTCAAGACACTTTATTTTGCTTTTCTTCTCTCCACTGAAGTAAAAAAATGTGTACTCTGCCAGTAAGTCGAAGAACCAATGTAGTCCCACCTTGAAACCCTCCATTATACATGTCTATGGAATGCTCAGACACTAGCTGGAAGAATCCTCGTTGCAAGTGATAGGGTACCATCATACATATGAACACATAGACACACACACGTTTCAAAGAGAATAGAAGAGATCAATAAAATAAGTACTAGATTTTAAAATATATGTACTGGAATTGAGGTCAAGAAAATCCTTTAATTGTGGTACCCCAGCATGGGCACAGTCTAACTTCTGAAACAAGTGCAGGCCGGAGAATTGTTCTTCCTCTTTCAATCTATGGTTCCCTTTGCTTCTACAGTGAGTGCTTTCAGAATTTGATGACTGTTGTTCAACACATGGGAAAGCCATCTTATTTCATCACGGTAACAACTAACCCTAACTGGGGTGAAATAAAAAATAGTTTGCACCCTGGTGAAGAACCTAGAGACCGTCCTGATATTTGTGCAAGAGTTTCCAAGATCAAGTATGACAGCCTCATGGATGACATACTGAAAAAAAATGTCCTAGGAAAAGTTGTGGCTCATTCTGCTACAATAGAGTGGCAGAAAACGAGGCCTCACTCATGCTAAAAAAAAAAAGTGGCAAAGAAGAAAAAAGGGACATCTGGATGGTGATCAACAATTTATGAGTGAATCTCTTGGACGCATTCCAACAGTATCTCTCAGTAGACATCAATCTGAATTATATTACCTCAGGATGATCCTACATCACAAGATTAGGTCAACTTCATACAAAGATTTGAGGAAAATTGAAGGAGTTGAATTTCCAACATTCCAAGAAGCATGCAGGAAACTTGGTCTGTTAGATGAAGATAGAGAAAAAGACAAATCTATGGAAGAGGCCTCATCCATTACGCTTGGTCCTCAGCTGGGAGAGATCTTCTGCACCATTTTATTGTACAGCATGCCAAATGACCCTCTGCAGTTCTGGGAGAAATGGAAGAATTGTCTTGCAGAGGATATCATGCATTTACGTCATGAGCAAGTCATGTCCATGCAAACTGTGCAGATTGTTCTACAGAAGATCCAACAAAGACTTCAACATGATGGCTTGGACATTCATGCCAACTATGGACTTCCTCGGCCAGACCCAACTATTGTTGCCATACCAAAAATCAACAGGGTTCTTATGCCAGAAACTGATTTCAATACACACCAACTGCAAGCAAACATAAATGAACTTCTGCCAACATTAAATCCTGAGCAACTGGTTATTTTTCACAAAGTAATCACCTCTGTAAATGAAAATGAAGACAGAATTTTCTGCTTGAATGCAAGTGCAGGTACAAGAAAGACCTATGTCATAAACATCCTATTGGATTACCTCCAATCTAAAAAAAAAAATTGCACTTGCCACTGCCATATCTGGAATAGCAGCTACTTTGCTTCACAAAGGTAGAACTCTTCATTCTAAGTGCAAGATTCCTCTCAATGTGACTGTTGAATCAACTTGCTTCTTCACAAAGAGGGATCACACAGGTAAACTAATGCAGCAAGCAGATGAAAGACAGTTTGCAAACTACCTTCTTGATATGGGAAATGGTAACATTCCAACTGTTCCAACTGTAGGCGCATTCACAATTCTTCTGCCAAATGAACTTTGTCTGGAATATGGTAATGTGTCTGGACTATGTGATTTTGTGTATACACATCTTCCAGGAAACTACACAAACCCACTATGGCTTGCAAATAGAGCCATTATCACTCCAACAAATGATGCAGCAAGATTGGTGAATGAGTTCATGGTCAACAAGTTCCCTGGTCATGAAATAATCTACAGAAGCTCTGATACAGCAGATAATGAACTGCAATATCCAATTGAGTTCATCAACAAACTTACCCCATCAGGCTTCCCAACACACATACTTAAACTGAAGAAAGGCAGTTCCATCATGCTTCTGAGAAATCTGGATCCTCTAAACGGGTATTGCAATGGTACACACTACATCGTCATCAGTTTACATAATCATGTAATTGAAGCTGAAGTGACATTGGGTCCCAATGCTGGAACAAGGTTGCTAATCCCAAGGATACCACATGTATCTCAAGAGCTTGAGTTCCCTTTCACCTTTACTCGCAAGCAATTTCCTGTCAAACCAGCCTTTGCCCTTACATGCAACAAGGCCCAAGGGAAGACATTTGAAAAGATAGGTGTATATCTACTAACACAATTCTTCTCACATGGTCAGATGTATGTTGCATTATCACGAGTTTACAAAGAAAGAAAATATAAAAATATTAAATGAAAGGGGTCTGTTTGCTGACAACTGTGCCTACAAAGAAATTCTACAGTGATGTGAAACAGCTATCACTCTCTTTTAGTTGAAATGCATTTCAGTTTCTTTTTAACTGCTAGAAAAGGGACACTACAAAAACTTAAGAAATCTATATGTGAATACAGTAAAACAACAATATAGCGAAGGTCAACTCTTCATATTGGTAAATGTAATTCATTCATTCATACCAGCAGCATCTATTTTCAAATTCACTGCTTGAAGCTTCCCATCGACATTCTCAAGTAAAGATTCATGAACATTTTCCGTCAACAGTTTCATCGCTTTTCCATCTCCATTATCGCCTTTTTTTAAAATGTATCATGGATTACTTTACTGATTACAGAAGTAAGTGTAACACAGTCTTTGTTCAGTTTATGTGCATATTGTCTATTTATGTATTATATCTATGTGCATATATATTTGCGTATATCAATATACACTATATATGCTAGCAGAAAACTGCCTGAAGGGCAGTTCTTCTGCTAGTTATTCCAATGGCAACGGCGGTGGATTGGCAGTATCGGTAGAGGGTCGAACACCATGCTTTCCAGCATAGTTACGTCCCTTTACGGACTGAGTTTGAATCCTGCCAAGGTTAACTTTGCCTTTCATCTTTACGGGGTCGATAAAATAAAGTATCAGTAATGTACTGGGTAATTGCTGGCCTTGTGCCAAAAGTAGAAACAATTATTCTAATGGTGATTATTCCACAGCTACCTCAGCCGAACGAAACAAAATCTTAAAATACCATGATCTATCAGCCAACTACATTTTCCAACATGTGGTGTTCGAGACGTTCGGGGGAGTCGGGCTACTGACTGCGAGATTCCTATCTTCACTGGTGGCTCGCCTAACAGAGGTAACTGGTGAAGCTCGTGAGGGCGCTTGGTTGTTCCAGTGCATCAGTCTTACCATCTCCCAAGGTAATGTCGCAAGCATGCTGGCTTGCCTCAAAAATTATTAGGGAGGTTTCCTAGTGCTCCTTGCAATACTATCTTTTGCTCTGGTAGCGGCTCAGTTGTCCACCCCTTTCGTCTGCCTTTTGTTGTATGTGGTCCTAGATTTGTTTGCTACCTGCTTATGTGTTTTTTTTTTCTTTTACTCTTTTACCTGTTCCAGCCATCCTGCTTAGGCCATGCTGGGCACCTTCCTCTTTCTTTTTTTTTTGCTTTTCCTTTCCCTACTATAAACAGATGGAAAGTATTCAGTGAATGAAGACATTAACAAACGGAACTATACAATAATTGTTTATACATTTCGCACAAGGCCAGCAATTACTCAGTACATTACTGGTACTTTATTTTATCGACCACGTAAGGATGAAAGGCAAAGTTAACCTCGGCGGGATTTGAACTCAGATCGTAAAGGGACGTAACTATGCTGGAAAGCATGGCGTCCGACCCTCTACCGATACTGCCAATCCACTGCCCTATACAATAATGAAAGTATTTAACAATCGTAATCTACACCTTCAAAAAGGTATCACTGCAAAACTGTATTAAAAATATGCATTATTAAGAAAGTTATGAAGAAACTAAGTCGAGTGCAACCTAGCTTGGGTGAAATCTTGCCATGTCACCTTTGGAGTGTCAACATAGTCACTCGATCTGCTAGAAATAGCAGCCATACTTTCTACTTGGAGTATACTTCCACTTTTGAATATACTCCATGGCATTAGTATGAAATACTACATCTGTTGTAGTTGGTAGTCAGTGGATAACTCACTCATACAAAAGTGAAATTTTCTCGCTAACAACAACCGTATAACTTTTAAGCAAACAATGTTAGCTTCATTCTTTAATGAATGAGATGGGTGTTACAAAATTAATGTACAAGAGACTAATAATAGTAAAATGCACTGATAGTAATCATGCTTCGAAGTCAAGCCTGTATCTCTGTTGAGGTGTTTGGACTGAGGAAAGGTGGAGAAAAACAAGGAAACTTATCCCTGGTTAGACTTCAAGAATGGTCAACTTGGGTGTAAAATAATGCAAACATTCAGACTGTCAAATGAATGATAGATATACCAAGTATCTTATGAAACTGTGTCAAGTAGATGCTTGTCACCACATTAACCATCTTGGCAACAACAACCCTGAGCACCTTTTTGAATTCCATGTGTCTAACACCCATGAACATGTTTACAAAATCAGAAAACAGCACAGCTCCCATAACTTTCAGAAAGACATTTTCACACTCAGAGTTGCTGAACCATGAAGAAACTACCTACATCAGATGTTAGCTGTCGAGACACTGCATCCTTTAAAACTTACATGCTTCCTGAAATTTACCAACACTATATTTGATATTCCCCCTCCATACACATGTATGCATGTGTCAGTGTGTATTTCATGACTCATACACTTCACTTTCCTGATATTTTTACATTATTCTATGTACTATACATGCACCTTTGCTGAGTTGTAGTGCACCTGAGCATTGTACACAATAATTTTCATTATTTTATTTTAACCTAATCTAAAAAAGCTGAAAATAGAGCCAGTGAAGATGCTCTTGGAAAATTATATGAGAACATGAATGCTTTGCACCTAATGGCAAGTTGTTCAATTTTTTATTCTGCATATTATTCAGCTCAGAATGACAGTCGATACTCTTATCATGCTGGCTTACTAGAACTTCAAAACAAGTGTATTATCAATAGAATTGAGCTATGATCCCACAATAGTGCTATAAAGATAATTAATCTTATAGCCATATATATTATAATGAAATTTTTTCAGGATATCAACAGATAAATGGAAACATTTCTGTTATCATTGATGAATCAACTAAACAGAGCATTAATATCGCTCTAATAGTTAATATTGAAGGTGTATGGCTTAGTGCTTAGAGCATTGGGCTTACAATCATGAGGTTGTGAGTTCACTGGGCTTTGCGTTGTATTCTTGAGGAGGACACTTTATTTCATGCTGCTCCAGTGCACTCAGCTGTAGAAATGAGTTGCGACGTCACTGGTACCATTACCTTTTCCTTGGACATCATCGGTGGCATGGAAAGGGGAAACTGGTATACATGGGCGACTGCTGGTTTTCCACAAACATACCTTGCCCAGGCTTGTGTCTCGGAAGGGAACTTTTTAGGTGCAAATCTCATGGTCATTCATGGCCACAATTTGTAAGGAACATTAATCTGATGTGATAATTTGACATTGTCTTAATAGGTTAGATCTTTCTTTAAGTGATGCAGTGTGAAAAATTCAAGGAGTTAATAAATTATTGATAAATTGTACTCAGTTTACAGTAGATCACTTTTAACTCTTTAGCATTTAAACTGGCCATATTTGGCTAGAATTGTCTCATTTCTTTTTTTTCAAAAACAGCCATAACTGGCTGCTCATACTTATGTTAGGATATTGTTCTCAAAATAAATAATATCAAAATCTCGTAGTTTCAATATTATGTGAGATAAAGTGTTTACCATGAAAATACAATAGTAAATATAGAGTAATCATCATCATCGTTTAACGTCCATCTTCCATGCTTGCATGGGTTTGGACGGGAATTTTCCCACTTGTGGCAAGATTGGTTGTCTTGCTCGTATAGGACTGTCTGGCGGGTTTTCTACGGCTGGATGCCCTTCCTAACACCAACCATATTTACAGTGTGGACTGGGAGGTTTTTACCATGTTACCTACATGGCCACATTACAGCGTGGACTGTGTTTTTTTTCGTGACACCTACACGACCTCATTTATTTCAGATTGGATGTTGTAAACATTGGATGTTGTAAACATAACTTTACATCGAAAGGGGTGGTGTGAATGTGGGTGGGGTGGTGGGACGGGGTCTATTTTTGTTAAGAGGTGCCTACTGACTGTAGGTTTCGCTTTGTACTTAGGCAAGGCGGGTCTTCTCTGTTACTGTGTAGCACCAAAGATTTCAGTCCAGTGACATTGTCTTGGAGAGGTGTGTGTGAGGTCGGAATTTATAAGGTCATCCCAGGTTTTTCTGGGTCTACCTAATCCGTGGCTACCGTCTATTTTAATCGCCCTGCACTTTTTTATACAGCTGTCGTCTTTCATGCGCATCACGTGACCATACCAACATAGTCTTCTCTCGAGTAAACAACATCTGATCCCTCTTATTCCTAATTTCTCCCTTAGTTCATTTATACTTTGCCGTTCACGTATATTACTATTACACATACAACGGAGCATGCAAGCTTCGTTCCTCTCCAGTCTGCGTATATCCTCTGCACACAATGCCCAGGTCTCACTGCCATGTAACATTGCTGTTCGTATGCAGGCATCATACAGCCTGCCTTTCATTTTTAGAGAGAAACCTTTAGCGGCCAATAGTGGTATAAGCTCTCTGAACTTTTTCCATCCCGTTCTGACTCTAGCTACTGAACTTTCAGAGCACCCTCCACCACTGCTGATTTTGTCACCCAGGTAACGGAAGGTGTCCACTATTTCTATAGAACCATCTGTGCAATGGAATGAGCTAGTATTCTGTGGGCACTTGCTGCTACTTATTGCACCTTAGCACCGGCCACATATAAAATCTATATTCTTAGTTAGCTTACCTGTGATCCCACTACATCTTTTATGCACCCATACTTTGCATTTGGGACATAAAATGGAGTTTCTGCCTACTCCTTTCCTACACACTGAGCATGGCCATTTCCCAGATGGGACCAGTGCCCTATTTTCCTTCCTACAAACTAGAACTTTAGTCTTAGACAGGTTAATTTTAAAGCCTTTTGATTCTAGGCCATGCTTCCATGTTTGGAATTTCTTCTCTAGTTCAGCCATTGATTCAGCTATGAGCGTTAGATCATCTGCGTATAGGAGTTCCCATGGGCAGCCGGTCTTGAACTCCTCTGTTATAGCCTGAAGGGCAATAATAAATAGTAGGGGGCTAAGGACGGAGCCCTGATGAACACTAACTTTTACGCTAAACTTCACTATATTCGTTGTTAATTCTAACCTTGCTGACTGTTTCTTTATACATGGCTTGTATAGCTCTCACAAGCCATTCATCAACACCTAGTTTTCTGAGAGCCCACCAGATAATGGGGCATGGGACTCTGTCAAAGGCTTTCTCCAAGTCAACAAAAGCTAAGTATAGGGGTTTACTTTTAGCTAGATACTTCTCCTGTAGTTGTCGTACAATGAAAAGAGCGTAATGTAAATGCTAAAGGGTTAAATCAAAAGGAACTGTCAGAACATGCCCCCTGGACACCAGGAGGGTAGCTGGATTGGTTTCAAACAATTTCAGTAATGTGACAAAATTATGAACAATTGTGTCTTCATTTTGAAAAAGCAATAAAGCATGAAAGATGATGGAATGACAGAAAAACGTATGAAGAGCCATTGTAATGACTCTTTAGAACAGTTTTTATTGGACTTAAGCTGAATGGATAGCATTTTGCATGGACTTTGGTTTGCTGGCAGAATGTTTATAGAAACACATTAATATGATTGATCCAACAGAGAATAAGATCATAGTATGGACTAAAAAGCAACCTTATACAAAAGCTCTGAATACCCAATAAGCAATTAAAAAGGAAAAGCTGTCTATGGCAATCACCTACCGTTTCTATAGCCTTATAAACAATTTGCAGCACTGTTATCATCATCATTGTTTAATGTCCATTTTCCATGTTAGTATGGGTTAGATGGGTTGTCCCATTAGAGGCAAGTTAGGCCAGGTGACCGTGTCTTGCTCATATAGAACTGTTTCTGGCTGGGTTTCTACAGCTGGATGCCCTTCCTAATGTCAACCATATTTACAGTGTAGGCAGGGTACTTTTTTTTTTTATATGTACGATAATATCAACAAAAGTTGCTTAATTGCTTAATTGTGGAGAAGCTTCAAAATCACCTCTCTTTTTTTTCCTCTCATCTCCCTCACTATCCTCTGGGAAAACACCTCCGCTATTCTGTTTGCTGGGGCCACAGAATGGCCAGCATGTAGGCCCCCATTTGCTCATAATAGTGAGAGAGTGGGCAAGATGGAGGCAGTGACAGTGGGAGTTTGGTTCCTTTGTGTTCGGACCTGGTGTATATGTATATGTTTCACAGACATACGCTCACGCTAAGAAGCTATCCATTCACGCATAAATGCCTTCAGAAATCATATGGAAACCACCTCTTCTCACAAAATTTCCACCCATTACTAAGCTGTTCACAATTTATTCCTGTTAGTTAGTGGAATGCCATGAAAAAATGTTAGACTAAGCAAATGGAATGTTGCATATTTGAGTAATACCATTTGAAAACAGATTTGAAAAACATTGATACCATTATTCATTTATCATATTCTAAAATATTAATATCATTATTCAAGTATTGTAATAATGAGTTTAGTAGTCTACGAAACTATGAAATGGACATGTGGTTGGTAAATAATTTTGTTATTTATGTTGTTTAATAGATTCTGAAGAAATCAATACAGCAGAAATGAATATTTCTGTTGTATAGATTGAAACATTCATAAATCAATAAAATAATTTGATGTAATTTAATCCTGGTTATTTTTATTCATTTTATATATGCTCTGTGATGTTGTAGAACTACTGTGATTGGAAATTTACTGATTGGATAAGCTCTGAATTGTCTTTTAGTTATTATACTGTAGACTACAAAATCACATTTGAGCTTTGAAATATCCTTTGTCTTTAAATGGTTGTATTATCAACTCATCTAAACTATTTTATGTATATATATTCACACTGCAAATGTGGTTGGTTGGAAAGGGCATCCAGCTGTAAAATCCCTGGCCAAATTTACAGTCCCGCCAGAGCAAGATACGGCTTGGCCAATTCTGACTAGATTTGTCTCCTCACATGAATGACCCATCTAACCCATGTAAGCATCGAAAAGTGGATGCTAAACGGTGATGATACACACACGCATGCACACACACACACACTAAGACATTAACTGTAATATTCTCTCTCTCTCTCTCTCCATATATACGTGTGTAGATATAAATATACAAATAATCTCACAGTCTGAATATAGTGAATGAGAAATAACCAGAGGGGGTTTCAGGCAGCTTCGTATTAAATTGGTTAACTAATTTCATTTCAGTATTCTAAGTGTCAACAGATTAAATAATGTAAAACAGAAAAAAAAGCTATGGCGCTGTCAGTTGGTATGCTGTTACTACCCTACCAAATCTGTTGTTTCACTTTCTGTTCTGCAGTCACAAACTACATAAGTAGAATAGGAACAGGGCAACTCATTCTAACAACCAAAATATGTTGGGTATGTCAAGAATGTTTCATAGTGTTTCATAAACCACCTAGAAATTAGTTTCTATAAATAAGTAAAAGACATGTGTATGAAACCAAGTCAAATAGATGATTCAAGGTGATCCTGAAAATTAGAGGGTTTGTTTAGTTGGTTTGACTGTTTTTTTTGTGAGAGATAACACTGATGAGGCCCCTTACAGACATGACTGACAATGGGTTTACACATGGAAAGAAACTTTCCATGTCTCGAGCCTGGGTAGGATGTTTTTGGGGAAGACCAGCAGTGAACCATGCATACCTTTCTTACCTCTCCACTGCAGTCACTATTTTCCAATGGTAAGGCAACAGCTTATATATCGTCACCAGTATTGTTTTAACATACATATTACACTCACACACATATATACATATATAACTTAACAAAAGAAGAGAAAAGGTAGTTGTATGTGTCACAGATAATATTGCAACATTGGCAACAAATGCAAAACTCTGTGGTCATCAGCCATTGAAATGGACATGCACAGTTTTGACCCTACTGACTGTACTGCTGGTCCATCCAGAATCACAGTGTTAGACAAAATAATCAAACACTGTCCTTGGAATATTAAGATGAAAACAAAATAAAACTTACATGTATAGAATTAAATGTATAACAGTTAACTGTTTCTACTTTATGCACAAGGCCAGCAATTTGAAGGGAGGGGAAAGTTGATTAAATCGACCCAGTGTGTTACTGGTGCTTTATTTTAATGACTCCGTAAGGATAAAAGGCAAAGCTAACTTCGACGGGATTTGAATTCAGATCATAAAGCATGGTGTCCAAGTCTCTACCGATGGACCATATAACACATGATGAAGGGAGCCAGTTAGACCTGGAGATGAAGACATATGTAAAAAGTGACACGGAGAGGAAAATATTGTTTGGCGTTAACTACCACATGTATAGCTGCATGATGTGGTATCAAGCATGGAAAATGGATGTTAAACAGTTATGATAATGATTAAGGTGTTGGATTAAATGCTTCAGTACTCTGGCTCATTGTGCTCTGAGTTCAAATCCTGCCAAAGTCAAATTTAAAAAAAATTTTTTTAGGTTGATAAATAATGTACCAATTCATCACCGCTTTCTCCCTCCTCTCTCTCCCCTTCTTCTCTCTCTCCCCCTCTCCTCTCTCTTCCCCTTCCCCTCTCCACCCCACCTTCCTCTGGAAGAAATAGTCTATATTAAAACGTGGGAAGGGGTGGGCTCCACCAGGTTAAAAATGCTCAAGACAAGCCACATGTCAGAATGGAGCCCCTACAACTCCATCAGGTGTCAAGGGCCTTTTCGTTTCCTTTACAGTCTCTATAGTGTAATGAATGAGGTTGGAGACAGTCACTATACTAAAGACATCTCAGTGTGCTCGGTCAGTGGTGCAGTGGATTTTAGCCAATAACGTTTTAGTTATTGTAATTAAGACAAGGCATATATGAGCAAAAAGAAAGCTCTAGAACAGTGGTTCCTAAATTGTACACCTTGGCACACTGGTGCACTAAGAAAGAGCAAGATTCTATTTCAAAATGTGAAAAATACAAATAATAAAGTTCATATATTAAACTCAAAGTGGGAATCAACTAAACCAAGATTGAAAACATTGCCAGAAAATCCCAAGCACATGTTTTTCATTAATAAGTTTGTTCCATTTATTAAATAAAGATAGCAGTAAAAATTATTTTTCTGAGTTTCTAATTAACCATATTATGTTATGCTAATATAGATATATATGCTAGTAGTAAGAAACTCTTAGGAGATCTGGACAGCAGAAGGTCTTCAGAGAAGAGACAACCCTCAAGTGAGTGTTTTGGATCTTAACTTCGTATACTCAATGAGGGCCGGGCCACATCCAGGTCATGACTCCTAGGTGTCCTTCTGCTGACATGTGCTAATATATGTTATGCTAATATAGATATATGCAGCGAGGGGGTGTAGCTCAGTGGTAGAGCGTTCGCTTTGCATGCGAAAGGCCCCGGGTTCGATACCCGGCAGCTCCAATATACCACATTCGCAATTTTTACAAGGGCGGTGCCCCAGCATGGCCTCAGCCGGATGGCTGAAACAGGTAAAAGAGTATATAAATATCTATTTTGAATAAATTTTCAAATTTAGGTAAAAAGTGCACTAAAATAATTTTAAAGTGGGCTGTGATTAAAAAAGGTTTGGAACCAACACACTAGAGTAAAAAGGAAATGTTTTCTCCCTGTTCTTGCTGAGGAAGTGTGTTTACTGTGTAAAGGGCTTTGATAAGCTGAGAGTTGCTCTAACAAGAGGTGAATTTGAAATGTCTAGTTACTTTGGTAAATGCTTAGGTGCTATTGTGGATGTCACAAAGGTGACCAAGTGAAATCTTCAAGCTTTCCTCATTGGCTTTTTAGACACAAATCTGTTTCCTTTTGTGATCTTAAATGTCTTCTAATTGTCTTCCACTCTTCCTCCTCCTCCTCCTCCTTCAACTTTCTAATGGTTGACATGTATTCATTTGGGAATAACGTAATGCAAGGGAACCCAATTACCATTAGATAGATATACACATTAGAGTTAAGTAGCAGCAAGTGCCCACAAAATACTAGCTCCTTCAACTGCGCAGAGGGTTCTATAGAAATAGTGGACAGCTTCCGTTACCTGGGTGACAAAATCAGCAGTGGGGGAGGGTGCTCTGAAAGTACAGTAGCTAGAGTCAGAACTGGTTGGAAAAAGTTCAGAGAGCTTATACCACTATTAGCCGCTAGAGGGTTCTCCCTAAAAATGAAAGGCAGGTTATACGATGCCTGCATACGAACAGCAATGCTGCATGGCAGTGAGACCTGGGCATTGTGTGCAGAGGATATACGCAGACTAGAGAGGAACGAAGCTTGCATGCTCCGCTGGATGTGCAATAGTAATATACATGAACGGCAAAGCATAAACGAACTAAGGAAAAAATTAGAAATAAGAGGGATCAGATGTTGTTTACTCGAAAGAAGGCTACGTTGGTACGGTCACGTGATGCGCATGAAAGTCGATAGCTGTATAACAAAGTGCAGGGCAATAAAGATAGACGGTAGCCACGGAGTAGGCAGACCCAGAAAAACCTGGGACGACATGATAAATTCCGACCTCACACGCTTACACCTCTCCAAGACAATGTCACTGGACCGAGACCTTTGGCGGTACTCAGTAATAGAGAAGACCCGCCTTACCTATATACAAAGTAAACACCTACTACAGTCAGTAGGCATCTCTATCAAAACACACCCCCGTCCCACCACCTCCACCCCATCCACACCGCCCCTTTCAATGTAAAGTTATGTTGGTGCCGCGTCATCCAGGCCGAAACAAATGAGATCGTGTAGGTGTCACGACAAAAAAACACACAGTCCACGCTGTAATGTGGCCGTGTAGGCAACACGGTAAAAACCTCCCAGCCCCACACTGTAAATGTGGTTGGTGTTAGGAAGGGCATCCAGCTGTAGAAAACCCGCCAGACAGTCCTATGCGAGCAAGACAACCACTCTTGCCTCAAGTGGGAAAACCCCCGTCCAAACCCATGCAAGTGTGGAACACGGACGCTAAACCCGATGATGATGATGATGATGATGATTAGAATTATAACTGTAACTAAAATAAAGAGGAAATGAAGAAGAATTTCTCATAAACATTTAAATTTATAAATTCAAGAACTTCCTTATTATATTTTGTATAGAAAAGAATAGGGTTAGAAAGAGGATCTCTTTCACGTTGCAGGAAGTAATACTATATATCAAATAAATACACACAGACACGCACGTCAACCAAATATCAGTAATGAGAAATTCCTGTTAGAGACTCACAAAGACACAGATATGAATAAATATATTCTACTCTGCTGCAGTATCGAGTATATTTTCATTACGTTGCATTTCACCATAAGGTGAAACTAACTACCTACTTATATATGTCTGGGTGTCTATATATATGTATATATAACGAAGGAAATGTGGTAAGGTACCAGATGGACCATAATGCACCAAAGTACTCAATACTTAGGGTAGTAGAGTGGGGAATAGGAACGAGTAGGACCCCGACGGCTGAGCTCAAGCCGTTTCGACGGCTTAGCCGTCGAAACGGCTTGAGCTCAGCCGTCGGGGTCCTACTCTATCCTATATGTATATATATATATATATATGCCATATTTCCTGATGTTGAAGATGTTATTTTTTCCTAAAATAAGTCGTCTCAAAAATTTTCCATGCATCCTGGAGGTCGAAGGTTATGTTTCTCATAGGTATATCCTAACCCCAAAGGAAAATTATCTATGCTAGACAGTAATCTGAACTCCTGTGTATATACTTAGTTAAAGTAGTAAATAAACAAAATATCTTAAAAAAATTATGTAAGAAAACCTGAAGTGCCAGGACCTTATTTTTATGTTTATCATTGTTTTTCAAATTTTTGCTTGTCAAAATTGGTAAAGCATCTTTGATGACAGGAAATACGGTATATACTATATTACTAAAATTACTCTCTGTTGCTACTCTGAGTTTTGCAGATAGCCGCTGATCAAACAACTAGAAATAATTTTCACATGATACAGTATATATGACAAATATAATAAGTGTGGTTTGTATAATGATAAACAAGATGGGGTAAATAAGATTTTTTTTTTCGAAAATTCATTTTTAGCAAATGGATGTTAAGATATTATAAAAAAGAAACTATAGTATGTTCATATTAACTCACTAACACACTCAAAACTATACATCCTCATACCTACACATAAATGTGTACATATATATATATATAATTGCACATATATACAAACAAATACCCTCCATCAGGTATCCATACTCTGAATGTCTTTCTTCTCTGGGCATCAGTACATTAAATTTCCGATGTGTGGCAGACACTCACAAAATTATTAACCGTTTTGCCAACAACCCTGAGCATCTTTTTTGATCTCCATGTGTCTATCACCCGTGGACATGCTTACAAAATCAGAAAACAGCACAGCTCCCATGACTTTCGGAAACATTTTTTAACGTTCAGAGTTGTTGAAGCATGGAACAAACTACCTGCGTCAGTTGTTAGCTGCTGGGACACTGCATCCTTCAAAACTTCCATGCTTCCTGAAGTTCGCCAACACTACACCTGTTTTTCCCCCTCCATAAACACGCATGGATGTATCTGTGTATGTTTGCCTTTCATCCTTACGGGGTCGATAAAATAAAGTACCAGTAATGCACTGGTTAATTGCTGGCCTTGTGCCAAAAAGTAGAAACAATTATGACTCATACACTGTTCACTTTCCTGACATTTGTATATTATTCTATGTACTATACATGCACTTTTGATGAGTTGTGGTGCTCTTGAGCACTGTACACAATAATTTTCATTACTATATTATAATTGCACATGCATACATATACACATATACATACATGCAATGCTCACACATACAAAGAATATGTATCAGACACTTGTACCTGTACATTTTTTTAATGTATCTCACTATACAGTGTAAACTGAAAGTGCCTAGGTGATTAAGATACATTATTATCATCATCATTTAATGTGTGTTTTCCCAGCTAGCAAGGGTTAGACAGGCCTTCACAGACCAAGTCAGAAATCAAGCTGGACTACTGACCTTCTAGACAGACCGAAAGTGCACATCTCACTAACATACAGTCCCACACTCTACCGAGTGAATTTTATGTTATAAGCACTTTATTATTGTACTAAATATAATTGTTTCTACTTTTGGCACAAGGTCAGCAATTACCCCAGTGCATTACTGGTGCTTTATTTTATGAACCCCATAAGGATGAAAGGCAAAGTTGACCGTGACTATAAATTGAAATAAATGAAAATAGTTTGGATATGTATTATACACATCATCATATAATGCTGTTTATAAATATGAACATATTCACATATAGAAAAGCCATGTATATACATACACATATATACAAGGTTTGCCCCAAAAGTAAGCGTACTGATATTTTATTTAACTGTATATATAGATGTACATAACATTACAAGTTATCTCTTTGAAAATGTGATCCTTGAAAAGTCACACATTGGTGCCAATGTTTTTCTATTGATCATAGCAGTGTCGGAAGTCCTTAGCTTATCAATTACAATTTTTTGTATGCTTTCCATAGTCCCAGAATGATGACCCTTCAACTTTGATTTCAACTCAGGGAAAATGTAGAAATTATACAGAGCTAGATCAGGGCTTTAGGGAGGATGTAGAAGAGTGGAAATGTTTTCCTTCACCAGTAATTCTCTAATTGAAAATGCTATGTGAGCAGACACATTATTGTGGTGCAGTACCCAATCTCCAGGAATGTCCTTTTGGACTCACTCAACCTGTTTTTAAAGTTGTTCCAAGACATCTTTGTGGAAGGTGCTATTAACTGTCTGTCCTGGAGGCATAAAATTGCCAACAATACCACAATAATAATCATTGTTTTCACCCTGGATCTACTCATGTCTGCTTTCTTCAAATGAGGAGAATTTTTCCTGTGCCACTCCTCACCCTGCCACTTTGTCTCTGGATCATACTTGAACAACCATTTAATTATTTTATCCAAGGAATTTGGCTCAATTTCGAGTATTTCTAGCAAATCCCCACAAATTTACAACCGATTTGCTTTTTGCTACACAAACAAGTGTTTGGGCATGCGTTTTGCCAAAAAATTTTGTATGTGCAAATGGTCTGTTTAAATTCTGAGACACACTGCTTTGCAATGCAGAACACCTCACGTCACTAGACATTGGCAAACTTTCTTTTTGTTATCATCTTTATAAATCGATGTATAGCGATGTAGTAGCTGCATCTGGGTGATTTTTGAGTTCAAGAATATCAGGTTATTGACAATGAAAAATGTGAAAATTTATGTATATCATAAATTAATGTATAGTTGTTTCTGAGATGTGTGTGAGGGTTTCTAGTGTATAAGAATTAGCCTATTTGTTTGAAAGTGGTTCGATATAATGTTTATCCTGCTGCTTACATTTTGAAATTAATTCTTAATTTCTTTTTAAAAGTTTATACATACTTATTAACAAATGAAAATGTTCGCCTATACATTGCTGGTATTTTAAAAAACTCCCATCGTGTAGGTTTCAGCCCTTTTATCTATGTGTCAAGTTATATTGTAGATCATTATGTTATTTTCCTTAAATGCTCATACCTATTTGACCAATGCTGATTTTGTGCTCTGGATGTCTGAAAGTGCTCATATGCTTATAATAATGGTTCTTAAAAGAGTTTACTATAAAGCTAATGTAATGTCTATCTGCATTATGACGTGAAGATATTTTTTGCACAATTTACTACCTCATTCAGGAGGAAGGAAGTGTGGATGTGTTTATGAAAATAGCCAGACCTTTTTCTGCTTGCACTTATGTTTCTGATAGGTATTGGATTGGCAGTATCGGTAGAGGGTCGGACGCCATGCTTTGAAACATAGAGTTACATCCCTTTATGATCTGAGTTCAAATCCCACCGAGGTTAACTTTGCCTTTCATCCTTATGGGATCGATAAAATAAAGAACCAGTAATGCACTGGGATAATTGCTGGCCTTGTGCCAAAAGTAGAAACAATTATATGTGTATCAGTATGCCTGCAGGTATTCACATGTACTTGGATTTGTAATTGCATTTACATTTGTAATTGTGCTTGTATAATATATGTTTATATTTACGTGTGTGTATGCATTTCCATCATAACCTATGTGTATGCCAGTATCTGTACTTATGTTTGTGATAGCATGATTATTTTATTTGAGATAGTGTTTATCAGTAATTTCATTGGAGTTACTGTTGGTGCTCATATAGCACCTTATGTCTGTATATATGATTGTGTTTGTATTGGTATTTACACTTGTTTCTGTGTTGTTACCTGTGTTAGCAACTGCAATTGTATTTGTGTTTGTATTGGTGTTCATGTTTATTCTTGAGTTTGCATGTATGGTTCTATATATGTTTGTATCTGTATTTGTATGGGTGAATATTTCTATTTACATTAACATTTAAGGTTGTATTTGTATATATATATGTATGTATATTAGAATACATTAATTGTAAGTAATAACGTAGCTAAGGAATTATTATAATAGTAGGAAACACCATTAAAATATTTTTTCATCAAATGAAATACTTGAAACGTATTTACCTATGTTGCTAAGTTTTTTAGCTCTAATAGGGGATGAGTAGATGATGTTAATGCATGGCTTAAGCTTTAAGACAAACATATGGATACTAGCAGGATCAACAACAGAAAATGTCATCGATTTTAGTAGCAGCAATGACAAAGATTACCATTATCGTCCTTCCATAGTTGCTAGTGGTATCTCATCTCTCCTAGTAGAACTTCTTATACCCAGGTCAGCCATTTTCAGCTATCATGGCAGTGATATACTTGATCTGTTGATTGTTGATGATGCTGAAGACCTCCCATTTTACACCACTCATGGACGATGAGTTGGCAAGAGAAACAGATACACTTACTTACTGGCAGCCATCTAATCTAGTCTTTTGCAAGATTACAACAACAAATCAAAATGAAAAATGAGGTCGCAAAATGGTTTTCAATTCAATAGCTATGTTTGAAAAATCTAGGATGTAGGTGCAAGCTGAGTATCTGATGAATAGAAACAGCAAGCAGCAACAGCTTTCTTTCACTAGGAACATTTGCCATTTTTTTCACCCAACAATCATCATCCTTACCATATCCATCACACATCTATACCAGCACAATCTTCTGTCATGTTCAGTGCGTATGATTATCTTATGTTCAGTTTTACCCATCAACTCGTCTGTTATTTGTCATTCATGCACACTAACACTGCACATCCATTGAAGTATATTTGGTGTTAGTGTTGACAGATTTTAGTTGACTTCTTGTAAACCAATCAGCAAGGAGTCTGTAAAGATATATAGAAGTTCATAAGAATAAACAGAATATTTTCTAAACAATCACATGATCTGTAAGGAATTTCTAGAGAAAGAGAACCTTAATGAAACAGAGATTTTAGTTAAAATCATACAAAAAAAAAAGAGTAAATATTTTTTCTTTTTTATATAAAATTTTAAAAAGTTGAGAGAAGACTGTTTTGAGTTTAAAGGTTATTGTAAGCATAGGAAGTATTAAGGTAAACATTAATTTCCTCAAGCTCTGTTGGATATCTATAAGGAAACATGAATGTCATGAATGAGAGATGAAATTTCTTAATGAAATGTATGTCTGTAAAACACCACCGGATATCTGATATATTCCATATGTTTTCTATAAGTTTATTTCTTTTCTTTTTCTCAAACTATAGTTTTCTTTTATGTCTATTAAAATTTAAAGTAGCTTTAAATTCAGAAGAAAATAGGAAAAGAATGTTTCTTCTGGCCCTTTGAGTTCTGAATTCAAATTCTGCTACGGTCAACTTCACCCGTCATCCTTCTGGGGTTGAAAAAATAAAGTATCAGTAATGTACTGGGGATCGATATAATCAACTGCCCCCTTCCCTCAAAACTGCTGGTCTTGTGCCTAAATTAGAAACCATCATCATCACCATTTAAATTTTATTTTCGATGCTTGCATGGGTTAAATAGATTGTCATATTATGAGACAAGTCAGGCCAGGTAACTGTATCTTGCTCATACAGAACTGTTTCTGGCTTGGTTTCTACGGTTGGCTGCCCTTCGTAATGCCAACTACATTGCAGTGTGGACTGGGTGCTTTTTATCATGGCACCAAAACAACGATCTAACAGTGTGGACTGGGTGCTCTTTTGTCATGTCATACATCTGTTTTCAATGCTGGCATAGTTGGATAGGTCAACACCGTCCAATATTATATAGGCTGGAGAACACTCATACATTTCATTTTTAGAATGATATGGCCAGCACAATGTTTTCATGTGCTCTAGGTGAGACTTAATTTACTTTTACACTGCCACCCCAAATTGTATTTGTTACACCATTCAAATACCTATCTATCCATCATCCTGTCTGCCAACAAGCTTATCTATCCACACCCATTGATTTATCTATCCATTCATCTATAATATTTATCTCTATGATGTATGATATATGTACGATGTGTGATATATGTACGATGGTATGTACATATATCACACTTATATACATCACAGAGATAAATATGAGTTCAGTGAACACTATTTGAAACATTATCACACAATAATTAAATTATATTATCCAAGGATTAAGCTTGCATGGAGCCCCTGGCTGAAACTTTCATTGAGGCCCTTATGTATCTTTATGGTAGCAGCAAAAACATTAATTTGGGGCTCTTTAAATATTATGGTCACCCTGGCTAAAAGCCTAGTCCTATCCCCCACTTCACCCACTTCCAATTCGCTACTGGCTATCTTCACTTGGTTACAAAATTAAGTAGAAAGACTGACAATGTTCTATATTTTACAATTAGTACTAAAAGAAGTAGCTAATAACACATACAGAGGTCGATAAAATAAAGTACCAGGGATGTACTGGGTAATTGCTGGTCTTGTGCCAAAAGTAGAAACAATTATTACAGAAATGATATCTCTGTGGCCTAGCGGTAGGTACTAGAGACGGTAGAGATCCTGGCCTTGGGTTCAATCCTGGTTAAGAGGTACATGTAAACTAGGGCGGTGGATTGGCAGTATCAGTAGATGACCAGACGCCATGCTTTACAGCATAGAGTTACGGCCCTTTATGATCTGAGTTCAAATCCCGCCCAGGTTAACTTTGCCTTTCATCCTTACAGGGTCGATAAAATAAAGTACCAGTCATGCACTGGGGTCGATTTAATCGACTTTCCCCTCCCAAAAAATTTCTAGCTTTGTGCCTATATAAGAAACCATTATTACAGAAATGATACATAGATTTTATATGTGGTCGATGCTCAGGTGCAATAAGTAGCAAGTGTCCACAGGATACTAGCTCCTTCTACTACCCAGATGGTTCTATAGAAATAGTGGACACTTTCCGTTACCTGGGTGACAAAATCAGCAGTGGTGGAGGGTGTTCTGAAAGTAGAGTAGCCAGAGTTAGAACGGGATGGAAAAAGTTCAAAGAGTTTATACCACTGTTAGTCACAAAAGGTTTCTCTCTGAAAATGAAAGGCAGATTGTATACGAACAGCAATGTATACGAACAGCAATGATACATGGCAGTGAGAGATGGGCATTATGTGCAGAGGACCTGCGCAGACTGGAAAGGAACGAAGCATGCATGCTCAGTTGGCTGTGTAATAGTAATATACACAAACGGCAAAACATAAATGAACTAAGTAAGAAATTAGGAATAAGAGGGATCAGATGCTGTTTACTTGAGAGAAGATTACGTTGGTACGGTCACGTGATGCTCATGAAAGACGACAGTTGTATAAAAACGTGTAGGGCGATCAAAATTGATGGAAGTTACGGAATAGGTAGACCCAGAAAAACCTGGGACGACATGATAAAGTCCGATCTTGCACACTTACACCTCTCTAAGACAATGTCACTGGACCGAGATCTTTAGTGCCATACAGTATTACAGAAGACCTGCCTTGCCTATGTGCAAAGTTAACCTACGGTCAGTAGGCCCCTCCAAACCAAACATACACCCCAACCCACTACCCTACTCCATCCTCCCACTCCCACCAACACCACCCTTTCTCTATAAAGTTATGTTGGTACCACAACATCCAGTCCAAAATAAATGAGATTGTGTAGGTGTCACGACAAAAACACACACAGTCCATGCTGTAATGTGGCCGTGTAGGTAACACGGTAAAAAGTTCCCAGTCCACACTGTAAACGTGGTTGGTGTTAGGAAGGGCATCCAGCCATAGAAAACCTGCCAGATAGTCCTATACGAGCGAGACACGGTCGCCTGACCAATCTTGCCTCAAGTGGGACAAGTCCCATCTAAACCCATGCTAGCGTGGAAGATAGACGTTAAACGATGATGATGATGATGATCGGCAATGAGTTGGCAGAGTTATTAGGTTATTTGTTTCAACTCACTAAGGTTAACTTTGCCTTTCATCTTTTCAATATAGAGAAAGTAACAGTTCAGTTCTTGAGTTAATTTTTCTTCTTCTCCGTCTTCTTCTTCTTCTTCTTCTTCTTCTCTCTCTCTCTCTCTCTCTCTCTCTCTCTCTCTCTCTCTCTCTCTCTCTCTCTCTCTCTCTCTCTCCCTCTCTCTCTCTCTCTCTCTCTCTCTCTCTCTCTTTCTCCCCCCTCTCTCTCTCTCTCTTTCTCTCTCAGAAATTGGGTGTGTTTCAGCCTGGAGTAGGACAGGCTCCACTGTATTTAAAATGTCAAAGACATGCCATGGTGTCAGCACAGTGTCAAAGACCTTTTACCTTTTTCTTTTAATACACAAAGAACATATACATTTTAAAAGAAATTTTATATGACAATTGTTGACCTAAAAAATTACTTTCTTTGCCTCCACAGAAACTTTCACAAATTCTTTTAAATTCATCTTTTATGCCATTTGTTCTTCAATAGGAATTGTAGCTAACCCACAGAGTCAGTCTGTACTAATTATTGATCATAAATAGTTTTTGGTGGGTTTAACCTTAGAAAAAAATCCTCTCACTGCTTGGTAAAGTTAAAAGAATTCTTAGAGCGATTACAACATTAACCCTTTAACATTTATATTACTATATATATACTATTATATTTTCATGGTAAAAGATTTACTGCACATAATCATCTCACATAATATTGAATTTATGAGATTTTGAAATTATTTATTTTGAGAACAATACCTCAACATTAGTATGAATGGCCAATTACAGCCAGTTTGAACAGAAGTGGGTTAGAGAACAGAAGTGGCCAGATATGAACGGTTTAAATACTAAAGGGTTAAACATGCCGTTTTCTAATTTATTGGATAAAATGAAATCAATAACACTCTTTGGTCAACTCTCGGCTGAAATTTTTCTCACACTGTCTTTTAACTCTCAATTCTAATGCAAGTAATGTTAGGACCTTTGCCTGATATTATATTGTGATTCCAAAAAGTCTAGTGAGAGAAACATTTTTAAATTCAACTATTAAAATGTCACAGTCTCCATTTGACTTTTCCATTTTGTACCTTGATGGATTGCATATTGGTTTCATGGAATGCACTCAGTACCTGCTGTAAAGTGATGGACAAACAACCAGGACAATGCAAGGTGGAGGGGTTCATTTGGTCCTGTCAAAGACTTGACAACCTTTCTACTGTTGGTTCAACTATAAAATGCACCCAGTACACTGTGTAAAGTGGTTGGCATTAGAAAAGCATCCAACTGTAGAAATCATGCCAAAAATATGGAATGTATGAACAAGATGTGGTCTTTCCGACCTGAGTAATCTTAGACTGTGACAACTCATCCAATCCATGCCAGTATGGGAAATGGATGTTAAATAATGTGTGCAGTTTACCTGGTCATTTACAGTTCAATATGCAGTCTACCTGGTCATTTATAGTTCAGAGTGCAGTTTGCCTGGTCATTTACAGATCAGCCTGTTTTATTTCCTTGTTACTTCTTCATTATCATGGTGTAGAAACTTGAAGAGGATTCCATGTTCCTTCATTTCTTGATATTCTTTTTCTGCTCCAAGTTTCTGAAAATGGATTCCAGTCATATATTTTTTTTGTCTGCTATGTTGAAAAAAAAGTAAGTTGATATCCTAGAAAGGCTATCCTACAACAAACACAAAAACAATAATGTTATCTTCATCATCCAGTCTACATCTTGTTGATTTTCCAGTTTTATTTACAAGAGACAAAAGAGAATAGTTTCTATAAATTATCATATAAAACAAAACCCATTCTATTCAACTGTAACCTTCTAGTATATTTATTATCAAAAGTTTATATATTTTGTATTCACTAGACATATAGGCACCTTTTGATGAAACGGCCCCTCATCAGATAAACTGAACAAAACAATAAATATAAAAACAAAACAACAGTGTTATAAGAGTTGCATATCTATATGTCTCATATATTCTTTCAGTAGAACATCAGTTACTAACATTATATGTCTCTTTTAAACTAACAAACCCTTTTGATATCAACCCACCTAAAACTACCCCTTGTTTTATGATACAAAGTTGTTTATATTAAAGAGTTTATATCTAAAAACCTTCATCATAATTTTATGTAAGAACCTTAGTTAATTTATATTAGCTTAATAAAGTGAGTTAGTTATATTACTAAATCCCTCCAAATTCTTGATTATTTTCCAATACAAACACAACTCGTTTTTTCCAGCTGATTGAACTGGGGCAATGTGAAATAACGTGTCTTGCTCAAGGACACAACATGCCACCATGAATCAAATGCACAACCTTACAATCATGAGTCAAACACTCTAACCACTAAACCATTTGCTTTTACATGACTCCATATACACATATATTCATAACCCACACTATATCAGTACTCTAGTAATTACTGCCTGGCCAACCGTTAATGAGTTGTGCCATTCACAAACATTTTAATGATATGTTTAAAGCCTGCATAAGTTTATTTCAATCGGTAAGATGAGTGTCCAACAATGACAATAACCTCATTGTCAGCAGTCCAGCTCCTCCAGACGTCTTGAATGCCACAGACTAAAAAATATATTTTGACAATAATTTCTGGTATTTTTAGTCTTCTGCTACTATTATTCTCATCATAGAAGATAGAACTAAGGGAATCTTGAGGAGTTATAACAACAGAACTACAATGGGTTTCATTTTCATTTCGAGCTGATTATCGTTTTCTAATGATACTGTTTTGTTGTTTGAAAAACTGGAACACTCGTCATTGGAACCAGCATAGATCCAACAACAACAATTACTTGAATTCTGATACTGCATGAATTATAAATAAATATGTATAAGGAGTCATATCAATGTTACGTTATTGTTATTTAAGCCCAAACATGAATGAGCAGAGCAATGATAAAAGGCATTCCAACATCAGTCATCCCATCTTTTATTCAGACAATGTATCTAAGATTACATTACCTAATGTTCCCTACCTTTTTAAGACAGTAGTAATACTTGATTTCAGGAAGGTTTGTGTAATATTTCGAGCTCTTTCGTTAATGTATTTAGACTCACTGTGAAAGTTGGTTTGATTTAATATCAACTGATAGACCACACAGTGTTAGAATTCTAGTAACATATGAGAGAGAGAGAGAGAGGGTAAGAGAGAGTGTAAGAAGGAGAGGGGGGGGGGTGCTGTACAAACAGAAGAACAAAAACTTCAATACATGGGTAGAGGTATATCATCATCATCATCATCATCATCATCGTTTAACGTCCATCTTCCACGCTTGCATGGGTTTGGACGGAAGTTTTCCCACTTGAGGCAAGAGTGGTTGTCTCGCTCGCATAGGACTGTCTGGTGGGTTTTCTACGACTGGATGCCCTTCCTAACACCAACCACGTTTACAGTGTGGACTGGGAGGTTTTTACCGTGTTACCTACATGGTCACATTACAGCGTGGACTGTGTGTTTTTTTTTGTCGTGACACCTACACGACCTCATTTGTTTCGGACTGGATGTTGTGGTACCAACATAACTTTGCATTGAAAGGGGTGGTGTGGATGAGGTGGGGGTAGTGGGACGGGGTGTATTTTGTTAGAGGTGCCTACTGACTGTAGTAGGTTTCGCTTTGTATTTAGGTAAGGCGGGTCTTCTGTGTTACTGTGTAGCGCCAAAGATCTCGGGCCAGTGATATTGTCTTGGAGAGGTGTAAGTGTGTGAGGTCGGAATTTATCAAGTCGTCCCAGGTTTTTCAGGGTCTGCCTACTCCGTGGCTACCATCTATTTTTATTGCCCTGCACTTTTTTATACAGCTGTCGTCTTTCATGCGCATCACGTGGCCATACCAACGTAGTCTTCTCTCGAGTAAACAACATCTGATCCCTCTTATTTCTAATTTTTCCCTTATATATATTTTATTATAGCTATACCAAAGATACCAGGTCCAGGAGTTTCATGCTTAACCCTTTAATGACTGCATTTCTAATGAAATACACTCTATTTAAATCAACTAAAAAAGAATTTTGATGGATTTACTAAAATTATTAATTATTTCATTACTAAGATAGCAACTTAATGTAAGGTTTTTATATAAAATTATATTGTAAGATTTTAAATTAAATTGGAGACATTTAAATTTTGTGGTTTTATTTCATAGAACCAGAGCTGGTTTTGTCCGGACTGGTAACTATTTTGGTTTGGTTGGTAACTAAAGGGTTAAGATCACTTATCAAACTCCTGGTTCAATGTCTCTGGTATAGATTCCAAGATAAAATAATGACTGTATCAGTGTGTTTCGTTAAAAATAACAGTTAATGATCTTGTAGATGAAGCATCTAAAATATTTTCTATGAAAGTATACAACAGAGTTACTTCTTGTTAACTTCTTCAGATTGGAAGCCTAAGATTGTTCTCAAACTGCTACCTATTCCATTTTAACTCCTCCATACACACTCCTTCAGAAACACAATGAAGAGCTTTGAGAATATTTGAATGCACTTGTAGTCCAACAACCATTCATCTATTTTTCTGTCTGTTATATCAATGTTTTCCTAGAGAAAATAAAATAGAATGATATTGGATCTTTAGAGTGTTGTGGGAACTCACAATGTGTATTAAATCACTATACAGAAAAAAACAGCCCTGATATTGGAGAAGTACAAAATAGAAGATATACTATATTCTAAAGGTGTGTAGCTTATGTTTGTATGGTGATTAGTTTAATTCTAGTCAGTCCTTTGAGAAAGACATTTTATTTTGTTGTTCCAATCCAGTCAGCTGGAAAAGGTTTGGCTTCACCATGTAACACTTCTATGATAAACTTGGGTTTACTCAAGTCTAGTGAGTCAAATATGTGTGGAAGCCATGTTTGATGAACTATGTATGGTTTTCTCTTCTTTTCCACACCAGTTTCAGAGATCCTGAAAAGGTCATGGGTCATTCACTTCCTTCTGTAAAAACAGTAGAAATAGTAGTTTGAAGCTTGTCCCAAATCTGAGGGGTTATTCTTAAAAGTGTAAAGCTCCCTTTACAATTTTGGGATATGGCTGGATGAAAATGTGTGCAGTTGAGATGGATATGGACACTGGATGTTTTAGAATATAGTAAAGGAGAAGAATAAAAGTAGGCCATAGCTTTTGAATTCTAGATTCAAACCTGCTGTGGCCTACTTGGATAGCAGATGTAATTCATCACCTGGTTTGACACCATTGGTGGTTGGATAACTTTAGTGGAATCCAGTCTTTTGCAAGTATTCTAGTTGGGTCTCCAGCTTAGGGATATTTTCCTCCTTCCTTTTCTAAGTCTTGGAGGTCTTGGAAAGGGACATGGGCACAGTCCACCCCTCATTGACTAAACAGGGGGAAAAAAATGATAGTGTATCCTCTGTGAGATAGAAAAATCGATATGGCACCTTCTGTGAAATATACCACTATTCTTAAGATAGGAGTATTCAGTGAAATATACCTCCATTCTTGAGATAGGGGTAATGATAGTACATCCTCTGTGAAATATGCCTCCATTTTTAAGATAAGGGCTAGGAAGTTTTAGACAAGAACAAGGCTCTATATATTGATTGGTACCAAGTCAGTATTCGAAAATAAGTAAATGCTTGGTGTTCTATTTCAGACTAAATTCAACTAACTCCATTTACACACACAAACACACAAACACATACACACACACACACACACACACACACACAGCCAGCCAGCACTTTTTTCGCTCCAACCTTTCTTATCAAACATCTCTATCATACCACATCTACATACATAACCCCACCTTAGGTTTATTTTTGGTAGCACTTGCTTGGGGTAGGGGAGCAGTGCAGGTAAGGTTTTTACCTAACAGACAATGTTAAGGTAAACCGGCTGGGAAAGGAAAGGAAACAGAGAAATGAGACAGATCTGGTTGAAGTCAGTTATTTATAGCAGCTCAAAGGTTTGGCTGCTGGCTTTCTTCAATGTGCCCCCCCCCCCCCCCCCCTCACCCTACACTGCCACTTCTCTCTACAACAACTGTATCATTGCCACCTCTGCTGCCATCATCACCATCTTCACTACACTACCACAGTCACCATCACCATCTTCACTACACCACCACCAGTACCATCACTACCCTCACTACACCACCACCATCTTCACTACCACACTACACCATCATCATTACAACCCCCTCTACACCACCACCGTCACCACCACCATCTTCACCACACCACCACCGTCACCACCACCATCTTCACCACACCACCACCGTCACTATCACCATCTTCACCACACCACCACCGTCACTATCACCATCTTCACTACACCACCACCGTCTCCATCACCATCTTCATTACACCACCACCGTCTCCATCACCATCTTCACTACACCACCACCGTCTCCATCACCATCTTCACTACACCACCACCGTCTCCATCACCATCTTCACTACACCACCACCGTCTCCATCACCATCTTCACTACACCACCACCGTCTCCATCACCATCTTCACTACACCACCACAAGCATCATCACTATCCTCATTACACCACCACCATCATCATTACAATTTTCACTACACCCCACCATCACCATCACCATCTTCACTACACCACCACCATCCTCACTATACCACCACTGTCATCATTACCATCTTCCCCACACCACCACTGGCACCATCACTATCCACACTACACCACCACTGTCATCATTACAATTTTCACTACACCCCACCATCACCATCAATATCCTCACTACACCAAAACTGCTACCACCACCACCACCACCACCACCACCACTGCTATCATCACCATTCTCATTGCAGCAAAACTGCCACCCCCACCATCACTACCACTGTTGTCACCACCACCACTGCTGTCGCCACCACCACAATCTTTGCTCTGCAAACATAAATAAATGTATTTTAAGGTATTTGTATGAACTAGTGGAGGGGCTGACAATGAAGTAGGTAGGTGCAAGAACAACATAAAATAAATAAATAAATATAAACGTATGTATGATAAAAAAATACACCAACAAAATTTCTAGGCTCACATATATGGTGGTGGTGGTGGTAGTGGTGGTGGTGGTTTTTGGTGGTTTGTAGTAACAAGGAAGAAGGTAGGTTGTCGTGTGGTGGAGCTGGTGAGGGCATTAAATAAGAGATAGGTAAGAACTGAATAATCTAGGGGGTGGTTTTCAGTAGGGTATAGAGTGAGAGTACTGCAGGCAAAGATCGGTGAGATACTGCATATGTGTTCCTAGGAAGGTATAACATCGAAGTCTCTTACTTTCCAAAACCTTTTCTGTTTCTCAGTTGGCCTCTCACACACTGTCCATCTGGTGGAAGGAAGGTGAACTGTATAAGAACTCAATTACATTTTCCACCCATCTTTCTATCTCTCTTTCTACATGGTCAGTGGGAAACAACAGTGAAGGGGTCATATTAAGGATACTATTTAAGGTCCAATGGTAAAGGGTCCATAGCAGTCACAACAACCACAGTAAGTTTTATTCAACTTTCACTATGATTCAAACATGGTTTTATACATGTGCCAATCATTTCTTTATATGTTGTTTGACAAATCGCTTCATAATTCATAATTCATAATTCATGCCTACATCAGTCTTTAAGTAGACGTGAGTGGTACCATCTATATATTTATTTATGTGTAAACACACACACACACACACACACACACATATATATATATATATATATATATATATATATATATATACATACACACTTATATACATACACACACATATAAACATATATATATATAGATACACACACACATATATATATATTTCAAAAATCACGAGCACTCTATCTCAAAATTATTTTTGAAAAGCATAAAAAATGCACAACCGGTAAAAACTTAAAACTAAAACTGAATACTAACTAATACTTATTACTAATTTATACTTATTCCTAATTAAACTATTTTTCACTGGGAAAAATTTGTCAGCATTTTCTTTTCCTTTTTACTAATATATATAGATAGTGAAAGCATTATCACATGGAAGAAGCAGCAATAATCACTGCATCAGCTGTTCCACTAAGTGGGGCTCCTTTCTCAGGTATGATACCCTTCTCCCAATTTATTGGGACCCCCCCCCCCCCCCCCCCCAGCAGTCCAGGGACTGAGGACATTGGGAGGCTAAATAGTGACTAGCAAAAAATAGATTTAATGGAAATCTGCTGTTGCTTATATATACATGTCACCATCTCTTCTTTAATGCAACTAGAGTTATCTAAGGGAAATACTGCTGGTCAAAGATCAACAAATAGAAATAGATATTGCCTAGGGAGATGCAACCATTAAGGTAAACTTGGCAATCACCTACTATTCAGATCACAGAGACATGCATTACTAAGACATAAAGGAGCATATTTTTATACAAATTTGTATAATTAACTTAAGCCTTTAGCATTAACATTATATATACTATTATATTTTCATGGTAAAGGTTTTATCTCTCATAATTATCTCACATAATATCAAATCTATGAGATTTTGATGTTATTTATTTTGAGAACAATACCTTAACATCAGTATGAGTGGCTGGTTATAGTCGGTTTGAACAGAAAGAAGTGAGGGAATATTGGCCGGATACGGCCAGTTTAAATGCTGAAGTAAATAAATAATAATTTCTTGTAATCAGTAAAATAATCACTAAATATCTTTGCTGTGTAGTATTGTGGAAATATCGAAAGTGGTGGAGAGAGTTGTATAGTGTTATGGTATGTAACATGATTTGGCATGGAGGTGTGTGGACTGAGTAGTGGAAAATGTAGGCCTAATAATTTATTTGTGGTCAGATGAATAAGTGTCAAGAACTAGGTTTGGTAGCTTGCCAAATTGTAAGCTTATTTGGAAAAGGGGGCTAAAAAACCAGGTGACAGCTCTGTATAACCTTAGGAGCTAAATACCCAGTTGGCAGCTATTGATAGTACAAAGTATATTATACAAACCTCTAACTATTTCACCAATCCACTGCCCTTAACTGGTACTTTATTTATCAACCCAGAAAGGATGAATGATCAAGTTTGATATCACAGAACAATATATCTGTATTTATATGTATAAATGTGTGTGTGAATGTGTGTGTGTATGTGTGTGTGTGTGTGTGTATGTGTGTATGAATGCTTAAAGGTTTGCTATGTACATGTGCACATATTATATATTATATAGATTTGTGTGTACTTTTGGGTCTTTAATAATTGACCCACCCCTCCCACGCTTATTAATTTTTCAGAATTTTTTCCAACTCTTATTCCAACAACCCGCTTATTAAATTTTGCTAATCTATCTCCAATGAAATTTTATTGTGATAGCATTCCTGTGATAATTTTCTTTAGACATTAAAAAACATTAAACATGACAAAAAAAGTACATTACTAGAAATCCCATATGTTATAAAATAAATAGGATGGATCAGGCTCTCAATGTGTAAACTAAATGACTAATTCTAGTTTTTAAATAAATTAACAGGAACAACCTAGAAAAATTACCGATTTTCCGACCCCAACCGCTTATTCCAGCCCCCCCACCTCACTTATTCCACCCCACCCCCCGTAATATTTGGGACCTGTGTGTAATAGTCTATAACTATGCATAAGAATATGTGTCTGTGTATACTTATACATATATATATATATATATATAATAATAATAATAAAATGATTGTGCACAATGCTCAGATGCACTGCAACTCATCAAAACTGCAACAGAGAGACAGAGAAGAGAAAGGAAGAGGGTATAGTCCCATAAAAGGGATTGGGCCCTTTGATTGGACTGTTCAATATATCCACGAATATGCATCAGGTACTACCCTGATCTGTGATCTTCCTCTTTATATGAGTATACATGGGAACCAATTTTAGTATATATACTATATACATACCAGGCTCCCCTTTACATGCATACATGCGTGTGTGTGTGCTTCAATAAATCTAAAGTCTGTCTTAAGCCAGAAGGCTCATTTGACCGGTGCTTATCCCGGTTTCATGGCGTGAAGCGACTGAGAGTACAAGACTCCCCCCTGGACAGGACGCCAGTCCATCACAGGGTTAATCCTCCAGCTATTGCTGGTACTAATTTTCAGCTGAGTAAACTGGAGCAACGTGAAATAATGTGTCTTGCTCAAGGAAACAACACATCACCCGGTCTGAGAATTGAACTCACAACCTTTCGATTGCAAGCCTAATGCTCTAACCACTAAGTCATGTGCCTTCACGCTTCAATTAATATATATATGTATATGTATGTATGTATATATGTAAGTATGCATGTATGTATATAAGTATGCATGTATGTATTATGTATGTGTGTATTTATGTATGAGGGAGAGAGAGTGAGAGGTGTTTATCTTTGTATATCTATGTATATATTTATAGTTTCATTAGTCACATGTTTAATAACATATGGGTAGACAGGCGATACACACACACACACACATATATTTATATCATTGTTGAATATAGAAATGGCTTCTACAAGACTAGAACTGTTTCATTCATATGAAATCATCAGGAAAGTCAAGTGATATAGAAAGTCATTGATATTTATAGGCTTCCTAGTGGTTGGGGATGGTAGAAGTGGGAAGGGGGGGGTATTTTAAGGAGCAGATATGAAGTTATAGATTCGAGGGGAGTGGGAGGGGTGAGGTAGGAGGTGGGGTTGAGAAAATAGGAATAAAAAGAAATATACATATGGGTGTGTGTGGTGTGTGTAAATATATACATACATACATATATATATATTAGCTTGCTTCGTTTTTTTGGCTCCGGTGGCTGATAGCTTCATGACCGCCGTTTTCAGTTTGTCTGGCCTCTATAACGTATGTTAATTGCTCTGGTCTTCCTTTAGTCCATTGAGCGCTTGCCGCATATCTCGAAAATTGCGTTTCGCTTTGTTTTTGACCACAGCCGAAATACGATCTCGCTGAAATTATATTTGTATATATATATATAAAAAAAAACTTACTAGAGGTGACGGATGAGGTCTGTGGCTGGAGTAAGACCACAAGTAGGAGGAGAGTGACTTGGTGGTGGAACAATAAGGTAGATGAGGCAGTTAAGGCCAAGAGACAGGCATGGAAAGAATGGACGAACGGGGGGAGCAGGGTACATTACATAGAGACCAAGAGGGAAGCTAGGCGACAAGTATACTTAGCTAGGAGGGAAGCAGAGGATAGAAAATTCAAGCATGTTTTGCAACGTGAGGACCAGAAACAGGAGGTGTTCAAGATTGCGAGGCAGTGTGTCAGAGAGAATTGTGATGTCATTGGAGAGAAGTGTATCCAGAATGATAAAGTGATGGAAGGCAGGAGGCTGAATTAAGTCACTCTACATGTGAATGGCTCTACATGTGAATGGAGGTCCACTGAAGCAGGTGGGGGGAAGTTCAAGTATCTCAGGGTTGTGTTCGTGAGGGATGGAAGGCAGGAGGCTGAGTTGGGTCACTCTACATGTGAATGGAGGTCCACTGAAGCAGGTGGCGGGAAGTTCAAGTATCTCAGGGTTGTGTTCGTGAGTGATGGAAGGCAGGAGTCTGAGTTGGGTCACTCTACATGTGAATGGAGGTCCACTGAAACAGGTGGGGGGAAGTTTAAGTATCTCAGGGTCGTGTTCATGAGGGATGGAAGGCAGGAGGCTGAGTTGGGTCACTCTACATGTGAATGGAGGTCCACTGAAGCAGGTGGGGGAAGTCCAAGTATCTCAGAGTCCTGTTCGTGAGTGATGGAAGGCAGGAGTCTGAGTTGGGTCACTCTACATGTGAATGGAGGTCCACTGAAACAGGTGGGGGGAAGTTTAAGTATCTCAGGGTCGTGTTCACAAGGGATGGAAGGCAGGAGGCTGAATTGGGTCACTCTACATGTGAATGGAGGTCCACTGAAGCAGGTGGCGGGAAGTTCAAGTATCTCAGGGTCGTGTTCGTGAGTGATGGAAGGCAGGAGTCTGAGTTGGGTCACTCTACATGTGAATGGAGGTCCACTGAAGCAGGTGGCGGGAAGTTCAAGTATCTCAGGGTTGTGTTCGTGAGTGATGGAAAGCAGGAGTCTGAGTTGGGTCACTCTACATGTGAATGGAGGTCCACTGAAGCAGGTGGCGGGAAGTTCAAGTATCTCAGGGTTGTGTTCGTGAGTGATGGAAGGCAGGAGTCTGAGTTGGGTCACTCTACATGTGAATGGAGGTCCACTGAAGCAGGTGGGGGGAAGTTCAAGTATCTCAGGGTCGTGTTCGTGAGGGATGGAAGACAGAAGGGTGAATCAAGTGCAAGAATTACAGGAGCTGGTGCAGCAATGTGCCAGATTCAGGATTTGGTAGTCAGAGTAAGGGAGGTAGATGTAAAAGCCAAACTCGCTTTAATTCAGTATTCGTGTCAACCTGTAGTAGTAGTAGTAGTAGTGGTAATAATAATAGTAGTAGCAGGAGTAACAGCACTACTAGTAGAATTAACATTAGCAGTAGTAGTAGTAGTAGTAGTAGTAGTAGTAGTAGTAGCAGTAGTAATAGTAGTAGTAGTAACAGTAGTAGTAATAGTAGTAGTCGTAGTAGTAGTAGTAGTAGTAGTAGTAGTAGTAGTAGTAGTAGTAGTAGTAGTAACAGTAGTAGTAACAGTAGTAGTAGTAGTAGTAGTAGTAGTAGTAGTAGTAGTAGTAGTAGTAGTAGTAGTAGTAACAGTAGTAGTAGTAGTAGTAGTAGTAGTAGTAGTAGTAGTAGTAGTAGTAACAGTAGTAGTAGTAGTAGTAGTAGTAGTAGTAGTAGTAGTAGTAGTAGTAGTAGTAACAGTAGTAGTAGTAGTAGTTTACTAAGATGTCCGCCAAGATTGTGACAACCTCCAGGTGGCGCTGTTTACAGGTAAACAGTGACAATTAAACTCCAAAAGAGGCAAATTAAACCTTAACAACTTTGCACTCATATACACACACGTGTATACACATACGCACACACACATATATATATATACATTAGAGGCAACATATGAGGTCTGTGGCTGGAGTAAGACCACAAGCAGGAGGGGAGTGACTTGGTGGTAGAACAATAAGGTAGATGAGGCAGTTAAGGCCAAGAGACAGGCATGGAAAGAATGGAAGAACAGGGGGAGCAGGGTACATTACATAGAGATCAAGAGGGAAGCTAGGCGACAAGTATACTTAGCTAGGAGGGAAGCAGAGGATAGAAAATTCAAGCATGTTTTGCAACGTGAGGACCAGAAACAGGAGGTGTTCAAGATTGCGAGGCAGTGTGTCAGAGAGAATTGTGATGTCATTGGAGAGAAGTGTATCCATAATGATAAAGGTGAGCTTGCCCTCACAAGTGCTGAGAAGAAAGATGCATGGAAGAGTCATTATGTTAGATTACTAAATGAGGAGAATGCATGGGAAGAAGAGACCCTACCCCAAGTAGACCCTATAGAGGGGCCAGCAGTACAAGTCAGCAGCAGCGTAGTAAGTAAGGCAATCAAAGATATGAAGATGGGGAAGGCAACTGGTCCATCAGGTATAGCTGCCGAGATGTTGAAGGCATCTGGGTCTGTAGGTCACACTATAACCACACGTATTGTTAACCAGGTAATACTAGAAGGTGTCATACCAAAAGATTGGTGCAGTAGCATCATTGTCAACTGCTACAAAGGTAAAGGTGATGCACTCGATAGAGGAAACTATAGAGGTATAAAGCTGATGGACCAGGTCATGAAAGTAACAGAAAGAGTTATAGCACAGTTGATTAGGGACCGGGTGAAACTAGATGAGATGCAATTTGGGTTTGTACCAGGAAGAGGCACTACTGATGCCCTCTTCCTTGTGAGGCAGTTACAGGAAAAGTACCTAGCTAAAAGTAAGCCACTCTACCTGGCATTCGTCAATCTCGAGAAAGCCTTTGACAGAGTTCCACGTGCTGTAATCTGGTGGGCTCTTAGAAAACTAGGAGTAGATGAATGGCTTGTGAAAGCTGTACAAGCCATGTATAGGGGAGCAGTCAGCAAAGTTAGGATTAGCAATGAGTATAGCGAGGAATTTAGCGTACAGGTTGGGGTCCACCAGGGCTCTGTTCTTAGCTCTCTCCTGTTCATCATAGTCCTGCAGGCAATAACGGAGGAGTTTAAGAACGGATGCCCATGGGAACTCCTGTATGCTGATGACCTCGCACTTATAGCTGAATCTATGGTAGAACTAGAGAATAAATTCCAAACTTGGAAGCAGGGACTAGAAAGAAAGGGTCTCAAAGTCAACATGACAAAGACTAAGGTCCTTGTAAGTAGACGAGAAAACAGAACCCAGATCCCCTCAGGGAAATGGCCTTGCTCAGTATGTAGGAAAGGTGTAGGTAGGAACTCCATTCTCTTCCCCAAATGCAAACAATGGGTACACAAGAGATGTAGCGGGATCTCAGGAAGCTTAATTAAGAATGTAGGCTTCACATGCAGCAGCTGTACTGGGACAACAAGCAGCAAACAGCCACAGGAAACAAGTACCACCAATCTCTCGGAGGGCTCTGTAGAGACAGTAGACAGCTTCTGCTACCTAGGTGACCGAATTAGCAGTGGAGGTGGGTGTTCAGAAAGTACAATAACTAGGGTAAGAACAGGATGGAAGAAGTTCAGGGAACTACTACCACTGCTAGCTGCAAAAGGCTTCTCCCTCAAAATGAAAGGCAGACTGTATGATGCGTGTATCCGAACAGCAATGTTACATGGTAGTGAGACCTGGGCGCTGAAGGTGGAAGACTTACGTAGATTAGAGAGAAATGAAGCCTGCATGCTCCAATGGATGTGTAATAGTAATATATGCGAACAGCAAAGCATAAATGAATTGAGAGAGAGACTGAGCATAAGAGGAATCAAATGCTGTGTGCAGGAGAGGCGGTTGCATTGGTATGGACATGTGATACGTATGAAGGATGACAGCTCCATAAAAAGGTGCAGAGCACTAGAAGTCAAGGGAAACCGCGGAGTGGGGAGACCCAAGATGACCTGGGTTGAGGTGATAAAAGCCGACCTTACCCAATTACACCTCTCAAAGGCGATGACACACGACCGTGACCTCTGGCGTCACGCAGTAATACAGAGTACCCGACCTCCAATGGGTACAAGCTGAAGCATATAGACAATATGCCCCCACACCCTCCCACTGCAAAGTGGTCGTGGAGGTGCCACGGCAAAAAAGCACCCAGCCCACACTGTAAAGTGGACGTGTAGGCGCCATGGAAAAAGCACCTAGCACTCACTGTAAATGAGGTTGGTATTAGGAAGGGCATCCAGCTGTAGAAATCAAGCCAAATCAGTTCCTGTATGAGCAAATCATGGTCAGCCGACCAGACACTACCCACAACAGGACAACCCGTCTAACCCATGCTAGTGTGGAAGAACGGACGTAAAACATGAGGAAGTGCAGGGTGCTCAAAGCCGATAAAATCTATGGAAGAAGAACTATGAAAACTTAAGATGATGCAGTGAAAATTGATTTCATACAATAAAACCTCACTCAGGATCAAGTTGACTGGTAACATGCCATACTACACAGGACCCACCTACTTATGCATACAGGATAAAATGAGCATGAAAGAAGCGTTGCATCTGTCTTTGTGTGTTGGTATGGGTTGGGCTGGGCAAGGCTATGAGGGTGGAATAAGAGCTAGAGTTGAACAAGTTTGGTGTTGATGGAAGAGGGTTAAACTGTGGTACTTAGATAGTGAGGTAGGTGGGATCAAGGTAATACAAAGATAAGGCAAAGTGTGCAAAAGAGATTGGTGCAAACTACCAGGTGGGGACTTAAATGTGTCATCCCATTTATCCTGAAGGATGTCCTCATCTGTGCCTTGAAGAGGAACTTTCCAGGTGTAGTGCCATGATGTCACTAGACACAAGGAGGTTTGAACATATAATTGAACACATAATTAACTCCCTATCTCCTTAAGCCTTTGAATGTTTTCATAGAACTCTGCAGTTCTTTGCAAACCACTTTGAAAAACACTGCTATAGAATTACAGGCTATTTCTGAATTTCACAACTAACTTTGTTTTTGACAGTTAAGTTAGAGAGAGAAGGATAGCATCTATGACCTTTGGAAGAAACTATCCTAAAACTGGATAGCTTGTCTGAATGTTTGCAACTGAGAGTTCATGCCAAACCAGGCAAAAGATTAAGTCTATCACCCAGGATAGGCCACAGCAGAATTTAAACTCAGAATGCAAAGAGCCAAAACAAATATGGCAAGACATCTCGTCTGCTGCTCTAAGAATTCTGTCTTTGACTAGGACTTTATGTTATCTACTCTACCTTAAAAGGATAAAAGGCAAAGCTGAAATTGGCTTAGCTCTAGATATACAAATGGACAACAGTCCGTTCAAACATAATTCACCTTGGACTACATTATCCATTGTGACCTTTCTTTAACCCTTTAACATTTAAACTGGCTGTGTCCAGCCAGAACTCTCTCATCTCTTTCTGTTCAGACCAGCTGTAACTGGCTGCTTATAGCTGTTAAAGTATTGTTCTCAAACTAAATAATATCAAAATCTCATAGATTCGATATTATGTGAGATAATTATGTAAGGTAAAGCCTTTATCATGAAAATATAGTAGTATATATAGAGTAATGTAAATGCTAAAGGGTTAAAATCAATAGTGTATGATTTAAGGAGTAGTTCCCTACTCCCATTTCAACACCACCACCTGGCCTTTGTGTACCTTTAGTAGAACCCACTCTGTAGCAAGCATTCAAACCAAGTAACCAATTTGAGATACCTTCTTCTGTCCCCTCCTTCCCACAAGTCTCAGAGGCCATGAAAAGAGTCAAGAGCTGTACCATTTCTTTCATAACTAAATAGTAAATAAAAAGTGGAGCTAATGATGTAGTCATATATGGGCACCCCCATTAAATCATTATTACCCTGTTCTTTCTACACCAGGTAACTTTCAAAGCCACCTATAATGTTTTGTACATCCTAACAATGTAAATTACTCTTTAATATTTTAGTGGTTCACCTTCTCAAAAAAAGTATGTTGAGTATCTAGAAATATCACAGAATTTCGGGATTGGAAAGGGGAGTAACTAGCACCATCTGTATTACCTAGATGTTAGTATAAAGGCTGGGTAGTTGAGTAACCTTTCTTGTAACTGTCTTAATGGTGTTATTAGATACCCAACTTAGATAAGAATTCTGTTACTGGCAACACATAACATTTATTAAATGTGTTTTGTTTGTTTCTTTGTTTTCTATTAAGTGGTAAATTGGTAGAACCATTAGAACAATAGATTAGATGTCTCAGTATTTGTTGCAATTCTCAGTGCTTTGAGTTCAGATTTGTCAAGCCTGAAAGGTTGAAAGGTCAAATACTAGTCCAGAGGAGCAGCAGCTTGGTGAAATTGCTAAAGAGTCAGTCGGTATGCTTTGCAGTATCTATTCTGGGTCTATGCATTCTTAGTTCAAATTCTGCCTTCTTCTGCCAGGAATTATTATTATATATAATAATTGTTTCTACTTTAGGCACAAGGCCAGCAATTACCCAGTGCATTACTGGTACTTTATTTTATCGACCCCGTAAGGATGAAAGGCAAAGTCAACCTCGGCGGGATTTGAACTCAGATCGTAAAGGGACGTAACTATGCTGGAAAGCATGGCGTCTGACCCTCTACCAATACTGCCAGTCCACCGCCCTTTATATATAATAATAATGAAAATATTGTGTACAGTGCTCAGGTGCACTACAACTCATCAAAAGTGTATGTATAGTAAATAGGGTAATGTACAAACGTCAGGAAAATGACCAGTGCATGATATACACATGTGTGCATGTGTATGGAAGGGGTACATCAGGTGTAGTTTTGGCGAATTTTGGGAAGCATGAGGGTTTTAAAGGGTTTTATGGACAGATTGTATTTATGTATGGTCCCGTAACTCCTGATAGAGTATTAGGGGCGTCGTATTGACATACAGCGTTTCTTAAGCATTTTAAGCCTGGTGGAGCCCACCCCTCTCCAGGCCTGAGTACAACAGATTTCTTCCAGAGAAAGTATCAACAATGAAAACTTATAACATTTGCTAGATGTGTTTCTTTTTGTTTTTGCTATTTTTTTTTTATTCTATTGAGCGCTGAATTAGCAGATTTATTAACGTGTTGGATTAAATACTTTGATATTTGTTGTCGTACTGCATGTTTTGAGTTCAAATCCTGCCATGGTTAAGTTCACCTTTCAACTGTTTTTGGTTGATAATAAAGCGCAATTCCTGGGGCAGTTGATTCACAGAGTTGTTAAAGAGTTGGCCAGTATGCATTGTCACATCTATTCTGGCTCTGTGCACTTTGAGTTCAAATCTCTTCTGTTGTGACCAGCAGATAGTATCAACAATTGAAAGACCAATGGAAACAATTTCTTTGGTTTCACCTGATAATCAGCTCCTTTCTTGTTTGTTTGTTTTTTTAATTAGAGAGAATATCTATCTTTCTTCTTCTTCTTCTTCTTCTTCTTCGTCTTTGTCTTTGTCTTCGTCTTCTTCTTCATCCACTTATTCCTGAGAGGGTCGTGGAGGCAGAGTCTTCAAACACTCTTCCTAGTGGGTCCTGTCAGAAGCAACCATCTCCAACTGATCGGGCTAGATCCCCAAGCAAGACCAGCCAAGCTCATGGATGTTATCTAACTATTTTGCTCAGGGTCTATCCCTGGGTCTTCTGCCAGTTGGTTTTGCCCATAAAATCTGTCAAGCAATTCTTTCCTGAGACATTCTAATCCCATGCCCATAGTATTAGAGCTGTAATCTTTCAATTTGAAGAAATAGCGGTTCTACCTGAAGTAACTCTCTATTTCGGCTGCTTGTATTTGCAATCGTACTCTTTCAGTCATTATCCAAGATTTATGATCATAGGTAATGGTTGGCATGAATATCGAATTGAAGATAGTGAGTTTGGCTTTTACACCTACCTTCCTTCTTTTGATTACTGACTGTTCAAGCTCCTGCAATTCTTGCATTTAATTCAGCTGCCTGCCTTCCATTACTCACGAATATGGCCCTGAGATATTTGAACTTCTCTACCTGCTTCAGTGGAACTCCATTTACATGTAGAGAGCACTGTGTTGGCCTCCTTGAGAGAACGAGCATCTCAGTTTTCGCAACACTGATTTTTATTTCAGCCATGAATAAAAGATTAAATTAACAAAGTTGATCTTAGTTATTTTCTGCTAAATAATCACAGGTTATTAAGAGTTAACAGTATTTGTGATCTGAAAACCGTTTTTCCACAGATTTCTAGAGAGTTCTAACAATATGATTTCATTTGAAATTTTTAAATCTTTGTGAGATAAATGGAAAGATTGGTGGAGGAACAAAAACAAAAACAAATAGAATATATATATATATATATATATATATATATATGTATATATATATATATGTGTGTGTGTGTATGTGTGTGTGTGTGTGTGTGTGTGTGTGTGTGTGTGTGTGTGTGTGTATGAATGTACATGTGTATGTATATATATATATGTGTGTGTGTATATGTATATGAATGTGGATGTGTATGTGTATATGTGTGTGAAATGAAAATGAGTCAGAAAAAATATATGTATATGGAAAGAACAAGGAATAGTGATCGTAAAAGAAAGAAGGTGAAATGCACAGAGAGAGAGAGAGGGAGGGAGGAGAGAGAGAGAGAGAGAGAGAGAGAGAGAGAGAGAGAGAGAGAGAGAGAGAGAGAGAGAGAGAGAGAGAGAGAGAGAGAGAGACAGATGAGGAAAATAGATACTAAGGGAAGGAGATAAACAGATAGTATAAGTTGGAGAGACAGAGAGAAACGTTGTGTATATTAATGGCTGCATGCCTTTTTGGCTGAAAACCTGACCATCAATGACGTCATTCTACAAAAAGCACTGATTGGCTGATAACTTTTGAGATCTATTGTATATCATATGTGTATATATGTCTGCGTGTAGGTGTTAGCTTGTAAATATAGTTGTCTGCGTGTTTGTGTGTGTGAATAAGAATGTGTATCTGTATGAATATGTATTTATGTTTGCATTAAAAACTATATATGTACATATGTGTTAAAGTATGTGTGTGTGTTTATATACATGAGTGTGTAAAGCATTTTTTTTTTTCAGCTTACATTTTAAGACGATAAAAAGATATTTTCCATCTGTTGTGATTTGATAGGATACAGCTAAAGTAATGAAAGATTTAACTCAACATGATTAGTTCCTCTAAACTAAATATATGTAACTTTTTCATTGGCAGAATCATTAGAACATTGAGTAGAATGCCTTGCAGTATTTATTCTAGTCTTTTGTGCCCTGAGTTCAAATATTGGCAAGGTCAACTTTGCCTTTCATCTTTTTTAGGACAATATATAAAGTACCAGTCTAGTACTGGAATTGATTCTTTTTCTTTCTCTTTCTCCCCTCACTCTCACTCTCTGTTTCTCTGGAAGATTTAGCTATGTTCAGATCTGGAGAGGAATTTGCTTCCACAGGTTTGAATGCCCAACACATGCTGTATGCTATGACGGTGCCCCTATCACTTTTTCAGGATGGATGGATGTTATAAGAAATATTTTTTGTGCATTTATGTTAATGTTCATGCATGCATACATACACATGCACACACACATATATGCATATGCATGCATACACAGACACACACATGTGTAAATATGCATTTAAGAAGCTTGCTTAACAATCATTTGGTCTCAGGTTTGATCTCACTGTGCATCACCATGGCAAATATAATCACAAATTCTATTCTGATAATTTCTTCCCTCACACATCTTGCCTATGGAATTCTTTTCTGGCTTCTTGCTTTCTTTACCATTACAATTTGTAAAACTTCAAAAGCAATATCAATCGTTATCTTCACACTCCTTGAATTATGTACTCCATGTCTTGTCCTTACCATTCTTAATAACCCCTTGCATTTTAGTGATTTTATTGCCTTGCTTGGGGCAAGGAAAATAACAAGTGTTTTCTACCATTGGTTTGTATCTCCTAAACACTTTTGAGTGAAATTTAATAGACAGAAGCTGTATGAATTGTTGGCTGGTTGGCCCTAGTGGTGTTCATAGAAATATACTCAATGTTAACCCTGCTAATAGTTATAGGGAAACAGTCACAGTAGACCAGGAGTTCCTAAACTTTTTTGCATCATTGCCCACGTTCACATAGAACAATTTTCCACTGCCTACTGGTGTAGTAAATATTCAAAAGCATACTATAAATGTTTGGTAAAAGTTTATTACTGGCGTGTAAACTGACTTTTTATGGTGCAGTAGAAAAATGCCAAAGGGAGGTAACAAATAACACTGATTTATACAGCAGTGGGTGCTGCTACTACCATATTAAAGAACAAATGAAAGCAAACTTGACCCTTTAAAACTGTATTCAATTAAATTTTATTAGATTGAGATAAGATGTTACTATACTTGATGATACAACAAGCCATGAAACTGATACCATATTGTGGCATCATTGTCATTTGGGAAATCTATCAATTATTTCTGCACATTGTCTTCGTAATTGATTACTTGGACCTCAAACATGTTGTTATACCAAACTGGAACAGGCAATGCATGAATGGGTTGGGGTCTCTTAAAAAAATCAATTAAGACAACCTAGAAAAGTTACTAATCCCCACCCTATTATTTCGAACCCAAGAGTATATATCAATGATTCAGACATCTGGTGGTAGTCAAATTTCTTTTTGTTTTGTTGTTCTTTTTTTGTTAATCGGAGGTGTAATATATATATATGTATATATTCATTCTATTATACTTTCCTTTCTGTACTTTCAGAGAATTAAAAGTATTTATACCTGAAATAATTACAGAAGGGAATCTTGTCGGAACAATTATATCACTAATTTCATTGGTTGTTTGTCTATACATCACATATTTCGGTAAGTCTCTTTGATACTTGTCATTGGTTTCTTGGTTGTCATTGTCTTTTTTCATTTACCATAATTCTGTAAATGTCACCCGTAAGTTTTTATATTACTGAGATACCTTAGTCATGAATTGAGAAAATTGGATATTGTAACTGAATGGCTTTCTTAGAACATACAAATCAAAAACAAATACAAATTTAGCAGAAAAATAATATTGTGCCATGTTGGCATAATATTAATAAGAAAGAGTATAAAGTTATTGTTTTTATTTGTTATAGTGAGAAATATAAGGTTTGTTAAGTGAGAGAGAGGCGAGTTAGCCATAAGGGAATGTTTGTTGAAGTAGTTGTAGTTCAGTTGTAGGCTTTGTAGAACATAATATTATGAGACTTTATAATATTTTACAAGCTTTATTTACAACTGACCACAAATGTTAAGCTGGGTTGACAAGTTTTAAGAAGTAAAGAAAGGCGCTGTGCTGGGCTGAAGGAGGCCGACATAATAGTGTATTTTCTTTTCAGAGTCCAAAGCAGCAAGAGACTAGTTTTTACCAAAGAAGCGGGAAAATCTTTGAGGTGGCGGAAGTTGATATATATTTATACGTAGCTTACGATTGGTCTGACTTTAGCCAAATCCCGCCTGGATAGATTATTGATACATGCCATGCAAGCAGCTCCGCTACACAAGCAAGTAAAAAACAAACTGTACACCATCATTTGAACAGCATATTGGATACACCTGACAGACAAAATAGCAAAGGTGTTGTTAAGAAGGACAGTCAACAACAACAGATCCATCAACCATTTTCCCATCACAACACTTCTTTCTCAGGCACAAAGCCGTCATCTTCATTTGTCAGAGGAAAATGGTAGTACAGAGACCAAGGACATTGTAGAGATTGATAAGTGAAGTAGTTGTAGTTCATGAGTTTTTATGAGTTGTGAAAAGATGTGTTTCATGTTTAGCATGGCTAAAATAATTAGTTCTCTCTCTCCTCTCTCCTTAACTCTTTTAAAGAGAGAAATGGTATGTGTGTTGTATTCCTACACTAGTGAGGTAAGACATAGCATGCATGTGTGTGTAAAGGAGTTCTATTCACATTATTACCAGATATTGGAAGTCCTCAACAACGAACAGCACAAAATGGAATCTTCCATTAAATTATCTCCTGGGTTAGTTGTTAGGGTGTTAGATACACAATTACCAACATCAACACCGTCACACCGTCACCATTACTAACACCAGGTAGCAGACCTGTCAACTCTCCCTGTCTGACGGGGAGATATCCCACCTTTTTTGGTTGGGTGAGAGATGTCTTCTCTTGTGAAAATGGGTATAGTTTTCATTATGTAAAATCTCCCCATTTTGCCTCATTTCTCTCCGTTTTGGGGCACATTTTTTCATGGTACTCCCCGTTTGGGTTTTTAGAGGTTGGCAGATCTGAGGTAGACCTATTAAACAAGAATAGTAATAAAACATCAAAGCATAATAGTTAGTGATAGTATTATGTTCTAGGGAAATGACCAGGTTGGTTAAAAGCCAAAGAATCCATCATGTATGTGAACCCTTCAAATGTAACCAGGTATCTGCTACACTCCGCAATGATCCTTCTTCCTGCAACTTCCAAACCTTTAAGGCCACTACCCTCAATGTAAACTTGATGAAAGTGAGGTCAGGTGAGATTGTAGAGCTGCTAGATCAAAAGCAAGTGGATGAATTCTGTGTACAGGAGACTTATTCTTGGGTCTCTACTAATCGCCCCCCCCCCCTCCATTTGTTAATTTTTCAGAGTTTTTCTAATCCCCCTCCATTATTTCACCTTTTAATCTATTTCCTGTGAAATTTTATTTTAAGTGGTAGCATTCCTGTGACAATTAATTTTCTTTATACATTAAAATAAACACATTATAAATGACAAAAAAAGAACATTACTAGAAATCCCATATGTTATAAAATAAATAGGATGGGTTGGGGTCTCAATATGTAAGCTAAATTACTAATTCTGGTGTTTTTTTAAAAATCAACGCAGACAACCTAGAAAAATTACTGATTTCACCCTACCTATTCCAACCGCCTCCTATTATTTGGGACCCAAGAGTAGTCAACCCTCTCACAGGGAAAAAAACAATGCTACAAAATTTCTTCTCTAACAGATGCACAACCAAAATGTAAACATTGCTAATGACAAAAAGTTGCTTATCTAAATGGAGATTAAACTGAAAAATAAAGTAAAGTTATTCCACCACGAGTTCCATTAGTGCTACCTTTCCATTATATAAACAAATAAACCAAAATACCAAGTTATCAAAATCACAGTGGATTTATTTTCATACCAAGGAAAAAAAAAATTCTTCAAATCACAATTTATTCAAAACTGACTGCATTTCTTTAACCCTTTAGCATTTAAACTGGCCATAACCGGCCTCTCATACTTATGTTAAGGTATTGTTCTCAAAATAAATAATATCAAAATCTCATAGGTTCAATATTATGTAATATAATTGTGTGAGATAAAACCTTTACTGTGAAAAAATATATAGAGAGCAATGTAAATGCTCTCTATATATTTAAACTGTCACAGTTTTAATTTATTTCAATTTCAATTTATTTCAATTTCAATTTCAATGATGTCCAAGCAGATTCAGCTATCAGCCAGGTCTGTAGTGAAAATTGGACCACCATCTTCTTTTAGAAGGGAGACCTGGCAAGTCTTCCTCAGCCTGATGGTTGCTATGTTGAAGGAAACTGTATGGTGGACTAATCTAAAAGGATTGATAACAGGAATCTTCTCCAGCCAAGCCCCTTGATTATTCCAACAAACCTCGCTTATTCCCCCCCCCCCCCGTTTATTCCAACAACCCCTACTTACTGCGACCCCCTCCTCTTATTCTAACCCTCCCACTTATTCCCCACCCTACTCACCCCACTTATTCCCCCCACACACTTATTCCAACTCTTCTGCATATTCCCCCCCCCCCCCCCATATTATTTGGGACTATTGAAGAATATACCATTTGTCAGCAGTTTTGATTTTATAATTCTGACGTATTAACCCGCGTAGTTATTGGCCAACTCTGTTATGTCTTGATTTATACTCTACTGGTGCTAAAACTTTACATCCAGAGATTAAGTGGTCGACTCTTTCAATCTCATCATTGCAGAATTGGCACTTTGGATCTATTCCACTTTGACTTTATAGTTCCATGTTAATAAGCTTTGATCTGGAGCAGCTAAGATGAAGCCTTCACTCTCTGCCTTTAACTCTGAGCATATTATTATTATTTTTATTTGAAACTTTCTTTGAATTCTGCTTCTTTCCCATATGCCAAGTATTTAACCTGACACCTGAGGCAAAATTTGGTAATACACACATTTTATTATTATTATAATGGCGGTGGATTGGCAGTATCGGTAGAGGTTAGGACGCCATGCATTCCAGCAAAGAGTTACGGCCCTTTATAGTCTGAGTTCAAATCCCGCCGAGGTTAACTTTGCCTTTCATCCTTACGGGGTCGATAAAATAAAGTACCAGTAATATACTGGGTAATTGCTGGCCTTGTGCCAAACGTAGAAATAATAATTATTATTATAATTATTAAAGGGCGGTGGATTGGCAGTATCAGTAGAGTGTCAGACACTATGCTTTGCAGCATAGAGTTATGTCCCTTTACGTTCTGTGTTCAAATCCCAGCGAGGTTAGCTTTGCCTTTCATCCTTACCAGGTCGATAAAATAAGCACCAGTAATACATTGGGTCGATTTAATCGAATTTCTCCTCACCCAAAATTGTTGGCCTTCTGCCTGAATCTTAAATCATTATGGTGAATTGGCAGTATCGGTAGAAGGTCGGACACCATGCTTTGATGCATAGAGTTACGGCCCTTGCCATTCTGAGTTCAAATCCCGCCGAGGTTGACTTTGCCTTTCATCCTTACGGGGTAGATTAAAATAAAGTACCAGTAATACACTGGGCAATTGCTGGCCTTGTGCCTAAAGTAGAAACAATTATTATTATTATTATTATTTACTGATTTGGAAATCTCTTCTGGTTCAAATTTCTTTACGTCAAACGTACATGAAAAAAACGTAGAAAATATCTCTAAAGCGTTGAATATCAGCCAATCTTTCAATATATCTTAACAGTAAGAAAGAGGTAAGTAAATAACATAGGCTTGGTATATAGTTCAGGTGAGTGAATAATATATATTTTGGTATATAGCTCAAGTGAATCAATAATATATAGTTTTGGTAGATATCTCAAATGTCTGATAGAATATTATATATCATGCTTTAAAGATGAAGTAAAACATGTTTCCAAACCACCTGAAGCCACTCCTGGCTCTACAATACAAAGCTGCTTGTTTTAAAGTGTTTATATTTATCTAAAAATCTTCCAAACCCACTTTAGCATTTACATTGATCTATATATACTATTGTATTTTCATGGTGAAGGTTTTATCTTGCATAATTATCTCACATAATATCGAATCTATGAAATTTTGATATTTATTTTGAGAACCATACTTTAATGTCAGTATGAGTGGCTGGTTACAGCTGGTTTGAACAGAAAGAGGTGAGATAATTCTGGCTAGATATGGCTGGTTTAAATGGTAATGGGTTATGGATGAAGTAAAATGTGTTTCCAAACCACCCGGAAGCCACTCCTGGTTCTACAATACAAAGCTGCTTGTTTTAAAGTGTTTATATTTATCTAAAAAATCTTCCAAACCCACTTAAACCAACCATGCCCCTATGATAAAGCTGTATTTTTTATAAATGTTTATATTTTTCCAAAAACCATCATAGTTTTATCTAAAAACGAACCTTGATTAACCCCTTTGATATAAACGACCTGAAACTATCTTGATTCTACAATACAAATCTGTTTAAAAGTGTTTATATTTACCTCCCCAAAAACCTTCTACCATAATTTTGTACGAGCTTAATAATGAAAAAGTAAATCTCTTTACTAAATTGTTACAAATTCTTGTTGTTCCAAAGTCGAAAATCATAGGTAGTGACTTTCATTAGAAATAAAGTAATGAATAGGTTAAACATTGAGAGATGATAATGCTTTGCCGATAGCTATCAGAGCCACAAACAGAAGCAGCATTGATTCTGGGACACTACACGCCTGTCTTGTTATTTTTGTATATAGCACTATAAATATAATTCTATAAAATATAACTACTGTTACAATATTGCTAACGTAATATTCTCTAAAATTGCGTAAATGATATTTTTGTCTTATTTATTTTAAATCTAGTTTTCATGTCAGCCAAGTACAAATGATTTGTGTCTTAATAATTCATTGAGTAATATAGACAACATACCTTTGTAGTCTGTAATCACACCCATCCTTCTTAACGTTCAATGTTGTATACGTCAAAGCAAGTCTTATAAACACAACTCAACCATATTGGCTAGTATTAATTAGTGAAGTAATGCACTGGATAATTGCTGGCCTTGTGCCTAAAGTAGAAACAATTAATTAGTGATGGACGCCATGCTTTCTAGCATAGTTACGTCCCTTTACAGTCTGAGTTCAAATCCCGCCGAGGTTAACTTTGCCTTTCATCCTTACGGGGTCGATAAAATAAACTACCAGTAATGTACTGGGTAATTGCTGGCCTTGTGCCTAAAGTAGAAACAATTAATTAGTGATAGCATTAATACAGTGGAGTTCAGAATAGAGGTGTATACAATATATTAATGTATAATAAATATAGATATAGTCTTGCTGTGAGTATTTTAAGTTGTGGTTATATCAAGAAGACATGCACAATGTCTTCTTCTTAGATGACCTAAAGCTCTATGGTTGTGAATGATCCCCAGTATGAGAGATTCTTCAGTTTATTATATTGTAAAGGAGCTTAGCCAGGATATAAAAATTTCATTTGGACTGAAGAATTCCAAGTCACTTATAATAAAACTAGGCAGAGTGACCAGTAGTGCAGATTATTTTAAACTTCATAGAGCAGTTATCAAAGAGGGTGGACAATTCCACATTTTGCAAATATTTGGGTACAGTTGAAGAGAGGCCATGAATAGACATACTAAGAAGAATCCTAATCTGATAATATTAAGGGCTGGAAAGGTCACAACACTGACCTTTTTGGGTATGATGGAGGACAGTGGTGACTGTTGACAGTGAGAGCTGGTCCGACAACATCAAGGACTGGACAAGTAGCAAAACTGTGACCCTTCTGAACATGATAAAAAGACAGAGACCAATGGTATTTACTGATTGTCAGAGCTGATTTGACAATATAAAGGATTGTGCAAGATAGGACAAACTGAAAATGTCTAGAGTGGCACCCCAGTGACTGGTTGCACCACATAAAAGATAGTAATGATGGAAATAAAACTGCATGTGTGAAAGGTATTCAAGCAACAATGAAAAATGAATATTTTTACACCCCCAAAATATTAAAAAAACATCACAATAGCAAGGTCAACAGTATCTATGCCATCAACACATTTACAGTGCCAACTATAACATGTGGATCTGTGATATTGAATTGGAGCACGTAACAGAAGTTAATTCCATAAACTGTGATATGAGAAATCTATTAAAATAACATTAAATACTATACAATATGTGTGGCATTTGCTTTGTAATCATTAGATCCCAGGTTCAATCCTACTGTATAGCATTATGGAGAAGTATCATTTATCATAGCCATGGGCTGACTCATACCATGTGAGTGAAATTGGGTAGATATAAACTGTTTGGAAGCCTATCAAGTGAACTGTCCTGTAATTCAAAGGGCCAGCCTTGTGTCATGCTAAATCACTTTGTGTATTACATTAAGAGTATGCATGTCTATGGAATGCTCAGCCACTTCTACACTAATTTCATGAGCAGGAAATTCCATTGCTTGAACAATTGAAACATTTATTGTTGAAACCAACAGAGTTCCCTTCCATTCTATATCCATATAACAGTGTGTGGTAAGGGGCTATTTAGTAAGCATTATAAGAAGGCAGGTATTAATATTGCTTACTATCTTTTCAACTCACAAGAAGGAGTTGCATGTGTTATCCAAACAAGCATCTCCCACCACCAACTAACTTTCCCATCACCTATGGGTCCCAGCCGACAGGGTGGAGAATGCATTGCCCCAGAGGACAGCGAGGAAGACATGCTGAAACAGCCACTCCACCTTACAGGTCTGTGTTATTGTTAAATTTGATTTAAAAAAAAGGACGTGAGTAGAAAATCCACAACAAAATTTTCAAATGAAGTTGTTATATACTTCTGTTTGAAACTAAAGTCTGAATTTAACTTCACTTCACTTTACATGTGACATAGTTGTTAGGATATAGTACTGATAACAATAGAGTCATGGGATCGATTTTTGAACCCTTTGGTGTGTTGTTTTCTTCAGTAAGATGTTTCATTTCATATTGCTAGGACTGGAGCTCTTTATTATTAAAACACAAAGGGCAGTGGATTGGCAGTATCGGTAGAGCATCAGACACCATGCTTTGCAGCACAGAGTTATGACCCTTTACATTCCGAGTTCAAATCCCGCTGGGGTTAGCTTTGCCTTTCATCCTTGTGAGATCGATAAAATAAAGCACCAGTAATGCACTGGGGTAATTGTTGGTCTTGTGCCAAAAGTAGAAACAATTATTAAAACACCAAAGAAACATCATATGAGATGCAACCTGATTGAGGCCAGCTAAACCTGAATAGGTGTGACTAGTAAATTTCATTTCATTTTTTTTTTTTTACTTTTTTTTTTTCATTTTTCACTTCACTTTTCTGTGACTCTTTAGGGTCGTAGGAGTGCTGCAGAATGGAACAATATTTCGCATCCTTCATCTATTTCTGTTGTGAGTCAGGACTTGGATTATCACAAAGTCTTTACTAATCCATTCTGTAATGTCATTTGCCCATTTTTTTCTTGATGTCCTTGCTTTCTTCTCCTCTGAACTGAGGATGGTCTTGATCAATACATATCAATCCATCAGATCATGTCACAGTAACATCTCATAGAGAGAGAGCTGTGCTCGCAGATGGTTGGTACTTTCTTTATCAGCCCTGAACGGATGAAAGGCAAAGTGAACCATGACATGATTTGAACTTAGAGCATATGGAGGGTGGACAAAAATGTAACTCTCTAATGACTCTGCCAAACTAACCACCTCTCAATTATATAAATATAGGATATTTAACTTTAGAAATTTTGTTAAGTTGAATTCTTGTTGTTATGGCAACGTATACTGTTGCTGCTACTATTACTGCTGCTGCTGTTGTTGATGATGTTGATGATGATGATGGAGTGGAGCGGCGAGAGGGATGGGGGTGATAAGGCGAGCGGGGGGGGGGGGGTGTGATGAGGATGATGATGGTGAGGAGGAGGATGTTAATGCCGGCTTAGATTTTGGCACATTTCAAGACTTGATAGTAACTAAGTTACTTTAGTAAAACAACTCCCATCTCTCTCTCCACACACACACACACACGCACACACACATCCACATACACACACACATTACCATATATAACAGATTTCTTTCTCTTCTTCACCCCCTCCCAAATTCTTCCTCTCTTCTTTACCTTTAATTCCCCCTCCCTCTATCTCCCACCCTCTTTATGATTCTTACAACCACCATGCCTCCTCCTACCATTATTGTTATCATTCTTTTCTCTTTATCTCCTCACACTTCTACTTAACCATCTTTAACATCCTTTAGCATCAGCCTACACATCCCTTTTCTCTCTCACTCCTCTCTCTCTCTCCCTCCTTCTCTCGCTCTCGCTCTCTCTCTCTCTCTATATATATATATACATATATATACATTCACACAAATTACATATATACATACATACATATATTATATATATATTATACATATATACATATATACATATATACATACAAAATCATACAGGGCTGATCTATCTTCTTCTTATATCTCCCTACCACCATCCTGCAACTGCTCACATCCCTTTCTCTCTCTCTCTCTCTCTCTCTCTCTCTCTCTCTCTCTCTCTCTCTCTCTCGCCACTACCCTCCTACTACTGCTCACACCTCTTCTTTTCTCTCCCCTGCACCATCTCCACACAGTGAGGTAATCTATTTCCCTATCTATCTCTCATCTCTCCTTGCCACCACCACCACCACCACTACCACCACCACCACCACCACACCACCACCACACCATCATCACCATCCCACCAAACTACCCACACTCCCTCCAACAACTGTCTTCTCTCTAAGACACTGAGTCAGTCAGCTTCCTATGTCAAGAGAACAACTGTAATAAGCAGGGGACCACACTATTTATTAAAACTACCAAAACCATTCACTTTACTTCCACTTAATTTTCTTCTATAAATTTCACAGGTAAGTCATTTTGCCAACATTTATATCGGAAATATTTTTCTTCTTTCTGCTGTTTTTGTTGTCATTAGATCTACTGTTGTTGTTGTTGTTGTTAGTGGTGGTGTTGTCCGGTTGTTGGTATAGGGTAGGAGTTTGTGGTGTTGTTGTTACTAGTGTTGTTGGTGGTGGCGATTCTGATGTCAGTTGTTGGTACAGGGTAGATGCTGTTGTTGTTGTTGTTGGTGGTGGCGGTAGTGGTGTTGCTGTTTGTAGTGTTAAGTTTATAGTTGCTTCTGGTGCTAGTGATGTTGCTGTTGGTGTTATTGTTGTTGTTATTGGTGATAGTGGTAGTGGTGTTGTCCAGTTGTTGATACAGTGTTGGTGGTGGCAGTGGTGTTTGTTTTAGTGTTATTGTTGTTGTCAGTTATTTTATCTGCTGTTTACTCCTTTCATGGCCACATTTCTAATGAAATACACTTTACTTTAATTAATTAATGAAGAATTTTGAGGGATTTACTAAAATTATTAATTGTGTTATTACTAAGCTAGTAACTTAATGTAAGGTTCTTATATAAAATTATGTTGGAAGATTTTTTATTTAAATTAGAACCTTTAAAATAGGTGACTTTATTTCATAGAACCAGAGCCAGTTTTGGCCGGGTTGGTAACTGAAGGGCTAACATAGTTTTCTCTTTAACTGGAATTATTGCAAACTTTATATATTTCCATATGTTTATCTGTATCTTATTTTCTCTATTCCCTCCTGTTCTTTACCTTTCACACATACTAAGCTTTTATTAACGTATTCTTTCTCTTTTACTTTCTTTCTCTCTTCTTCCTCTACATATAAAAATACCATCACCCCCTTTTTTTTAGTAACCACCAGCACTGAAGATGGTACTCCAGCATGACCTTACATGCTAGGACTCAAGCAAAAAAAAAAAATACATTACCAATTTTATACTTGGGAAATTTTGGAGATTTCATCATCTTGTTGTTCAATGTAGTGGTTTCTTATCACCTTTTACATCTACATAATGGATACAAGCATGGCTGTGAGGTTAAGAAGTTTGATCCACAATCATGAGGTCACAGATTCAATGCCACTGCATGTCATCTTGGGCAAGTGTCTTTACCATAACCTTGGATTGACACAAGCTTTTGAGCAGACAAAAACTGTGTAGAAGCTTGTCAGATGAACTATGCCTGTAATTCAAAGGTCCTGCCTTGTCATATATTGCCACACTGATTCAACTTGGGAATTACATTAACGGTACATATATCTATGGAATACTCAACCGCATATACTATAATACAATGTGGACTGTACCTGTAATTCAAAGGACCAGCCTTGTCATACACTATGTCATGTTGAATCTTCCTGAGAATTATGCTAATGGTACATATATTGAACTCAGAACGTAAAGGGCCGTAACTCTATGCCGTGAAGCATGGTGTCCGACGCTCTACCAATACTGGCAATCCACTGCCTTTATCACTATAAAAGAAATTGTACCAGTAATTCAAAGGTCTAATCTTGCCACATATTGTGTCACCCTGAATCGGCTTGAGAAGTCGGTTAAGGGTACACATGACTGTGGAATACTCAGCCATATACAATAGACTGTGACTGTCATTTATAAGTCCACTTTTGTCACATATTGTGTCATGCTGCTTCTGCCCACAAATTATATTAACCCTTTAGTTACCAACCTAGCCAAAACCAGTTCTGTTCTATGAAATAAAGCCACCCTTTTTAAGGTTTCCAATTTAAATTAAAATCTTCCAACATAATTTTATATAAGAACCTTACATTAACCTACTATCTTATTAATGAAATAATTAATAATGTAAGTAAATCCCTCAAAATTCTTCATTGATTAATTAGAATAGAGTGTATTTCATTAAAAATGGGGTCATGAAAGGGTTAAGAAATCACATGCCTGCAAAATATTCAACCACTTACATTTTAATTTAATAAGCTTGATGTTCAGTTGGTCATTGTTAAAACCAATAGTGAGTCCATTATATCACCATCATCATTACCATCACAAACATCATTACCCTTACTACCATTATCATCACACCCTCATCATCACCATCAACCTCACCACCACCATCAACCAGAACCACCATTATCACCATCACCACCAGCCTCATCACCAGTACCATCACTATCCCCATCACCATCACCACCCCTATCACCACATCATCACCACCACTATCACTATCACCATCACCATCATCACCATCAACCCTACCTTCATCACCATCATCATCACCACCACCATCCTCATCATCATCACCATTGTCATCATAATCAACATCACCATTATCACCATCATCTCCCATCATCACCATCACATCACCTCCATCACCACAATCACCATCCCCATTATCACCATCACATCTATCTTTATCACCATCATCATCACCATCCATATCCACTGGTCAATTTCTACTGACCATTGAGACATCTGTCTTTTATACAGTGCTTGCTGTAAATAACTGTTTCTATTTTTGATGCAAGGCCAGCAATTATACCAGTACATTACTGGTACTTTATTTTATCGACCCTCGTAAGGATGAGAGGCAAAGTTAACCTCGGCAGGATTTGAACTCAGACCGTAAGGAACGTAACTCTATGCTGCAAAGCATGACGTCTGACCCTCTACCGATACTGCCAATCCACCAACAGTAAACTGTTATGAGTCTGTAAGAAACAAAACACGGCTAAAAATATCAACAATTGGGCCAATATATTGTTGTTGTTGTTGATTTTACTGTGTAATCTTGTGAATGGTATGGCATAGTGGTTACAGTGTTTAGCTCATGATCATATGGTCATGAGTTCAATTCCTGGTGGTATGTTGAGTACTTTAGTTCACATTGCACCATTCCACTCAGCTGGAAAACTATAAATTGCACTTGTAATTCAAAAGGTCAACCCTGTCACACATTGTGTCATTCTGAATCTCCTTCTGATCTACATTAAGAGTACACATGTTTGTGGACTGCTCAGCCACTTGCGCTCATGAGCATGCTGACTGATTTATCAAACAACTGGAACATTACTCATTGGAATTGACAGAGGTCCAAAACAACTGTTTTGTCAGAGGAGGGAAGTACAGCGCCCACGAATCTATATTTTTCAGAGCTTCTGAGACTGGTTGGAAGAAGAGAGAGGGAAGTAGATACCCACAAACCAAAAAGCTGATTCCAATATTTACTACAAAGTGAACTCTGCTAAAAGCATTTAAGGACCAGAAAAAGTCTAAAGTCTAAAGTCTGTCTCAAGCCCGGAAGCTCATTAGGTTTCCTGTTTTTCTTTTGGTGTTAAGCAATTGAGAGTACACGACTTTCCCCAGTTCAATGCAGTGTTAAACCCCTACCTACTGCTGGTACTAATTTTCAGATGAGTATACTGGAGCAACTTAAAAAGAACATAATGCACAACCCAATCTAGGAATTGAACCCTAGACATTATGATTGTAAGTCCAACACCCAAACCACTAGATGGTTGTGTTAAATTGGGCAACAGATTAACTTTACTATCTTTCATTGGGATTTGTACTCATAACACAAAGAGCCAAGTCAAATACTACAAGGCGTCTTGTCAAACACTCTGACAATTCTGCCAATCCACCATCCTGGACTTGTACTTTACTTTATTAACCCAATAGGAATTTGTTGTTTTCTTTAAGTCAGCCCTGACAGAGTAGACATATGGTCAAAGGTATTCCAGCCATGATTATTACATCTTAATCGTTTGTACAGTTTACATTATCTAACGTGTCTTTTGTTTTAAAGACAGTTATTTAAGGGAGATTTTGTTGCTATTTTTAGCAGGTCTAGTAACCTTTCTGAGGCACTGTATGGCATCAGTCAGCTGTGGCTCTGACACTTTTGATTGGGGTAAAGAAACATCTGTAGGTTGTTGTTAGTGGTGGTGATGGTGGTATTGCTGTTGTTATATACACACATTTCCACTATATAAAATGGCTGTGTTTATTTTAATGTGTGTACCTTGATTTATTTTCCAAACGTTCTGTTTACACTAATTTTATATATTAACATAGTACTGCACTGAAATTTAAAGTTCTATTTCACTGAGCTCTGCCAAATTCTTCCATAAAGAAATATACTTTTGTGAAATATTTATTATCACTAATATTATTGTAGCATCCTTCTATATTTAATGTCACTGAGTAACACTGATTTATAAGGTTTGTTTTTGACTAATTCGGGACTCTTGAACTCCAGACTGCATTAGTTTTTCTATATCACATCAATTTTTTGTTCTGCTACATACTCCATTTTTTTAATGATCAACATTAAAATGTAGTTGATTACAATAACACACATTCTGTACCTAAAAAGTTAGACTCATTCTAGGGTATATTTGGGTTGCTGATTCTAAATATACTACCAGTTTTGTCTTATCACATCTAATTTTAGAAATACAACATACCCCTTTATATGTTGATGTATCTGTTTATGTTGAAATTAGGGAGCCCAATGGTGCTTTACATTTTAGTGCCTAAGAAATTAGACTTTTGCTTTTGTATATTTAGGGTGCTTTATCATCTCTGCCTTTGAAGATGCAACATACCCCCTTATATAGTGATATATCAACTTGAGAGCTGAACCCCAGTAGCACATTACATTTTAGTCCCTTAGAATAGAGGCGAGGAACCTACAACCTTAAAGCTACTTATGGCCTTCTGAAAGAAGAAACAAAATATTGAAATGCTGCTGCAGTTTCTGTACACCAAGATCCATTCACAAGATATGTCAACCCAAGGCTATAGTAGAAGCCTCTTGCCCAAGGTGCCATGCAATATGACCAAACCTGAATCTGGTTGTTGATAAGAAGGGTATCCATCCATAGAAAACTTGCCAAACAAAGGGTCGGGAAAACGCTTCATTTGTGTCAAAGATATGACAACATTCTTAGTGCTGGTACAATGATAAAATGAACCCAGTACACTCTGTAAACTGTGAGAATATGTGTGAAATGAAGCCTCACAATCAACCCATCTGAGAGATCAATAGCACTGAATAAGTACTGACATGGCTGGTGACAACTCATCCAGTGCTTGTTGTCAGAGAGAAAAGATATTACATGATGATGATGATAAGCACCCAGTCCCCCCTATAAGGTGGTTGTGTTGGGGACATAAGAAAAAATACCTAGTCCACCTTGTAAGGTATTCATGCTGATGACACAACAAAAAGCACCCAGTCCACCCTGTAAGGTAATCATGCTGGTGTTACAATGAAAAGCACTCAGTCTGTTAGATGATCGTTTTAGTACCTGGTTAAAAAGCACACAGTCCACACTGGTTGGCATTAGGAAGGACATCCGCCTGTAAAAACCAAACTAAAATACAGACCTATATGAGCAAGACGTGGTCACCTGATCTGATTTGTCTCATATCATGACAACCCATCTAACCCATGCAAGCATCGAAAAATAGGTGGAAAAAGGGCAGCACAGTCACCTTTTTTTCCATCCAGGGGCTTTTATGCCCAATTTGTTAAACTGTTTTCATAGCCAAAAAAATACATATGCTAAAGCTTCTAACTCTAGGCTAATTTTCAATAATTTTTCTTTTTTTCATATGAGTCCCTACCCAGGCTCTGCAGCACTTTGAGTCAAGGAGGATAAACTCTCCAAATATTGGTCGCTCTCCGACAGGTTTGTGGTGAAGCCCATAGCAGTGGAGACTTCTGGTGTCCTAACCCTAGAATCCCCCCCCCCTACTCACCATCATTGGCACAGAGTTGGCTACCTGCAGATGTGAGTCTTGCGAGCTGGAATGGCTCCCTTAATATCCTCCGGGGAAATGCCCTCTCTATTCCGTCAGCCGAGGCTGCAGGGCGGCCAGCACTTGGGCCCCCCATTTGCTTATAATAGTGAGAGATCGGGAGAGCAGGAGAGACAGAGGCAGTGACAGTGCAGTTTGATTCCATTGTGTTCAGACCTGGTGTATATATATATATTTATTTACCACACCAAATAATTATAAGAAAGATAAAAATTCCATATGGATGAGATTTAGTTGACATACTGTTTCAACCCAACAATAGAGTATATATTTCGAAATGTTTTAACTGTTCAGGATTCAGTAGTCAAATTGAACACAAGTCTTTTACCTATTTATGTTAGCTCTTTCTATCTCATTGTAACCAATTATATTAGACCAGACCTCATGAGTCAGTTAGTTGTTTATTTATATGTATATAAATACTGGTGTTGATGTTTTTAAGGTTGTGTATGCATATGCATTTATACATGCACATATGTCTGTGTGTGTGTTTGTGTGTATTTGTGTGCTTGTATGTACACATTCATAGCAGGCAATAAAATCAGTAGACATCTTATCTTTGTAATTGTAACTAATGGACTTAGGCTATTGAAGGAGTGGCCATCTTCCCCCTCCTCTGTCTTTCTTTCACTCTCTCTTTCTACCCTCTCTATTTCTCTCTCTTTCTCTCACCCTTTCTCTTGTCTCTAATCTGTTTCTCTCCTCTCTATTCTGGCTTTCTCTTCTATCTCTCACTGTGTGTTTTAAAAAAGCAGCTTATTGTTAAAAGCAAATCATGCCAGAAATCTAGACACCCATTGGCCAACAAGAGCTGATAATACTGAAGTCCTTATAGATGGGTACAACTGCATTTAAAATGCACTCTGAGTTATTGAAAGTGATATTGGTAGACGAAATGGACTGTCTTGAAACTGTTCGCATGGCCGAAATCTGGAATTTAATTCATGTATGGTTCAACAACCCAAATATAGATTTTCAAGGAGTTGAAGTTGACTTGAATAATGGGTCATCTGCTTATTGTCAATAACAACAGAATTATCATAAATAGTCTGCTCCTGGCTGTCCAGTGCTTAGTTCAGTTTAGTTTGTGACAGAGACCAGAACAATGTAGCTGCCAACAGATCAGCCTTGTTGTCCAGTAAGCCAAGGCAGTCATACTTCCATTCAATTCCAACAACAGTTAGTTCCATGCATCCTTTTAGAATCCTACAGCATGTCAAACCCATCACACAAACGTAACACACAATTTCACTTTGACTCTTTGTTGTTTTTCCTATGTTATCATAACAACTTCGATGTAAGTTATTTCTTATTAAAAATTATTGAAGTAATGGCCTTTCATTGAATAGTACTAATGGCAATTTTACTTTCAACTTTCAACAACTCAACTCACTGAAATACAAACACAATTCATTTGCCATAAGTCACAAACATTCAAACAATCCTTTATATGAGAGAGATCAACTCACAGAACACTCATCAAGCCAACAGTTACAACTACAAATTCTGCCACAGTACAATGAACAACTGATCAACCAAATTACTAATACAAACTACATCTGGTCACAACAAGCAATCCTCTTAACTGGCATTACATATGGATGTATGGTGAACAACAAATAACCAAAGTAAACATGACTATGACATGAAACGTAAGGCCAAACCTAGGTACATAGTCTTCTGATGAGACATTACAAAATATATTTCGTATTCACCTGTACTACTGCATCTGTTCTGTTCATATTTCTGCTATTAACTGCTTTGACTCATTTTGTTTCTTGTTTGTTTGTTGTTGTTTTTTACTATTTTTTGTTTATTTTAATATTTATTATATGTTTGTGTGTATGTGTTTATTGTTGTCATTGTTTCCTACTTTGCATGAAATCTATCCTTTTTGACAAACCCACTCAGTCTATTTTGATGTTTAAGACTATTAATCATCATCTTTCTAGAATTGTGACGATGGGTATGTTTTTACTAAGGAAAAAAAGGAAAGGAAAGAACCCTCAACTCTTGATGGAGATCTGTCGTGGGCATTTTAAACCTGGTAGAACCCATCACTGTCTAGGTTAGAACACAGCTCATTTCTTCCCAAGAAACAGAATGAAAGAGAAAAGGAAAGTATGAAAGAGAAGCAGGCAGAATTAAGTCTAATACTAATGCTTTATTTATCAACTGTAAAAGAATGAAAGTCAAAGTTGATCTTCAATGGATTTTAACCCAGATCACTGAAAGCTGGAACAAATAGTGAGGTATTTAATTCAACACTCTGAAGAGTTTGCCAATTCACAGTCTGTAGCTAGTAAGGTATTTTTATTTCACCGACAACTGGAAAATCTTAAATATGGCATCATACATATATAAATAGATACATATATAGATGCAAACATACCCCCACACAACACTCACTTACATATATATGAGCATGTGTGAGTGCAGCTGGCTGTGTATATAATACACACATGTTTGTGAGTGTGGGTATATATATATTGACAGTCAATCGACCTTCGTCAAATTGGACTGAGGAAACACTGTTTCCATTGGTCTTTTCAATTGCTAATACTATCTGTCAGTCACAACTTCAGACAGAAGGAGCAACATCAAATAAAGTGTCTTGCTCAAAGACATAATGCATCACCTGGTCTGGGAATCGATCTCAGAATCTCATGATTGTGAATTCAATTCTCTAACCACTCAGCCACATGCCTTCACATATATATGTATGTGTGTGTGTGTGTGTGTGAGTGTGTGTGAAGATGCATAGCTTAGTTGTCAATGGTGGGCTTAGAACCATAATGTCATGAGCTTTATTCCTTGTTCAGGCAGTACATTGTGACTTTGAGCAAGACATTTTATTTCATGTTGCTCCAATCCACTCTGCTAGAAAAAAACAACAAAAACAAGTTGTGATAACACTGGTGCCAAGCTTATTAGCTTTTTACCATCTCCTTGGACAACATTAGTGTGTTTTTTCAGTATATTTATATATAAACATATATGTGTGTATTTTTAAGAATATACAGATATATATATATAAATGCACACACACAGATGTATGTGTATGTGTACGTGTGTGTGTGCTTGAGTATATACATAAACACACATACATATGTCTGTGAATGTGTGTGTTTGTAAATATATATATATATAAATACATGCACACACTCGCACACACACACACACACACACACACACACACACACACACACACACACACACACACACACACACACACACACACACAGATAGTTGTTAGCCAAAACAACTACAATGTTTTAATTGGTTCCATAACAGTAAACTTTCAGCAAATACAAAGGTTATTAAAGTTAAATAAAGATGTGGTTTATTACAAGACTAGCAAAGTATCTGATGAAAATGATGGAATTTATAGTAAAAAACATTTAGCTTAATATCTCCATAATTAGGCATGTGGCCTAGTGGTAAAGGTGTTGGATTTACAATGATAATGTCGTGGGTTCAATTCCTGAGCTGGGTTGTGTGTTGTGTTCTTTTGCAAAATACCTCATTTTAGGTTGCTCCAGTATATTCAGCTGTAAATGAGAACCAGCAATAGCTGTGGGTTTAACCCTGTGATGGAGTGGCATTCTGTCCAGGGGGACGTCTTGTACTCTCAGCTGCTTCATGCCATGAAACCGGGATAAGCACTGGCCTAATAAACATCTGGCTTAAGACAGACTTTATTTCCATAATTACAACCTTCTGCATAAAGTTGCTTGAATCCTCAATTTTCCTTGACCTACCCACTCTGTCACACTGACCGTCACTGTTTTTCATTTTACATTTATTTAAATCAATTACAATAATTTTCTTCTATATTTTCTTTAATCATTATCAAACATATCTCCAGTAAATTATTATCACTTTGTTCTACCTATGTATTTATCTATCTGTCTAACCATCCATTTTTAGATGGCTATTGAATTTAGCTATCAAATCTAGATGGAAATTATTGTCAAAAGTCCTTTAGCTCAATGGTTTAAGAGCACACAAGGAATTTGAGAGAAAGTGGTTTGATTCTTCATAGCAGCCATTGTACACTTTTTTCATCCATGGGTGTATTTTACTTGATTTTCTAAGCTATTATTTATAGCAACAAACTGTATTTACAATTATTTTCTGTATCTGGAATTCATACATTTTCTATGAATTTCATAACCATGATTCTTTGCATACAATGTTGTTAACATCCAAAAGCTGTTTGGTTTAGCTATCTAATTTAGATGGAAATTGTTGTCAGCGATCCCTGTGGTGTGAGTCAGATACTGGCCATATGGAGGTTTAGCTTGCCATTTTGTTTTTATCTGCTCAAAGGTTGCTTCTTTGCTTTTATCTTTGTAGGTTTTGCTGCCACTGTTGGCAGTAGAGAAGTTTCATGTGTCTCAACTGTGTTTAGATTTATTTCCTGTTTATATTTGATGCTTTCTTTGATCACAAAGTAAAGTATTTTGATGGTTTCAGGTTGTTTTATGGCCTGCATCATCCAATTATTGGTTGCTTCAAGATATTGGTGCAGACCAATTGTTTTCTTGTAGGTCAATTCAAATTAGAATATACCTCTGCTTCCTTCAGATCTGGAAAGTTAGAGTCGGTCATCATCCACCTTAGGGGGATGCATACGGTGACTTATGAAAAGTTTACAAGTCTTAGTTTCTCATTTTTTTTTATTTCTTGTGTTGTTAAGGCTATACTGAACAACAGGTACAGCTAAGTTGTTTATCACAAATATTCTATTCTTTGAATTGAGCTCTATGTTTAAAATAAGTTACACTTGCCTATAATACCCCTTTTCTGACATTGTCTTTCATTTGGGTGTGACTTATCCTCCCACCTTCACTGACACAGATATTCATAGGTCTCTGAAATAAAGTATCTTGCTCAAGAACATTATGTAACCTCAGGAATCGAACTCATAGCCTTATGATTGAGAGCTAAACACTATAACCATTAAGCTGAGAGCCTTCACAAATGAATGGAACAATCTCTGGAATTGCTGGTTTTAAACATTTTCTCTTAATTACTCATAGACATTCTCTTATTCAAAACATTCAAGTATTCTTAAATTGATTTAACTGATAATAAACACTCTAAACCAGAAAGACAAAATTCCACTCAAATGATATACTTTTATAGGTGCAGGCATGGCTGTGTGGTTAACCCTTCAGTTACCAGCCTGGCCAAAACTGGCTCTGATTCTATGAAACAAAACCACCCATTTGAAAAGGTTCTCATTTAAATTAGAATTTTCCAACATAATTTTATGTAAGAACTTATGTTAAGTTACTATCTAAGTAATGAAATGATTAATAATTTTAGTAAATCCCTCAAAATTCTTCATTAATTAATTAAAATAGGGTGTATTTCATTAAAAATATGGTCATGAAAGGGTTAAGCTGTTTGTTTTGCAGTCACATGGTTTCAAATTCACTCTCAATGTGTGGCTTCTTGGGCAAGTATCTTCTACTATAGCCTAGAGTTTACCAATGCCACAGCTCAGTCATCTTCTACCCATAATCTGACAATGCTCACCAATGATGGTAAATACATTATAAATATTTAGCTCACTCAATAATATAATCAAAGATCATAATGAGAAATTAATTTGTTAGTTTCTTGTTATGAAATATAGCACCACAGACCTCACAACTACTTGTATCATGATATGGCACTACATACCTCACAATTAGTTGTATCACAATATGGCACTACAGACCTCACAACTAGTTGTATCATAATACAACTGGTTATATCATGATATGATACTCACACCTCACAACTAGTTGCATCACAATATAACACTGTGCTTCTCACAACTAAGTGTGTCATGATATGGCGCTGTACACCTCACAACTAAGTATATCACAACATGATGTTACACACCTCACAACTAATTGTATCATTATGTAGCCTTGCACACCTCACAACTAAGTATATTATAGGTCAGTATTTTACTGGATCAGCGCTGGATTCACTCTTCTCTACATGTAATTAGTTTTCATTCATTTGGAGATACACTACAAGTAAAGCATAAATAAAGTAAGATTGTCACCCCACCAACTACTCATGAAGGTGTTTCCAAAGGTATTGCCAAGTTCAGGTACCTTTACACCCTGCTGATTTTCCCTTGATGCTCTGGAGATCGGTGGAGTGCACTCATGACCTCATTATATTCAAAAATAGTTTTCTCAGCACTCTATTTTAGGATTAATAATTAATGCGAAATATGTTTATCAGAAGAACCACAGATAACTGGATGCTGCGTTTAGTTTATTTTCTATTAAATATAATGTATATTAACACACACACCTATCTTTGCTGTCATCTACATTGCCATTACTACTGCTAGCTGTTTCTGGGTCATTGCTATCTTTAAAGCGAAGTTCATCTTTGATGCCATCCATCACATTACTCATTCCATATTTTTAATGCATTAGTTATTATTTCTACTCTCACTACTGTCTGTGATGACTTCACCCACTGACATGCCTATGTAATTGAAGCTTACTTCAGTCATCCTGCTGAAGTTATTAAATCCCAGGTGGCCATCTACATGATCTACTCTTCTCATGAAAAACAGTTAAATGGCTTATTGTTTGCAATGTCCAGTGAATGTTACAGAAACGGTCATGTCCAGTATTAACTGCTTGCTTAGTTTCCTATTGCTCAAGTGTTTTCTTTGTTGTTTTTATTTCATGATCTTCAAATTAACCTCACATTAGTAATGCTGGTATTTTCATCAAACCACCTTGTTTCCAGAACCATACTTTTTCTAATCACAGCTTCGCACTGTTTTGTGTGTTGGTTGTGAACACCAGGTGGGATAATTTCTTTCAGTATTGTATTTCCTTTACAGATTAGTAAAGTCAAGAACTTTGCACGATATTCACAAGCCAAAACAGCATAATATTGTATAAAATCAAGTGCACCGTATGGGCTGGGAAATACAGCAATTAACTTGTAGTTGAATCCAAAATATTATCTTCACTGTAAACACATTAAACCAGATTTTTATCTGTAGTTGAAAGTGACTTGTTTTGTGTGGTAAAATAGGTAACATTCATGTGTACAATGGCAAAATAGGTGCTCTTGTGTTTCAAATAATTACCCACCACCACCACCACCACCACCACTGCATATAAATTTTGCTAATCTATCTCCAGCGAAATTTTATTCCTGCAGCAATTAATTTTCTTTATACATTAAACATAACAAAAAATATACATTATTAGAAATCCCATACATTATAAAAAAACTAAGATCAGTTGGGGTCCCAATATGTAAACTAAACGACTAACTCTAGTTTTTAAAAAAAATCAGAGGAAACAACCAAGAAAAATTATCGAATCCCCCCCCCCCCCCATGCTTATTCCAACATCCCCTATTATTTGGGAGCCGAGAGTATATGCGTGTGTGTGTGATCATTCAATTGTTACATGAGGTTTTATAACATTGTTAGAACAACTCTGCAACTTTTACTGTGGCTGACGGATTTGAGCAATGTGCCTATTTCAAATTTTTCATGAAGCTTGGTAAATTTTCTGCCAAGACCATTAGGGTTTTGGAAAATATTCTTTATTAAGAACAGATTTTAGTGTCATTCATGTTTGAAGGCCAGCTGAGTGTTGGTTCAAGGTGGTGAGTGATCACTAGTAAAACTCCAGAAAGCATAAATACAATTTGGGAACTTTTCTGTAAATATCATCTCTAAAGAAACTATCAGTTCTCTCAAATGATTGGAATTAGCTATGAGTCTGCCAGGAGATTCACTTGGAAATCTTGAACATGCAGTGTATCGGTACAAAATTATGTACTCTGGCTTTTGCTTCCCCCCCCCCCCCCCCCCACACACACACCAACACACCCACACACCTCAAGAAAAGCAATGGCATTTTGACGTGTGCTTTGAGCTTGGTGAGAAGATGAACAAGGCTTCAAGATGATAGATGAAATTTACATAGAATTGTAGGCTATACTGGATGGTGTTTAGAAAGAGGGCTTCTACAGTGATTTTGAAGTATGCATGATGCTCTGGAAGTGTTGTGTACATTCTCAAGAGCAAGAACAGGATGTCTGAATATAAATAATATATGACATATATTATTTACTGGAGTAATGGTATGCATTATTTTAGGCTTGTGTGTGTAAACTGATGTTTATGAAAAAAATTGAGCAAGTTTGAAATTTATTTGCTTTTGTAGTGAAACTCTGTCACAATTCCTATATAATTATAAACCAATCGAATAAGTCAGGTAAATAACTGTTAGAGATGTATATGTTTAAGTGTATCTACATGTATGTACACGTATGTATGACTATATGCATATGTGTCTATGTGTATATCTACATCTATAGTCTACTGTGTTTTAATTTCACCTACACAGTCATATACATACAAGCTCTAATTACCAACATCTGTTCTTAAAAAGTCTATTTTAAGACTCAAAGTATCTGTAAATAAAACAGTAGCTCAACTCCCATTGACTCCTGAGACACATAAGTATTTATTCCCGTCTCTTTCCCTGTGAGACTCACTCTAAATCTAGCATTACCCTACACATTCTACCATTTACTCAACAACTTTCTGTGTTGGCTTTATATCAAAGAAATAAAAGAACTATAAGAGAAACAGCAGCAGCCTGCATGCAGTGCCAACCTCTATACAAGAGAGTACAGAATGTCTTTATCCACCAAAGCTAGACTGCCCTGGTGTAGCAGATAATAGAATATTTTGTTGTAATTGGCTTCTTAACTGTCTATTTATCTAAATAATCTCACAGTAAGTTATGAAGGACAATTATAAGTAGTGTGTGGGGTTTTCTGAGACTAAACATTGCCCCTCTTATCACTCTCAACTGATTTATGGTCCCTTTTGTAGATTGTCACTTTTCTACTTAGAAAGAAATAAGTTCCTGCACTCTACCCACCAGTATCCAATGCTCATTCAGTTAATGTTTGAATGTTTTAAATACTACAGTATTTTAAACACATATTCTAATATATATATATATATATATAAGAATAACATTAAAAAAGATGTTGATATTACATAAATCATGTATTCATTATAATTATTTCAATGGTTCCCTTATGCAATCCAAGATGTAACGTATGCATTTTTTGTTGGTATGGAAATGATATCTTCAGATGAAAATCCAATTATGTGATATGCGACAGGCAAAAAAAACAAAACAAAAAAAACATGCCCTTCTACTTGTGTGCCCGATATATATACATACATATATATATATATATATATATATATATATATATATATATATATATATATATATATATATATATATATATGTATATATCATGTTTAATGTAGAAATGGCTTGTAACTGACTAGAACTGTTTCATTCAAAAGAAATCATCATGAAAGCTTTCCTGATGATTTCATTTTGAATGAAACAGTTCTAGTCTCGTAGAAGCCATTTCTATATTAAACATGATGTTTACACTCTACTAATGTATTGAGTACCTTATTGTGGTTACCCCCAATTGAACCTGGGACTCACACACACGTATATATATATATATATATATATATATATATATATATATATATTCCAGACTTATGTTATCTGTATTTGCTGAACGTTTCATCCAGTTTACAAATGTGTGTGTGTAGATGTGTACGTGCGTGTGTGTCTGTGTATGTATGAGTATATGTGTGTATGTATATGTGTATGTATGTGTATGTGTGTGTTTTTATATAAACATCATGAACAGGCTGTACACCTTCATTTGAGATACAGTAAGTTAAACACATTTAAATGTATATATATATATATATATATATATATGTGAGTGTGTGCATGAGTGACTGTGTATGTGTGTTTATATAAACATAATGACTGGTAGACCTTAAACTGGTTTAAACTGGTCATATGGTGGATTAAACATATCTAACCCACAGTATGTTAACTTTGCCTTTCACCCTTATGGGGTTGATAAAATAAAGTACCAGTAATGCACTGGTTAATTGCTGGCCTTGTGCCTAAAGTAGAAACAAGTATTTATATGTATTGACTTATCTATGTCATGTCTTTGAAATAAAATAGTTAAACAGAACTACTACTCACTGCTAATCTGCCTTCTTTGGCAACCTCTGTTTATTTAAAGAAAGATTGAGTTTTATAAATACATATCATACACACAACAAACAAACCCCCACTCACACACACATATGTACATATATAGGTATATGTGTGTATGTGCAGGTATATATTTGTGTGTGTGTGTATATATATATATATATATAACTGTACTCCTTGTTGTTGTTATTTACTTTTCCATTTATATATATATATCATCATCATCATCATCACCGTTTTACATCGGTTCTTCCATGCTAGCATGGGTTAGACGGGTTGTCCTGTTGTGGGCAGTGTCCGGTCGGCTGACCTTGTCATGGACATACGGGAACTGATTCTGGCTTGATTTCTACAGCTGGATGCCCTTCCTAACACCAACCTCATTTACAGTGAGTGCTGGGTGCTTTTTTTGTTGTGGCACCTCCATGACCACTTTGCAGTGGAATGATAGGGACCCCAGTCCTATCATCTCATGTCTACAGCTGAGTAAACTGGAACAATGTGAAATAAAGTGTCTTGCTCAAGGAAACAACACATCACCTGGCCTGAGAATATATATATATATATATACGATATTAATAAATGGAAACTATATTTATAAAACCATATTTATTTCATTATACATATTTCAGGGATACCAAATTAAATTATGGTATGCCTTCATCAGACAAAATACAATATATAACAGTTTTACAAATAAGCTTTGACGTACCCTATTAAAATGCAACCATTATTTTTGGAAGCCATGATGAAGGCATACCATAATTTAATTTGGTATCCCTGAAATATGTATAATGAAATAAATATGGTTTTATAAATATAGTTTCCATTTATTAATATCGTATATCTACTCCAAATACTTGTCGAGTGCTTTATATCAGTTATAAAAATATTTACTTGTTGTATCCCAACAATTTTAAATAGAACTTTTGCATATATATATATATTGGTGTTAGGAAGGGCATCCAACTGTAGAAAACCTGCCAGACAGTCCTATGCGAGCAAGACAATCACTCTTGCCTCAAGTGGGACTACCCCCGTCCAAACCCATGCAAGCGTGGAACACGGACGTTAAACGGTGATGATGATGATGATGATGATATATATATAAGTATATGTGTGTATGTGCAGATATATATATTTGTCTGCATGTGTGTGTATATATATATATATATTAGTGTGTAGGTATATGATTGTGTATATAGGCATTTGTGTATGTTTGTAGTTGTATATGCATATGTATATGCACATATATATGTATATGTATGTATACGTATGTGTATATATATATGTGTGTGTGTGTGTGTGTGTGTATGTGTATACCTATACACACACACACACACACACACACACATACATCACAGATTTATAATCAATGGCTGGCATTAATTTATCTCTGGTTTCAGATTACATTTGCTGTACATTTGCCCTCCCGCCTACTTCAATCCACACACCTGATGCTATAATGATTAAAAGTGTTCAGTATATTATGTCCATACTTGCACTGTCTCAAATGTATATATATATATATATATATATATATATATATATATATATATATATATATATATATATATATATATATATATAAATGTATGTTTGTAAAAAAGGAAAAGAATGACTTCACTTGTAGTTCTAAACAATTTGATTTAATTTTATAATATTACTAGCAGTGGTACCTGGCTTTGCACGGGATAAGGTATTTTGGAACGCGGGCCGCCAACACACCTAATCGTGGAAAAACTGCATGCCTGGACAATATGTAAAGAAAATAAACTGAATACTCTGATGGCAGGATAATCTTTAAGATTTTACTCGATGAAGCAGGAAAAATGCAGGTTTTCACCTAATGCAGGCCCTAGGGGATGTGCATAATATGCCTTGAAATTTCAGGAAAATCGGCTAGACTTAACGCCTCAAAAAAGCCCTAAAAAGCTGAAAAAATGAAGTTTTTCACCTAATGTGGACCCTAGGCCATAAAAAAGTTGGATTTTCTTTGCTCATAGTATGAAGAAAAGACTGACTAATACATAGTTAGAATTTCAAGGAAATTGGTCTGACATAACGCCTAAAAAAAACCCCTAAAAACCTGAAAAAACGCAGTTTTTCACCTAAAGCGGGCCTTAGGGGATCAAAAAGTGGAATTTTATTGCATAACACTCCCTGAAACATAAGGAATACACATGTAAAGTTTGAAAAAAGTCGGTTGGGTATTTCTCAAGTTTTAGGGATTCAAACTCACTGACACACACACACACACAGACATCCTCAGGGAAGTGACGTAATGCAGACAGTCAGACATACAGACAGATATTATAACCCATGCTAGCGTGGAAGATGGACGTTAAACGAAGATGATGATGATGATGATGAAGGGTGTGACGTTATATGTATGTATCTATCTAAAAAGAGAAAGAAAAAGAATTATAGAGAGATCGATAAATTGCCTAATGCGGTCCCTAGGGAATTGAAAATTCGAAATTGTTTTTGCTCAGAACACTCCCTGAAACATAAGTATTACATGTGTAAAGTTTGAAAACAGTCGGTTGGATGTTTCTCGAGTTTTAGGGAATCAAACTCACACATACAGACAGACATCCTCAGTTTTATATATATAGATAATATTATAAAATTAAATCAAATTGTTTAGAACTACAAGTGAAGTCATTCTTTTCCTTTTTTTTCAAATATACCTAACTGTACCAAGGATCTCACACATTTTCCAATATATATGTATGTACACACATGAAGGGTTGCTGAAAAGTTCCTGGCTTTGGGTAAAAGAAAATATAGGAGGATCAGTTAATTAGGATTTTATTCAACATATTCCCCTCTCAGATTCACACACTTATTGCATCTGCCCTACCTCCCTTGTAAAGGTAACAGTTCTACCCTTTCACAATACCCTCAAAGCCAGGAACTTTTCAGCACCTCCTCTTGTTTCCGAAAGTCAGTCAGAAAACAGCACAGCTCCCATGACTTTCGGAAACATTTTTTCACACTCAGAGTTGCTGAAGCATGGAACAAACTACCTGCATCAGTTGTTAGCTGTCAAGACTCTGCATCCTTTAAAACTTCCATGTTTCCTGAAATTCGCCAACACTACACCTGATATCCCCCCTCCATACACACGTACACATGTATATCATGAATCATAAACTGTTCATTTTCCTGACATTTGTACATTATTCTATGTACTATACATGCACCTTTGATGAGTTGTAGTACACCTGAGCACTGTACACAATAATTTTCATTATTATTATTGCCCCTTTCAATGTAAAGTTATGTTGGTGCCACAACATCCAGGCCGAAACAAATGAGATCGTGTAGGTGTCACGACAAAAAAATACACAGTCCACGCTGTAATGTGACCGTGTAGGCAACACAGTAAAAACCTCCCAGCCCCACACTGTAAATGTGGTTGGTGTTAGGAAGGGCATCCAACTGTAGAAAACCCGCCAGACAGTTCTATGCGAGCAAGACAACCACTCTTGCCTCAAGTGAGAAAACTCACGTCCAAACACATGCAAGCGGAGAACATGGACGTTAAACGATGATGATGATGATGATGATGATTTATTCATCCCGCCGAGGTTAACTTTGCTTTTCATCCTTACGGGATCTATAAAATAAAGTACCAGTAATACACTGAGATAATTGCTGGCCTTGTGCCAAAAGTAGAAACAATTATTATTATTTATACACACACACACATATATAAATATATATATATATATATATATATATATATATGTATATATATATATATATACATGAGGAGGTTTGAATACATGCTCTTACAAACGTATTTGTGTTCTCTGGATTATTTTGTACGTGTTACTAGTAAAACAGAAAGTTGGTGGTCTAGTAAAGTGCAAAATAATATAATAATAATAATGAAATATTGTGTACAATGCTCAGGTGCACTACAACTCATCAAAAAGTGTATGTATAGTACATAGGGTAATGTACAAACGTCAGGAAAATGAACAGTGCATGAGTCATGATATACACATGTGTGCATGTGTATAGAAGGGGTAAATCAGGTGTAGTTTTGGCGTATTTCGGGAAGCATGAGGGTTTTAAAGGATGCAGTGTCTCGGCAGCTAACAACTGGCGCAGGCAGTTTGTTCCATGCTTCAGCAACTCTGAGCGTGAAAAAATGTTTACGAAAGTCATGGGAACTGTGCTGTTTTCTGATTTTGTAGGCATGTCCACGTGTGTTAGACATATGGAGATCAAAAAGGTGCACAGGGTTGTTGTTGGCGAGATGGTTAATAATTTTTGGGGTGTTTACCAAGTCCATTGCCAGACGTCGGAGCTTCAATGAATCCATGCCCAGAGAAGCAAGGCGTTCAGAGTATGGTAGGTGTCTGATGGAGGGTATGCGCTTGGTTGCACGTCTCTGAACAGTTTCCAGGAGGTCAATGTTCTGAGCAAGATAGGGGTTCCAGACTGATGATGCGAATTCCAAGTGTGATCATACCATAGCTGTATACAGCTTTAAATAGATTGCTGGAGAGCGGCTAACAAAAGTCTTGCTGAGTGATGCCAAGACACCCTCGGCCTTCTTGACAATCTTAGAGACATGCTTTGTCCAACGCAAATCGTTGCTGACAGTAATGCCCAGGTCACGTTCACAAGAAGACTTCTTGATATCAGTGTTGTGGAGGGAGTATGTGGACGCTGGATTTTTCCTTCCAAAATGCATGGTGGTACACTTGTCCACAGCCAGCTTCAGTTGCCAGTCTGTGATCCATTGCTGCATTGTGTCCAGGTCTGATTTTAGGAAAGAGTTGTAGATTTCAGGATAAGTCCTTTTGATTTCAAGGTACAGCTTGATGTCATCTGCATATTTCAGTACCGTGGCATTCTTTAAGTTGGCATCTATGTCATTAATATATGCCACAAACAAAAGGGGAACAAGAACAGATCCCTGTGGTACACCAGATGACATCTTATATGGTGAAGAATGCTGTCCTAGAACCGTGACTACCTCTTTTCGGCTGAGAATGAAGGATTTCAACCAGTTAAAAAGATCATCCCTCACACCCATTGCAGAGAGTTTTGCCATAAGTCTTTTGTGTGGCACAGAATTAAAAGCCTTAGCAAAGTCAAGGTAAACAACATCCACCCATGAGCCGCTGTCAGTGATCCGGGTAATGTCTTCAAGGAACTCGATAAACTGATCACAGCAGCTGGAGTTAGGGATAAATCCAAACTGCGAGGGCCGGATAAGGCTGTGAGAGCTCCAGAAGTTCCAAAGTGTTTCTCTGACACAGGATTCCATCAGTTTGGCCATACAGCTAGCAAGACTGACTGGACGATAGTTGACAGGTGACATGCGGTTGCCCTTTTTGAACAGGGAATGACACTGACAGTTTTCCACTGCTCCGGAGTAGCACCATTGTTGAGACAGTATTGAAAGAAGAAAGAAAGCTGGTGCAAAAGGAAGTACCCGCCACATTTGAGAAGTAGGTATGTAACACCATCAATACCAGGGGAGGCATAGTTGCACTTATTCTTAAGGTGACGTCGCAACATTGCAGGTGTAAATTCCATAGTTGTTATGGAATTTGATGTTAGAGATGGTGGAGATGGTACATTCTGGTTTTCAACAGTAAAAATACTTGCATAGCACTCAGCAATGAGTTCTGCGCATTCTTTGGGATCGTCAGTGATCTGGCTTGTGTGGGGATTGCGAAGAGGACCAACTGGAGAGTGAGGTCTCTGCTTTGAATGAACATATTTCCAGAACACCTTACTGTCAGGATTGGTTGCTATGCACTGTTCAAATTCAAGCACTGCCTTCTTTGTCACTTGCTTGAGATGGTTGGAAATTTTATTCCACTTTTTTCTGTTGGCATCTGATTTATGCAGTTTATATTCCCGTTCAGCGTTCCAACGTTCTTTCTTGGCAAGTCGGACCGCTGAAGTTTTCCAAATTGCACTTTTGGGGTGGTTTTTTTTCTGCTTACGTGGCACCGATGCTGCACACGCTATCCATATTGAGTCCAGGATGCTCTGGAGTATAGTGTTCACATCTCCAGAGTTATACAACTCATGCCAGTTTGGGCGCTGTAGCTCAGTACAAGTTCCAATCTGCCCTCTTCCAATCAAAGCAAGCAGATTGCAGATGGTTCTGGTTTTTGTTGCTGCCCGCAAGAGCCAGATTGGCAATAATCATAGCATGATCAGAGTCGCCTAGAGGTTCCTCGGTAGTACAACTGATAACCACTTCAGGAGTAGTGGTGAAGATCAGGTCCAAAGTGTTGTCACCTCTTGTTGGAGAGGTAACTACTTGTGACCAGTTTGTGTCCAGCACTAGCTCAAGGAAATCGTTTGCACTTTGTGGCCAACGAAAGGTTTCCCAATCGATCTTAGGATGATTGAAGTCACCTGCAATAAACACATAAGTGGCTGTTTTCCTGGCAGCAGCTCTGAGGATATCGCAAAGCTGTGTGTCCTGATGGTAGTTTGGGGGGCGATAAACAACACCAAACAGAAGTGTTGACATGGTCATACGTATGTCACAAAAAAAAAACTTCTTGTGATTCGTTCAAATCAACGCAAGGAATTACCGAAAAGTTTGAACGAACGTAGACCATCACACCACCACCACGGCGATTAATGCGGTCCTTGTGGGAAAGGTTGTACCCAGTAATGCTGAAAACCCCATCACGGAGTAAGGAATGTGCCCATGTTTCCGTGACTGTGATGAAGTCAGGGTCAAATAACGAAGAGAACACAAATATGGTTGTAGGAAGATGTATTCAAATACACACACTCACTCTCTCACACACACACACACACACACACATGCAGTAATACAGAAGACCTGTCTTCCCATGAGCACAGGTGGAAGCATACATCTATTATGCACGACCTTCACCTCCATCCCCCTTCATACACCCTCGCATCATAACACTCCATACTGAAGGAAACTCTGGAACAGACAATGGGGATATATGACTCCAACAATGAAGAGCATGTCTGAGACAGGGTCCTCAGAAGATTAAATATTGTTTGTTTCCAATTACTGTATATAAATCACAGCTGAGACAGACCTTTTCTTGTTCATCCCAATACCTGAACACCTCATTATGAAAGATTTTTGGTAGCTGTATGAAATGGACAGGGATAAGGAAGATAAGCAGAGTCGTGGATGGGTAGGGTATTATTCTGACACAATTTAGGTGGGCCAAAATCTTTAATAGTATCTTGTTTTAATTATTTTAGATGTTATTGTAACTTTAATTTAACATGTTGAATCAGTCGAGAATTTATGCTTGATTTTTCAAAATTATCTCCCCTTCCTTCTTTCCTTTGGAATAATCACTAACAATTGCTTCCAGATGTTTAATTTTCTATCTCCACTCAGATGATTCAGAAAATTAAGAACTCATCATATACAATATTTAGTGCAACACACTTTAGCCTAATTATATATATATATGTGTGTGTGTATGTGTGTACATGTGTTTGTTTGTGTGTTTTGTGTGTGTCTGTGTGCATATGTGTGTATGTGTGCATGTAATGAAGTATTTTCTACTTCATGGAATATTTATCTTATACGTATTTCTTCCTTCTTGGGGTATTCACCTTGAATCTATATTCAAGGTTACATTGCTTCATAAAGAGTTTGAGCTGAGGCACTACTACTACTACTACTGCTACTACTACTACTACTACTACTACTACTACTACTACAACCACCATCACCATGATGTTTAATTGGCCAAAGGTTATATTTTAAATTTGGAATCTCAGGTTTGTTCCCATTGTATGCCATCTGCCATCTTGGACAAGTGTATTTAACCTCAAATTAATCTAAACTTTGTGATAGAAATTGAGCATACGAAAACCGTTTGGAAAACTGTTTTAAAAAATAGTTATTCTACTGAAAAAAAAACAAAAAATGGCCCATCAACTGTAGCTGTGTAAAATATATGTGGCAGTCAACAGGTTAATTCTTTTGATACCAAACTTCCTGGAGCCAACCCTGGTTTTATGATACAAAGCTGTCTATTTTAAGGTGTTTATATTTTTCTAAAAGCCTTCCATCATAATTTTATGAAAGAATCTTTAAGTTATGTTCCAAACACCAGCTTGGTAATGAAAAATCCCCTCCAAATTCTTGATTATTTTTCAAAATTATCTGAAAATCAGAGGCAGTGTCTTTCATTAGAAATATGATAATGAAGGAGTTAAATATGGTACCACTAATTGAACATAATTAACACTAATTAACCAATTTCAAAAGTAATAAAAAAATTAACCCAGGTAAAAGATGATCAGAGAAATTAGGGCAGATCTGGAAACTGTGTCATCAAGAATTTATTTTGAAAGACGAAAGAAAAAAAAGTGTATTTCTGGGAGCTTTTCAGTGTGTGGGGATCACAGAAAAATTAACTTATCATGGGTCTCTTCAGAAAGATAATATCTAGTTAAAGAAGAAAGAGAAAAAAAGATTAGTAGCGAAAGAAACCAATTTATTTTAATCTAATCATTTTTTTTCAGGTAAGAGAAACATCAGCTATGAAAGAGTCATTCATATAAAAACGATGTTAACTAATTTCTTACACTTCATGGCCAATCTTTGATAGATGTGAATCATCTAGGCAAGGAGAGAGAGAGAGAGAGAGAGAGAGAGAGCATTCCATTCTATTTACCTAGAGATATTTACAGATGATGTTCTGCCACACCCTCTATAACGATAGCTCATATTGGCGACAGGCCATAAATCTGTGTGTATGTGTGGTGAGAGTCTGTCTAGCTGTCTGTGTGTGATGAGAGTCTGTCTAGCTGTCTGTGTGTGTGTGATGAGAGTCTGTCTAGCTGTCTGTGTGTGTGTTTGTTAGTGTGTGTGGTGAGAGTCTGTCTGTCTGTGTGTATGTGTATCTGTGGTGAGAGTCTCTGTGTGAGAGTCTCTTCTCAAAGAGAAGAGAAGTGCTTTTTAATAGAAGAGTCAACCTTCAGTGTATCCCTGTGGCTTATTTTTATCATGTCTCACCCCAGGGGCGATGCAGATGAGGTGAAGCTTTAGTAGGATTTGAACTCAGAGTACTATTGTAAAACATTTAATCTAGCTCTCTATCATCTATACCAACTCCTCCACCTTATCTGCCTTACTCAAAATAATGTTGCTGCAATGAGGGGGTTTAGAAATAGCAGCCAAATCTCCCTCAAGTTGCACTCTTCCTTCTAAAATTAGGAAAGGATAGAATGTATAATGTACTCCTAGTGGCTACAGTGCTGAGATCAAGATCATAAGGTTGTGCTTTTGATCCCTTGACAAAGAGGCACATATACCCTTGAGCAAGACACTTCATTTTATGTTGCTCCAGTTCATGCAGCTGAAAATAAGTATCAGCTTGTGATGGATGGCATAAACTCAGCTCAAGAAAAGTTTTAACTTTAAAACATATGCCTTCTGAAACAGAGTGATCATGCATTGTGTAGATTCAGCTGCAGTTTACACCATCATCATCATTCCTCAAAACTTAATCTTATTCTTCAACAATGAAATATTTTTCACTCATACTAAACCCTTTATTTCACAAATTCAAAAAATGTAATCTTATTTTCAACCAATTCTTTTCTTTGGTATCTCAATATGTTTTCACCTTTAATATATTTAAATATTTTAGATAGCTTGTTAGTTCTTCAAGAAATTACTACTTGATGTATCTCTTGACTGGTACAGCTAAAAGTGTGTATAAGTGTGTGTGTGTGTGTGTGTTTGTTTGTGTGTGTGTTTGTTTGTGTGTGTGTGTGTGTGAGTGTGTGTGTGTTTGTGTGTGTTTGTGTGTGTGTGAGTGTGTGTGTGAGTGTGTGTCTTTGTTTGTGTGTGTGTATATTTTTCTTACTACATTAATTGTTTCTACTTTAGGCACAAGGCCAGCAATTACCCAATGCATTACTGGTACTTTATTTTATCGACCCTGTAAGGATGAAAGGCAAAGTCAACCTCGGCGGGATTTGAACTCAGATCGTAAAGGGACGTAACTATGCTGGAAAGCATGGCGTCCGACCCTCTACCGATACTGCCAATCCACCGCCTTTACTACATTAATATCAAGTGGACATTAGGCCGGTCAGTTGGCAGTATCGGTAGTGTGTCGGACATGCTTTCCAGCATAGTTACGTCCCTTTACGATCTGAGTTCAAATCCCGCCGAGGTTAACTTTGCCTTTCATCCTTACGGGGTCGATAAAATAAAGTACCAGTAATGTACTGGAATAATTGCTGGCCTTGTGCCAAAAGTAGAAACAATTAATATCAAGTGGACATGTTTTTAATATGTCATCCCAAACAACAATGTCCAGCTGGTTGTATTTTAATTTGGTAACAGTTCAGTTTTTATTGTATATATGTTTGTATATATGTATGTATATGTTTATCTAAACATATATGTTTGTGTTTATGTCTATATGTGTAGTATGGTGTGGCTGTGTCTGAGTATGTGTGAGAGAAAGTTTTTAATGAACTCATTACTTCTCAAAGATTATGTCTTTGCAATCCAAGAACAAGAGATAGCCTCATCGCCTTACTTATTGCTATCAGGATGAATATGGCCAGCCCCAAGATGGAGTCTAGCAAGACTGACTGGTTCTTTCAGTGCATCTCCTCTGCCAGCCTTCAGGCTAAAATGTATTTAATGTTTTTATCATTTTGATCATGAAACAACAACAAACTCAAACATAATGTTGATTAAGTAAATCTTGACATTAAGTTAAAAACTGAAACACACACACATATATACATACATACAAATACACTTACACGCACACACATACACACACAGGCACACACACTCACACACATACACATACACACACACAGAGTCAGACACACACACATACCCATACACACATACACTCACTCACACTCAGACACACACACACACAGACTTCTTTCTCTCTCTTCCACTCCTTCTTTCACTATCTCTTTCTCTCCGTCTTTCACTTTCTCTGTCTCTCCGTCTTTCACTTTCTCTGTCTCACACACACACACGCTCTCTCTCTCTCTCTCTCTCTCTCTCTCTCTCTCTCTCTCTCTCTCTCTCTCTCTCTCTCTCTCTCTCCTCTCTCTTCAAGTAACCAGGAAATATAAACCACATAACCACATACAAACATTTGTTGGTATACAAAGAGTTTCTCCTCTTCTTTAGGTGTTTGTCTTAAGATAAAGTTGTCCATCATTTCTTCAGTTAGGACACATTGGTGGTGGTGGTGGTAGCGGTGGAGGAGGTGGTGGTGGTGGTAGCGGTGGTGGTGGTTGTGGTGGTGGTGGTTGTGGTAGCGGTGGTGGTGGTGGTGGTGGTGGTGGTGGTAGCGGTGGAGGAGGTGGTGGTGGTTGTGGTAGTGGTGGTGGTGGTGGTGGTGGTGGTTGTAGTGGTGGTGGTGGTGGTGGTGGTGGTGGTGGTGGTGTTGGTGGTGGTGGTTGTGGTAGCGGTGGTGGTGGTGGTAGTGGTGGTGGTGGTAGCGGTGGAGGAGGTGGTGGAAGCGGTGGAGGAGGTGGTGGTGGTAGTAGTAGCGGTGGTGGTGGTAACGGTGGTGGTGGTGGTGGTGGTGTTAGCGGTGGTGGTGGTGGTGGTGGTAGCGGTGGTGGTGGTGGTGGAGGTGGTGGTGGTGGTGGTGGTGGTGGTGGTGGTGTTAGCGGTGGTGGTGGTGGTGGTAGCGGTGGTTGTATTGGTGGAGGTGTTGTGTTGTATTGTTGTTGATATTGGTGGTAGAGATGGTGGTAGTGGCTTAGTGGTGGTGGTGGTGGTGGTGGTGGTGGTGGTGTTAGCGGTGGTGGTGGTGGTGGTAGCGGTGGTTGTATTGGTGGAGGTGTTGTGTTGTATTGTTGTTGATATTGGTGGTAGAGATGGTGGTAGTGGCTTAGTGATGGTGGTGGTGGTAGTGGCTTAGTGGTGGTGGTGGTGGAGGTGGTGGTGTTGTGTTGTATTGTTGTTGATATTGGTGGTAGAGGTGGTGGTAGTGGCTTAGTGGTGGTGGTGGTGGTAGTGGCTTAGTGGTGGTGGTGGTGGTGGTGGTGGTGTTGTGTTGTATTGTTGTTGATATTGGTGGTAGAGGTGGTGGTAGTGGCTTAGTGGTGGTGGTGGTGGTGGTGGAGGTGGTGGCTGTGGTGGTGGTGGTGGTGGTGTTGTGTTGTATTGTTGTTGATATTGGTGGTAGAGGTGGTGGTAGTGGCTTAGTGATGGTGGTGGTGGTAGTGGCTTAGTGGTGGTGGTGGTGGTGGTGGAGGTGGTGGCTGTGGTGGTGGTGTGTGTGTGTGGAGGGCTGTAGTAGTTGTAGGTTTTTTGTTGTGTTGTACTGTTATTGTTGGAATTGTGTTGTATTGTTGTTGATATTGGTGGTGGCGGCAGGGGTGTTGGTGGTGGTGGCTGTGGTAGTTGTGATGTTGGTGTTGATGTTGGTGGTGGTTATGTTGTTGTTGTTGTTGTGCTGGTGGCGTTGGTGGTAGTGGTGTTGGTGTTGGTGTTGGTATTGTAGTTTTGGTATTGTTGGTGTTAGTGAGGAGGGGAAGGGACGTGGTTGTTGTTTCCTGAGTTATACCATATGCCACTTAAAGGTTGTCTGAGTAGATTCTCCCCCCTCCTCTCCTCCCACTGCTACCAGTCATTTCTTCTGACATAGAACCTGTCAACATCAAACTTTCTCTGCAAGATTCCAGGCAGTATCGGTAGAGGGTCAGACATGCTTTCCAGCGTAGTTACGTCCCTTTACGATCTGAGTTCACATCCCGCCAAGGTTAACTTTGCCTTTCATCCTTATGGGGTCGATAAAATACCAGTAATGTACTGGGTAATTGCTGGCCTTGTGCCAAAAGTAGAAACAATTATTTATTTATTTAATTTAGGGCGGTTGATTAGCAGGGCAGTATCGGTAGAGGATCCAATACCATGCTTTGCAGCATAGAGTTACGCCCCTTTCTGAGTTCAAATCCCGCTGAGGTTAACTTGGCCTTTCATCCTTACGGGGTTGATAAAATAAAGTACCAGTAATGCACTGGATAATTTCTGGCCTTGTGCCAAAAGTAGAAACAATTATTTATTTGTTTAATCAATTTAAATATCTAAAACCATATTTGTTAATTCAAATATTTATAGCATCTTTCATAGCAGACAAATTGTTGTGAAAATTTACAATATTAAAGTAAAGACTTTAATATCTAATGTGAGGCAGCCATAGTGGTGTTTTGTACTTTTAAAGAGTGCCATGCTAATGTGGTTTCATGTGGTGCAGGACGTTAATAGTTAAGATAATCTTGCTAATTATGCTGAAGAGGTTTTTTGGTGTGTTACTTGGTATACAAAATAGCAAAATACTTAAGCTATAGAAATAGCTACTATATTTTGTTCTTCTCTAACTCACTAAAACGGTTTAACCTAATGTAACAAAGAAAGATTTTTACTGACTGTCAGCAAAGGAATTTCTAAAACAAAGCAGCCACAACTATGAATGTTATTAGGAGATATATGTTTACAACATCATCATCATCATCATCATCAACGTTTAACGTCCGTGTTCCACGCTTGCATGGGTTTGGACGGGGGTAGTCCCACTTGAGGCAAGAGTGATTGTCTTGCTCGCATAGGACTGTCTGGCAGGTTTTCTACAGTTGGATGCCCTTCCTAACACCAACCACATTTACAGTGTGGGTCTGGGAGGTTTTTACCGTGTTGCCTACACGGCCACATTACAGCGTGGACTGTGTGTTTTTTTGTCGTGACACCTACACGATCTCATATGTTTTGGCCTGGATGACGCGGCACCAACATAACTTTACATAGAACGGGGTGGTGTGGATGGGGGGGGGGGGTATTTTGTTAGAGATGCCTACTGGCTGTAGTAGGTTTTACTATGTATTTAGGTAAGGCGGGTCTTCTCTGTTACTGAGTACCGCCAAAGGTCTCAGTCCAGTGACATTGTCTTGGAGAGGTGTAAGTGTGTGAGGTCGGAGTTTATCAGCTCGTCCCAGGTTTTTCTAGGTCTGCCTATTCCGTGGCTACCGTCTATCTTTATTGCCCTGCACTTTGTTATACAGCTATCGACTTTCATGCGCATCACGTGTCCATACCAACGTAGCCTTCTCTCGAGTAAACAACATCTGATCCCTCTTATTTCTAATTTTTTCCTTAGTTCGTTTATGCTTTGCCGTTCACGTATATTACTGTTACACATCCAGCGGAGCATGCAAGCTTCGTTCCTCTCTAGTCTGCGTATATCCTCTGCACACAATGCCCAGGTCTCACTGCCATGCAACATTGCTGTTCGTATGCAGGCATCGTACAACCTGCCTTTCATTTTTAGGGAGAACCCTTTAGCAGCTAATAGTGGTATAAGCTCTCTGAACTTTTTCCAACCAGTTCTGACTCTAGCTACTGTACTTTCAGAGCACCCTCCCCCACTGCTGATTTTATCACCCAGGTAACGGAAGCTGTCCACTATTTCTATAGAACCATCTGCGCAATTGAAAGAGCTAGTATTTTTTGGGCACTTGCTGCTACTTATTGCACCAGAGCACCGGCCACATGTAAAATCTATGTTCTTAGTTAGCTTACCTGTGATCCCACTACATCTTTTATGCACCCATACTTTGCATTTAGGACACAAAATGGAGTTTCTACCTACGCCTTTCCTACACACCGAGCACGACCATTTCCCAGAAGGGACCGCCGCCTTATTTTCTTTCCTACAAACTAGAACTTTAGTCTTAGCCAGGTTAATTTTAAGTCCTTTTGATTCTAGGCCGTGCTTCCATGTTTGGAATTTCTTCTCTAGCTCGGCCATTGATTCCGCTATGAGTGTCAGGTCGTCTGCGTATAGGAGTTCCCATGGGCAGCCGGTCTTGAACTCCTCTGTTATAGCCTGAAGGGCAATAATAAATAGTAGGGGGCTGAGAACAGAGCCCTGATGGACGCCAACTTTTACGCTAAACTCTTCACTATATTCGTTGTTAATTCTAACCTTGCTGACTGTTTCTTTATACATGGCTTGTATAGCCCTCACAAGCCATTCGTCAACACCTAGTTTTCTAAGAGCCCACCAGATAATGGAGCGGGGGACTCTGTTGAAGGCTTTCTCCAAGTCGACAAAAGCTAAGTAGAGGGGTTTACCTTTAGCTAGGTACTTCTCCTGTAGTTGTCGTACAATGAAAAGAGCGTCTGTGGTACTTTTGCCTGACACAAACCCGAACTGCATTTCATCTAGGTCAATTCTCTCTCTGATTAGTTGCGCTATTACTTTTTCCGTGACCTTCATGACCTGGTCGATTAATTTAATGCCTCTATAGTTACTCCTATCTAGGGCGTCTCCTTTACCCTTATAACAGTTAACGATGATGCTGCTATGCCAGTCCTTCGGAACAACCCCATTCTGTACGACTTGGTTAACTATGCGGGTGACCATGGTGTGTCCCACCGTGCCAGATGCCTTCAGCATCTCAGCAACTATTTCCGAAGGCCCAGCCGCCTTACCCGTCTTCATATCCTTGATTGCCTTACTTATTATACTCCCCTCGACTAACACTGCTGGTCCCTCTATTGGGTCGATATGGGGGAGACTGTCTTTCTCCCATTTATTCTCCTCATTTAGTAGCCTTTCATAGTGACACTTCCAAGCTACCTTCTTATCAGCGTCGGTGATGGCAAGTATGCCATCATCGTTAAGTACACACTTCTCCCCGACAATATCACGGTTTTCCTTGACGCATTGCCTAGCAATCCTGAACACCTCACGTTTTTGGTCCTCGCGTTGTAGAACATGCTTGAACTTTCTTTCCTCTGCTTCCCTTCTTGCTAAGTACACTTGTCTCCTAGCTTCCCTCCTGGCCACTTGATAGTCTTCTCTACTTCCCCCATCCTGCCATACTTTCCAAGCCTGCTTTTTGGCCTTAATTGACCCCTCCACCTTACTGTTCCACCACCATGTTACTCTCCTCCTGCCTACGGGCCTGCTCCAGCCACAGACTTCGTCTGTCGCCATCAGCAGGTTTGCTTTCAGAAATTCCCACTGTCCCTCTATATTGTCCGACTCTAAATGTTCTTCCTTACTGTCGAAAGCATCAAGTAATATGCTTTGAAATTTATTTCTGGCTGTGGGGTCCTTTAGCTTCCATATTTTTCTCCTGAGGATAGTCCTCTTCTGCTGTCGAGTACGTCTCGTCCTGACTATGAGGTCGCTAATTATCAGTCTATGTTGGGAGGTGCATTCTTCATGGGGGAGGGATTTAGTGTTTACAACAGACACTCTGTCACGTCTTCTGGTAAGGATATAATCTACCTGGCTTGTGTGTTCCCCGGATCTATAGGTGATCAGGTGATTGTCACGTTTTTTGAAGTTAGTGTTACAGATAGTTAGGTTATTTGCATCACAGAATTCCAGGATTCTGGAGCCTTCCTCATTTCTAGTACCAAACCCATAGCCTCCATGGATTTCGTCGTAGCCGTCACAATGTTGTCCAACGTGACCATTTAGGTCGCCTGCAATAATTATATAGTCACTGTCGGATATTTGGGAGGTAGTTAGCATCAGTGTCTCATAGAATCTGTCTTTTATAGTGCCGGGCAGTCCGGATTGGGGTGCGAACGCAGATATTACTGTCACCGTAGTTCTATTGAGGACAAGTCATATTTTAATTATTCTGTCGTTCACTCTATTTACGTCTATTATCTTATCTGCCCACTTTTCTGCTACCATGATTCCTACTCCACCCAGCCCATCGTCGTTTCCCACCCAGAAAAGCTTATAACATCGTTTTTTACCCTCAATGAATCTAGCAGACCCACCCCTCCACCTGGTCTCTTGGATACAACAAACATGGACCTCCTTACATTCAAGCATTTCTACAACCTCGTTAGCGCGACCCTTTAGGGTGCCTACATTTATGGTACCAACTCTGAAGTTTTGGATTGCGTTTGGAGGGTGGGGGCGGGGGGAGATGGGGTTATGTTAGCCGTCCGCGGTCGAAACAAAGAGGAGTGCTCGCATTCTCGTCCACGAGGTGAATTTGTGATGTATAATCCTAAAAAGAAAGTATTGTTTACCCTATAAAAATTATTTATTTACGTGTTTTTATACTTCTGTTTCACGGTTTCATTATAATAATAATGAAATCATTGTGTAAAGTGCTCAGGTGCACTACAACTCATCAAAGGTGCATGTATAGTACATAGAATAATGTACACATGTCAGGAAAGTGAACAGTGTAATGAGTCATGATATACATGTGTGCATGTGTGTGGAGGGGGAACATTAGGTGTAGTGTTGGCGAATCTCGGGAACTATGGAGGTTTTAAAGGATGCAGAGTCTCGACAGCTAACAACTGATGCAGGTAGTTTGTTCCATGCTTCAGCAACTCTGAGCGTGAAAAAATGTTTCCGAAAGTCATGGGAACTGTACTGTTTTCTGACTCTGTGGACATGACCACGTGTGTTAGACACATGGAAATCAAAAAGGTACTCAGGGTTGTTGTTGGCAAGATGATTAACAATTTTGTGGACGTTTACCAAGTCAGTTGCCAGGCGTTGGAGCTTCAATGTATCCATGGCCAGGGAAGCAAGGCGTTCAGAGTATGGTAGATGCCTGATGGAGGGTATTCGCTTGGTTTCACGTCTCTGAACAGTTTCCAGGCGCTCAATGTTCTGAGCAAGATAGGGGTTCCAGACTGGTGATGCAAATTCTAAGTGTGGCCGCACCATATTCAAGTACAGCCTTAAAGACAATGAAACTCATTATGATAGTACTTGAATAATAATACATATTTTGAAAATCATCATCATCATCATCGTTTAACATCCATTGTCCACGCTAGCATGGGTAGGATGGGCAGTCCCGTTGTCAGAGATCCAAACTGAAGCACTATGTTTCACTCACACAGAACTGATTTTGGCTTGTTTTCTACGGCCACATTTACAGTGAGTGTTGGGTGCTTTTTGTCATGACAACTACATGACCACTGTACAGTGTGGGCTGTAAGATGTCTGCTCCAGTTTTCTAAAGGATGGGTTGTCCTGTTGTGGGCAGTGTCTGGTCAGCTGACCTTGTCTTGCTCATACGGGAACTGATTCTTGCTTGATTTCTACAGCTGGATGCCCTTCCTAACACCAACCTCATTTACAGTGAGTGCTGGGTGCTTTTTTGCTGTGGCACCTCCACGACCACTTTGCAGTGGAATGATAGGGACCCCAGTCCTATCATCTCATTTCTACAGCTGAGTAAACTGGAACAATGTGAAATAAAGTGTCTTGCTCAAGGAAACAACACATGACCTGGCCTGAGAATTGAACTCACAACCTTTCGATTGCTTTTTTTACCATGGCGCCTACACGACCACTTTAGTCCCACCATAGATTCAGCTATAAGTGTGAGACCATCCGCATATATATATATATATATATATATATTTATTAAAATAACAGATTAAAGTTTAAGCAAAGAATTGCTGCTTTCACCCTTAACGGGATCGTCTGAAACTAACAAAGTCAATCTGTGAACGCAGAAGTGAATATTTCAAAAGACGTTGCAACCGGAGGAAGACAGGAAGACGATACTTTGGTTCGTGGAAACGTTCCCTGGCAAAGAACGGGAAAAAACGAATAAGATACGTCATTAATAGAAGCGGTGAAAAACAATTACACGCAAAGACAAATCCACATCTATGGTATAAAAGAAGTCGTAGGCTAATATTCTATTAGGTGGTTCATGAACTGAAAAAACGAAGATAATACGTCATATGTGGAGTGGGGAGAACAATTGCACGCAAAGACAAAACCACGTAAATGGTATAACTGAAGTCGTAGACTAAAATTATAACTAGGAAACCGAATGATTCTCGGCTTCAGAGTTAAGAATAAAGTAAATAAAATACAATACAGAGGTAATTGAAATTAAATAAATACATACGTGCATCCATATACGTACATACACAAGCATACGCGAAAACACTCGCCATATGTATACAAATACACACACGCACATACAGAACCCACGCAACGCCTGTACCCGCATGCATGTTTCAGAAGATCTTGTTAAGGGTGAAAGCAGCGATTCTTTGCTTAAACTTTAATCTGTTATTTTAATAAATATTTGCTCTACGGTTCTTATATATTTGATATATATTTATCTTTATCGAGCCCTCTTTGGATTTTAGTCTTCAAATTTATTATTATTACTATATATATATATATATATATATATATATATATATATATTACCTTTAGACAATATATATATATGTGTGTGTGTGTATGTCTGTGTATATGTATGTGTGTATATGTATATATATATATATATATATGTATATATGTGTATACACATATACACATATATACACATATATATATATGTATATATGTATATATGTGTATACACTTATACACATATATACATCATCATCATCATCATCATCGTTTAACGTCCATATTCCACGCTTGCATGGGTTTGGACAGGGGTTTTCCCACTTGAGGCAAGAGTGGTTGTCTTGCTTGCATAGGACTGTCTGGATGCCCTTCCTAACACCTTCCTAACACCAACCACATTTACAGTGTGGAACTGGGAGGTTTTTACCGTGTTGCCTACATGGCCACATTACAGCGTGGACTGTGTGTTTTTTTGTCGTGACACCTACACGACCTATATATATATATATATATGGATATATATATACATATATATATATACATATATATATACATACATATATACATATATATATACATATATATACACATATATATATATATATATATATATACATATATATATATACATATATATATACATATATATATATATACATATATACACATATATACACATATATATATACATATATATATATATATATATATATATATATATATATATATATATATATATATATATATATATACATACATATATATATATCATCATCATCATCCTCATCATTTAACATCTATCTTCCACACTAGCATGGGTTAGACGGGAGTTGTCCTACTTGATGCAAGATTGGTCAGGTGACCGTGTCTTGCTCAGGATTATCTGGCAGGTTTTCTACGGCTGTATGCCTTTCCTAACACCAACCACATTTACAGCGTGGACTGGGAGCTTTTTACCATGTTACCTACACAACCACATAACAGCATGGACTGTGTGTTTTTTTTTTGTGACACCTACACAACCTCATTAGTTTGGACTGGATGTTGTAGTACCAACATAACTTTATAGAGAAAGGGTGGTGTTGGTGGGAGTCGGAGGATGGAGTAGGGCTAGTGTGTTGGGGTGTATGTTTGGTTTGGAGGGGGGGGGCCTCCTGACTGTAGGTTAACTTTGTGTATACACACACCACACATACATATATATTTGTTGACCTAGAGAAGGCCTTTGATAGGGTACCCCGATCTGTCATCTGGTGGTCCCTAAGGAAAATAGGTGTAGAGGAATGGCTTGTGAGGACAGTGCAAGCTATGTACAAAGGTGCTGTCAGTAAAGTGAAAGTAGGAATGGAGTTTAGTGAGGAATTCCAGATACAAATAGAAGTACATCAGGGTTCAGTCCTCAGCCCGCTCCTGTTCATTATAGTCCTCCAAGCCATAACAGAGAAGTTTAAGACTGGCTGCCCATCGGAACTTTTCTATGCTGACGATCTGGTTCTTATAGCAGAATCAGTAGAGTAGCTAGAGAATAAATTCTGGCTATGGAAACAGCAGTTGGAATCAAGAGGACTGAGAGTGAACATAGCTAAGACAAAAGTGTTGATCAGTATAAAAGAGGACAAAACTCTGATTCCATCAAGGAAATGGCCATGTTTGATATGCAGAAAAGGAACTGACATAAATTCTATAAAATGTACATAATGCAGATCTTGGGTACACAAGAGATGTAGTGGGATAGCAGGCAAACTAACAGGTAGGGAAAACTATGTATGCAGTAGATGTACAAGGAAATTTGATAGTAGAAGTCGCAGTGATAGACAGATTTTTCAAATGCAGGTGGGTTCTATAGAAGTGGTTGATAGCTTCCAGTACCTATGTAATCAGATTAGCATAGGAGGGAGGTGTTCCGAGGCCATAGTATCTAGAATAAGGATGGGTTGGAAGAAGTTTAGGGAGCTGCATCTTCTGTTGACAAAAAAGGGTTTCTCCCTGCATACGAAAGGCCGGTTATATGATGCCTGTGTGAGATGCGCGATGCTGCATGGTAGTGAGACATGGGCAGCACCTGCAGAGGATATGCGACAGCTGGAAAGAAATGAAGCAAGCATGCTCCATTGGATGTGCAATGTCAATGTGCATGAATGACCAAGCATAGATGAGTTGAGAGAGAAACTGTGTATAAGAGGGATAAGTTGTAGTGTGCGGGAGAGAAGACTGCGATGGTATGGACATGTGATGCACATGGAGGATAACCGCTGGGTAAAGAAGTGCCAAGAAATGCCAGTAGAAGGAAGACACAGTAGAAGAAGACCATGAAAAACATGGGTGGAGGTGGTGAGAGCAGACCTCAGATCGCTGAAGCTCACAGAGGAGATGATGAAGGACCGTGACAAGTGGAGAGATGCTGTGTTGAATAGGACCCGTCCCACCCTTGCAAGCAGGGAAAAGCGGACGTAAAATGATGATGACGATGATGATATATATATATATATATATATATATATACACACACATGCCACTCCCATACAGTTACAGAGACTTCGTATGTCAGAATATTCTTGATAAACAAAACAGTTTATGGAAGAAGATAGATGAGATGAAACTGTCATCATAGTTCTACTTTTTCAACTACAGATGATTTTTTTTTTATAGTTTTTTTTTTTTTAAATTATATAATATAGATTTATACAGAACAATGTTATTTTACAAGATTTAAGATAAACTAGGTGTAGATATATAAGTTGCATGTATATATATAAATATATAATTTAGAGATATATCAGATGAAAGAATGGTATTTAACTAATGTATTGGTACGTGATGGGGCCCACCCACAGCCCTGGTGGACGGAATGGAGAAGGTGTTTCCCCGGAGGATGGCAAGGGAGATGCACTGGAAAAGCCACTCCAACTCGCGGGGCTCACACCTGTGGCTGGCCAGCTCAGCGCCTATGGTGGTGAATAAGGAGGTAGCCCTGGGGCCCAGGACACCAGAAGTCTCCACTGCCAGGGGAATGACCACAAACCTGTCGGAGAGCGCCCGGTATTTGAGGAGTTTGGCCCCCTCAGTCCGATACAAGCATCGAGGTCAGCGAGGAGAGATGTCTGGGTGTAGCATGGAGCGCTGTGGAGTGTATAGAGGAGCTTCGGCATGGAGAAGCAGTTCCTCAGCAGAAAGAGAGCTGGGTGGCCGTCAATCAACCCCAGTCGGCTCATGAGAGTCTGGAACTGATGGTGGAGTGGATGGCCGGCGGGTGGATTGGTGACCCGAGGATGAGGACATCCACTTTGGGGGTCACCTGAACCTGGCGGAGAATGGACCGCACGTCCAAGATGGAGGCTGCAAAGCTCGCAGCATCGAGGCTGACGTTCACCACCTCTGACTTGGCCGAGTTGACCTGGAGGCCAATTCCCGCCATGGCAGGAACCACCGATTGAAGGTCATGGCAGACTGTCCTTATGGGCCCGCCCAATGTAATATCATCCAGATACCAAACGTTGAGAGGGGCCGTGATACTCCGGGCGATGTGGTCAATACCAAGGGCGAACAGGAGGGGTCCCAAAGGGTTGCCCTGTTGGACCCCAGTAACAGAGCGTATGACCATATCAGCAGCTAGGAGCATGCTCGGGGCTCCATATGACAGGTAGGCCAGCAGGTAGTCAGAGGGGGCTCGGCTGAGGCAGGCCTCGAGCAGATGATCCCGGCGTAAAGAGTTGAAGGCATTCCTCATGTCAAGCTTGACAATGAGGTGCCTGGAGTCCCTGGTTTCACCAAACATCTTAAATAAATCATATTTAGTAGTAGTAGTAGTAGTAGCAGCAGCAGCAGCAGCAGCAGCAGCAGCAGCAGCAGCAGCAATAGTAGCAGTAGCAGCAGCAGTAGTAGTAGTAGCAGCAGCAGAAGTAGTAGTAGGAGGAGGAGGAGGAGGAAGTAGTAGTAGTAGTAGTAGGGAGGGGGAGTAGTAGTAGTAGTAACAGTAGTAGTGTGAAGGCACATGGTTAACGTGTTTGGCTCACAATCGTAAAGATGTGAGTTCGATTCCTGTTGGCCTCTAAAACAGTGTACCTGGGTGTACCTAGCGTTGTTTGAGTATTTCTGTTATATAATCTTCATGTATATGGTGATATGGTGGAGCACTATAATAGCTGCAACCTGTCAGCTGGAACAGATAAAAGGGTGCGTTTGTGAAGACAAGTGGCTCACTGATTAGGGAGTTTGACTCATCATCATCTTCATTTAACGTCCATTTTCCATGATAACATGGGTAGGATGGGATGTCCCTTTGTGAGAGCTCAGGCCGGAAGATCTTGTTTCAGTCACACACAACTGATTTTGGGTTGGTTTCTACAGCTAGATGCCCTTCCTAATGCCCACCACATTTACAGTGTGAACTGGGTGTTTTTTGTTGTGATAAGACTTGTTCTAAATAGAACTACTGTGACAGTAATATCTGCGTACGCGCCCCAATCCGGACTGCCTGGCGCTATAAAAGACAGATTCGATGAGACACTGATGCTCACTACCTCCCAAATAACCGACAGTGACTATATAGTTATCGCTGGCGACCTAAATGGTCACGTTGGACAACATTGTGACGGCTATGACGGAATCTATGGAGGCTATGGGTTTGGTACTAGAAATGAGGAAGGCTCCAGAATCCTGGAATTCTGTGCTGCAAATAACCTAACTATCTGTAACACTAACTTCAAAAAACGAGACAATCACCTGATCACCTACAGATCAGGGAACATACCAGCCAGGAAGATTATATCCTTACCAGAAGACGTGACAGAGTGTCTGTTGTAAACACTAAATCCCTCCCCCATGAAGAATGCACCTCCCAACATAGACTGATAATTAGCGACCTCATAGTCAGGACGAGACGTACTCAACAGCAGAAGAGGACTATCCTCAGGAGAAAAATATGGAAGCTAAAGGACTCCACAGCCAGAAATAAATTTAAAAGCATATTACTTGATGCTTTCGACAGTAAGGAAGAGCATTTAGAGTCGTACAATATAGAGGAACAGTGGGAATTCCAGAAAGCAAACCTGCTGATGGCGGCAGACGAAGTCTGTGGCTGGAGCAGGCCTATAGGCAGGAGGAGAGTAACATGGTGGTGGAACAGTAAGGTGGAGGAGTCAATTAAGGCCAAAAAGCAGGCTTGGAAAGTATGGCGGGATGGGGGAAGTAGAGAAGACTATCAAGTGGCCAGGAGGGAAGCTACGAGACAAGTGTACTTCGCAAGAAGGGAAGCAGAGGAAAGAAAGTTCAAGCATGTTCTACAACGCGAGGACCAAAAACGTGAGGTGTTCAGGATTGCTAGGCAATGTGTCAAGGAAAACCGTGATATTGTCAGGGAGAAGTGTGTCAAAGGTAGTATAATAAGTAAGGCAATCAAAGATATGAAGATGGGTAAGGCAGCTGGGCCTTCGGAAATAGTTGCTGAAATGCTGAAAGCTTCTGGAATGGTGGGACACACCATGGTCACCCGGATAGTAAACCAAGTCATACAGAATGGGGTTGTTCCGAAGGACTGGCGTAGCAGCATCATCATTAACTGCTACAAGTGTAAAGGAGATGCCCTAGATGGGAGTAACTATAGAGGCATTAAATTAATCGACCAGGTCATGAAGGTCACAGAAAAAGTAATAGCGCAACTAATCAGAGAGAGAATTGATCTAGACGAAATGCAGTTCGGGTTTGTGTCAGGTAAAAGTACAACAGATGCTCTTTTCATTGTACGACAACTACAGGAGAAGTACCTAGCTTAAAAGTAAACCCTATACTTAGCTTTTGTCGACTTGGAGAAAGCCTTCGACAGAGTCCCCCGTTCCATTATCTGGTGGGCTCTTAGAAAACTAGGTGTTGATGAATGGCTTGTGAGAGCTATACAAGCCATGTATAAAAAAACAGTCAGCAAGGTTAGAATTAACAACGAATATAGTGAAGAGTTTAGCGTAAAAGTTGGTGTTCATCAGGGCTCCGTTCTTAGCCTCCTACTATTTATTATTGCCCTTCAGGCTATAACAGTGGAGTTCAAGACCGGCTGCTCATGGGAACTCCTATACGCAGATGATCTAACACTCATAGCTGAATCAATGGTTGAACTAGAGAAGAAATTCCAAACATGGAAGCATGGCCTAGAATCAAAAGGCCTTAAAATTAACTTGTCTAAGACTAAAGTTCTAGTTTGTAGGAAGGAAAATAGGGCGCCGGTCCCATCCGGGAAATGGCCATGCTCAGTGTGTAAGAAAGGAGTAGGTAGAAACTCCATTTTATGTCCCAAATGAAAAGTATGGGTGCATAAAAGATGTAGTGGGATCACAGGTAAGCTAACTAAGAACATAGATTTTATATGTGGCCGGTGCTCTGGTGCAATAAGTAGCAGCAAGTGCCCACAGAATACTAGCTCATTCCATTGCACAGATGGTTCTATAGAAATAGTGGACAGCTTCCATTACCTGGGTGACAAAATCAGCAATGGGGGAGGGTGCTCTGAAAGTACAGTAGCTAGAGTCAGAACTGGATGGAAAAAGTTCAGAGAGCTTATACCACTATTAGCCGCTAAAGGGTTCTCCCTAAAAATGAAAGGCAGGCTGTGTGATGCCTGCATACAAACAGCAATGTTGCATGGCAGTGAGACCTGGGCATTGTGTGCAGAGGATATACGCAGACTGGAGAGGAACGAAGCTTGCATGCTCCGCTGGATGTGTAATAGTAATATACGTGAACGGCAAAGCATAAATGAACTAAGGGAAAAATTAGAAATAAGAGGGATCAGATGTTGTTTACTCGAGAGAAGGCTACGTTGGTATGGTCACGTGATACGCATGAAAGACGACAGCTGTATAAAAAAGTGCAGGGCAATAAAGATAGACGGTAGCCACGGAGTAGGCAGACCCAGAAAAACCTGGGACGACTTGATAAATTCCGACCTCACACACTTACACCTCACCAAGACAATGTCACTGGACCGAGACCTTTGGCGCTACACAGTAATAGAGAAGGCTCGCCTTACCTAAGTACAAAGTGAAACCTACTACAGTCAGTAGGCACCTCTAACAAAATACACCCCCGTCCCACTACCCCCACCCCATCCACATCACCCCTTTCAATGTAAAGTTATGTCGGTACCCCAACATCCAGCCCGAAACAAATGAGGTCGTGTAGGTGTCACGACAAAAAAACACACAGTCCACGCTGTAATGTGGTCGTGTAGGTAACACGGTAAAAACCTCCCAGTCCACACTGTAAATGTGGTTGGTGTTAGGAAGGGCATCCAGTCGTAGAAAATCCGCCAGACAGTCCTATGCGAGCAAGACAACCACTCTTGCCTCAAGTGGGAAAACTCCCGTCCAAACCCATGCAAGCGTGGAAGATGGACGTTAAACGATGATGATGATGATGATGACCTACATGATCACTTTACAGTGTGGGTGGGCACTTTTTGTATTCAATACCAAAGTAGAGTTTTCATATTCAATATTATTAGGGCTAAAAAGTGAGTCTTGTTACTCTGAAGTTTTGCCTATTTATCACAGAGTCATCAGACAAGAATTTGTCTGATGACCCTGTGATGCACAGGCAAAACTCCAGAGTAACAAGACTCACTTTTTAGCTTTAATGATATTGCATATATATATATATACTACTGAAATATGCAGATGACATCAAGCTGTACCTTGAAATCAAAAGGACTGATCCTGAAATTTACAACTCTTTCCTACAATCAGACCTGGACACAATGCAACAATGGATCACAGACTGGCAACTGAAGCTGGCTGTGGACAAGTGTACCACCATGCATTTTGGAAGGAAAAATCCAGCGTCCACATACTCCCTCCACAACACTGATATCAAGAAGTCCTCTTGTGAACATGACCTGGGAATTACTGTCAGCAGCGATTTGCATTGGACAAAGCATGTCTCTAAGATTGTCAAGAAGGCCGAGGGTGTCTTGGCATCACTCAGCAAGACCTTTTATTAGCCACTCTCCAGCCATCTATTTAAAACTGTATACAGCTATGGTACGGCCACACTTGGAATTCGCATCATCAGTCTGGAACCCCTATCTTGCTCAGAACATTGACCTCCTGGAAACTGTTCAGAGACGTGCAACCAAGCGCATACCCTCCATCAGACACCTACCATACTCTGAACGCCTTGCTTCCCTGGGCATGGATTCATTGAAGCTCCGACGTCTGGCAATGGACTTGGTGAATACCCACAAAGTTATTAACCATCTCGCCAATTGCAACCCTGAACACCTTTTTGATCTCCACGTGTCCAACACATGTGGACATGCCTACAAAATCAGAAAACAGCACAGCTCCCATGACTTTCGTAGACATTTTTTCACGCTCAGAGTTGCTGAAGCATGGAATAAACTGCCTGCGTCAGTTGTTAGCTGCCGAGACACTGCATCCTTTAAGACACTCATGCTTCCCGAAATACGCCAAAACTACACCTGATGTACCCCTTCCATACACATGCACACATGTGTGTATCATGACTTGTGCAGTTCATTTTACTGATGTTTGTGCATTGCCCTATGTACTGTACATGCACTTTTTTGATGAGTTGTGGTGCACCTGGGCACTGTACACAATATTTCATTATTATTATTATTATTATTATATCATGACTCATACACTGTTCATTTTCCTGACATTTGTACATTATTCTATGTACTATACATGCACCTTTGATGAGTTGTAGTGCACCTGAGCACTGTACACAATAATTTCATTATTTCATTATTATTATTATACACATCATCATCATCATCATCGTTTAAGGTCCATCTTCCACGCTAGCATGGGTTAGACAGTTTTGTTCCATTTGATGCGGGAATGGTCGGGAGACCATGTCTTGCTCACATGGAAGCATCTCTGGCAGGTTTTTTTTACAGCTGGATGCCCTTCCTAACACCAACCACATTAGTGTGGACTGGGAGTCTTTTCCCCGTGTCTCCTACACGACCACCTTCCACAGTGGACGGAACAGGAGAGGGAGGGTGGAGTAAGGTGTGGAAGTGGAGTGTACATTGAGTTAAGAGGTGCCTACTGACTGTAGGTTTGTATGCAATGGTAGCCAGGTCTTCTGTACAACCGTATGGTGCCAAAGATCTCGATCCAGTGTCATTGTCTTAGAGAGGTGTAGGTGAGCAAGGTCAGTTTTTATCACCTCGTCCCAGGTTTTTCTTGGTCTACCCACTCCGCAGCTTCCATCAATTTTCATTGCCCTGCACTTTTTTATACAGCTGTCGTCCTTCATACGCATCACATATATATACTTAAACATAGCTATTTTACAATTTGGTAAAGAAACCATATATTACTTAGATTTCTGTAAAACAATGGGTTATGTACTACTACTGATAATACCAATAACAACTACCAGTATGTTCTTGCTATTAAATAGTTTTATTCCCCAAAACTATTCAGCTATAATTTCTCTCCTTTAATTCCATCTGTTATCTTCAGTTGTGTAAAGAGTACGTTCCAGATTTTGCAGAGAATTTCATTGTTTCACACTAACATCTGTGAAATTCTTGATTTATAAACAATGGCTTTTATCTGGAAATTTAGCATTTACTGAAGTCTATTGGCATTATCATTTCTGATTGCTTTTTTATTATATATATATATATATATATATATATATCTGCCAATCTTTCTGCCAGATCCTATTAATAGTTGGCACCAGAGCCTAAATAATTTAGATGAATGTTATGTAAGATCATAAAGCATTCTTAGCCAAAATGTTTGTGAAAGTTATTCAGATATTACAGAGAAGTACATTAATATATTTTCCATTAAGGAATGCTTTGATTCAATCTATTTAACACAATCAATCAATGTTTACACAGTGAGCCTTATAAACTGTAGTTATGCCTACATAAAATCTATTTTAGATTTTTTAATATATAATATATTGTGCAATCATATGTGCCTATATTATATATACACACACACATATATCATCACCATCATCGCTGTTTTACATACATTCTGCCACATTAGCATAGGTTAGACAGGTTGTCCTGTTGGGGGCAGTGCCAGGTCAGGTGACCTTGTCTTGTTCATACGGGAACTGATTCTGGCTTGATTTCTACAGCTGGATGCCCTTCCTAACACCAACCTCATTTACAGTGAGTGCTGGGTGCTTTTTTACCATGGCGCCTACACAACCACTTTACAGTGTGGGCTGGGTGCTTTTTTGTCGTGACACCTTCACGATCACTTTACAGTGGGAGGGGGTGGGGGCATATTGTCTATATGCTTCAGCTTCGGCTTGTACCCAGTGTGTACTGGGAGAATTTTTCATACACTGCCACTACCACTTTACACAGTGTATTTTGTTCTTGTGGCACAAGCCCTTCCACTGTCAGGATGGAATGGGTTCTTTTTGTTGTGACACAGCACTGTGGAAAGAGCAGGCATGGTGTGTGTCTGGCTTTCCATGCATGCCTGGGTGGGACAGGTGATGTGTATCAGGGGTGTGAAATGGGGAAGTGAGTACATCCTCATCATTGTTAGACATCTATTTCTCCATGCCTGCCTGGGCCAGACAGGAGACCACATCAAGTTCATACATTTCATTTTTGTTTTAATAATAATGAAATTATTGTGTACAGTGCTCAGGTGCACTACAACTCATCAACGATGTGTGTATAGTACATAGAATAATATACAAATGTCAGGAAAGTGAACAGTGTATGAGTCATGATATACATGTGTGTGTGTGTGTATGGAGGAGGGATATCATGGTATCCCCGGTCAGATGCCCTTTCTGACCCTAATCAAGCATTTTGTCATGATACAAGGAAGGTCATAGCCAGCCTTCCATGTTGGTATTGTATTGGATGGATGGTGGGGATCTGTCTTTTGTATATTGGAATGGGTTGGGTTGAGCTGGGTTGGGGGATGAAAGTGACAGCTGCTTTTCCATGCAGGAAAGAGTTGAAGAAGTGGAGAGGATAGGATTGGCAGGAGTTGTTGTTAGATTTGTAAGGGTGGGGGGTGATGAGGGGGAGAGGGGAGATCTAAGGTAAGATGCTTAGATAATGAGGGGAGGATGGGTGAGCATTAAGTTGGGGAAGATATATGAAGGAGATTAGTACAGACTGTCCACTCCATGCTCATTTTATCTTGTATGTGTGGGAAGTTAGGTCTTCTGTATATGGCCTATCGCCTGAGAATTCAGTCCAGTGTTATCTCTTTGAAAAGGTTTAATTCCATGATGTCAGCTTTTATCACATCTCTCCAAGCTTTCCTAGATCTTCTCCTTTCATAGTTTCCACCAGCGTCAAGTGTCTTGCACCTTTTTATGCAGCTGTTATCCTCCATACACAGTACATGTCCATACCATCATAGTCTACTCTTCTACACACTGCATCTGACCCCTCTTATGTCTAGTTTCTCTCTCAGTTCATTCATGTTTCATCCTTCATGTACACTATTATTACACATCCATCAGAGCATGCATGACTCATTTTGTCATAATAATTTTCGAAGTGTGGTCAAAGTAAAAAATATCAAAAACTAGGTTTGTCAGCTTACCAAACTGTATGTTGAAATTATTTCATTTAGGAAGATGGGGTGCTTAACTGGGTGAAGGGGGCATCCATTGTAGTGCTAGCCTAGGGCTTTAAATACCTATGCCCCACTTATACACCCTCCCATCTCTCTTTTGTATTAGTAAATTATTCTTATTGAATTACAAACTGAACAATTGGTATATATTACTGGTTGTTATTAACTGCCATTTCTTTATCTAATCGTCATGAAACAGAAGATATAATAATATATCTTCACTACAGAAAACAAGATGAGTGAAAAGCTATAACGTTGTTCGGGATATATAAGTCAGATATATATAATGTAGTTTCATAGACAGGCTATGTTATACTATATCTATTGTAGATATATATATAGTTACATGAGTAGACTTTACTGTTACAGTACATACACTCTAGATATAGATAGTTGCATGAGGAGACTATAACAGTACATTATATCCACTATATATATATATATATATATATATATATATATATATATATATATATATATATATATATAAAATAAGGACGGGTTGGAAGAAGTTTAGAGAGCTGCTTCCTCTACTGACGAAGAAGGGTTTCTCCCTGCATACGAAAGGTTATATGATGCCTGTGTGAGGAGCGCGATGCTGCATGGTAGTGAGACATGGGCAGCAACTGCAGAGGATTATGTGACGGCTGGAGAGAAATGAGGCAAGCATGCTCCGTTGGATGTGCAATGTCAATGTGCATGAACGACCCAGCATGAATGTGTTGAGAGAGAAACTGTGTCTGAGAGGGATAGAATGTAGTGTACGGGAGAGGAAACTGAGGTGGTATGGACATGTGATGCGCATGGAGGATGACTGATGGGTGAAGAAGTGCCAGGAAATGCCAGTTGAAGGAAGACGTGGTAGAGGTAGACCACAAAAAACATGGGCGGAGGTGGTGAGAACAGACCTCAGATCACTGAAGCTCACGGTGGAGATGACAAGTGGAGAGATGATGTGCTGAATAAGACCCGTCCCACCCTTGCGAGCAGGGAAGAGTGGATGTAAAATGATGATGATATATAGGGTGTCCCCCAAAAATGTATACACATTTTGATAACCTCTACAGGCAATATTTATTAGAATGCTGTTGAAGTGTGTATCTTTGGGGGACACGCTGTATATATATAGATACATATATATATATATATATATAATGTTCTGTTATAGGTTTAATATAGAAATGGCTTCTACAGGACTAGAACTGTTTCATTCAAAATATTGAGTACCTTACTAACTGTGGTTATCTCTGGTTGAACCTGGGACTCACATATATGTTTAGGGGATACACACACACATGTATATATATACATATACATAGTGTGTGTGTGTGTGTGTACATGTGAAGGTCTGTAGCTAATAGATTAGGGTGTTTAGGGTGCATTGTGTCCTTGAACCTTATTTCACGTTGTTCCAGTCAACTCAACTGGCGAAAATGAGTTGCAATAACACTGGGGCCAAGTTGCATCAGCGTTTGCCTTCCCTTTTGATAACATTGCTGGCATTGAGAGAGGAGACTGTCATTCATATGGGTTGCTGTCTTCCACAAAAACATCTTCCCCGGGTTTTCACCTTCACCTTAAGGCACACAATGTAGCACACTTACACCAGCATGGTCAATCTGCTGTCCTTCTTCTGCACCTGTTTAATTTATTCCTGTGTATCTGAAGTCCTCCTAGAATGTTTTGTGCCAGGTGTTCTTGGGCTGTCCCCACTCCACTTTCCATTCTCTGATGTCCATGACTATGCAGTCCTTCTTTACTGGGATTTAGGAATGACTTCAAAGTGAACAAGAACTGAGGGATCTTGGAATCCTGGAAAGGAAAGGTATCAATTACTGATATTGTCTACTCATTGTGACTTCTGGCTGAAGGAGCAACGAAGGATACAGTATTTTGTATAAGAACACAACACACACTCAATTCCAGTATCAAGCCAACACCCTAACCACTATGCCACATGCATTCACTCAGGAGTTTTAAGTAACTATATTTCCTCTGTTTTAAATACAATGAAGATACTTTACTATTTTTCATATTTTCTTCTCATTTAATATCTTTCATTGTCTCTGATAACTTTATTATGTATAAAATTGTTTTTAAGTGTGTTTTTATATATTTCAGACATACACATCTAAAGTTGGTGAAATCTGAAGTAAACATATTTATATCAACAGTAAGTAAAATTGCTTTCAATAATTTTGTCTGAATTTCTGAGATGAGGAATTATTATCATTATACTTATTGGTTAATGTGATGAGCTCATGACCATATAGTCATGAGTTCAATTCCAAAACTAGTTGGTGCATTGTGTCCTTGAATTGGCACTTCCTTTTACATTGTTCTGGTCCACTTAGCTAAAAAAAAATGAGTATCAGTGTCAGTGGAGCATCTTGTACTGTCAATCACTTAATGCCACATGAAACTGAGATAAGCTCAGCAATCATCCAACTCATGCATGATAGGAGAAGAGACATAAAAACAATAAAGATGATGATGATACAGTTATATATTTAGATCACTGTCATCATCCTGATTGTTATAATCACAGTGTTTTGGGTCATTGTACCATCCAGCAATCTTCATGAGTTTGATGTATTTAGTAATGATTTCAGAGTTTTGAAATTTTTAGAACGATATTGAAATCCACAGGCACCTGGAGAAGGGTAGAGGCTATACTGATCAAAACAAAATAATAATAGATTCTGATTTAGGCACAGGGCCAAAAGTTTTTGGGGAAGGGAAAGTCGATTAAATTACACCCTCAATGAGTTACAGGTACTTTATTTTATTGACCCCATAAGGATTAAAAACAAAGCTAAACTCCGTGAGATGTGAACTCAGAATGTAAAGGGATGTAACTATATGCCACAATTTACTGCTAAAATTCTGCAAATTAAGACTATATAAAGACCAGTTTGACACAAAAAGGACAAACAGGGCCTTTTAGAACCAAGTGAGGTGAGAGCAGGTTTACCAGTTTGTTAGATCATAAGATTTTGAGTTGGTAGGGATGGCTACTTTACTCAAGTTCTAGTTGTTATATTCTGTTGTTTTTACCTGTAAATACATATACAACATACACCTGTAACACACAGATAAATCATATATATTTAGCTCAGATTACTAAGATACTTAACAACTAGTTTGAAATAGGGTTTAAGCCTCATATTTGGTCTGGTCCTATTACAGTTTTGCATAACCCCTTCTACTATTGTCGCAAAGTGCTGCTTTTAATGTCTAATATACAGGGTGAGCATAAAGTCTTTCCCTGGTTATAAAATACGATATCTCGGATACTATTTGTGATTTTACTTTTTCATTGTTTTAATTTATAAATTCCAAGTTTAAAGTTATTTGAAAATTTTACATTTTCCCTTTTACAGGAAGTAGTTGTAAATTTTCAGTAACAAAATGGCGTATATGAAACAAAAACTCACCCTGTACTTTAGTATATTAATTTCTTTATTTTACATGTGTTTAGTGTAACCGACATACGAGAGAGCCTGTCAGTTATTTAATTAGATGTTTATTGATTTTTTTCTATAAACTATTCTGTGAACTAATTATTGATGACAACACAAACTAAGACCAGTTTCCACAGATACCTTATTTTAACTTGTCAGAAATTGTAGTGAAATGGTACAAGGGAAACAACTCACAAAGCATAATCTTTCGTTTTTACAAGGGAAGTAACTTTTTATTTGGTTATGGATGGATAGGATTTTTTTTTTATCTGAGATGATTTGAAGGTTTTTTTTTAATTCAATGAACTTTTCAATAATTTAAATATTTGATACAAGATCGGAACGTCAGCAGCCCGTCTGAAGAAGGTGCCCCGCGCGGTGGGGTGGCTGTTGCTGTGTGTGTTGATGGCCATTGACCACTGGAATGCTTTTGCAATTTTGACCACAGGACACAGCCCCAACACCACTGTACCCTTTGGCTGATGGGATGAAGATGCAGCTGTCATTTATCTTGTATCACTGTGCGTTTTTGTGTTTGCCTGATTGATATGAAATCAGGCGGCTGGCTGGTTTCCTGAAATTTGTGTTGTAAATGGTTAGTTCATTTGCGTCACTCAATTCCAGGAAACTCAATCCCTCTTCATTTCTTGAGCCATAACCATAGCCACCATGAACTTCACTGAATTCGTCGTTGGTACTGCCCCACAATTCCATTGAAGTCGCCTGTCACCTGCCAGGATGATGAGGTTACCTTTATCAGTACCTGAAGTTGTCTGTAAAAGTTCTTCATAGTACCTGTCCTTTTGGTCTTTACTTAGTCTTGCCTGTGGAGCATAGGTAGATGTAATTGTCACCATTGTATTTCTTATTGATAATCTAAGCTTGATAATTCTGTCACTTACTCTAACTACTTTTATCACCTTATCTATCCATTTCTCAGATAGTAAGATGCCTATATCTTCTACTTCATCATCATTTCCTATTCAGTAAAGCTTGTATCTATCCTGTTTGCCTGTCAATAGTCTCATTCAGGCACCCTCCCATCTCACCTCCTGTACACAGCATATATCCACTCATCTCTTCTTTAGCAGCTCTACAATTTGATCCATAGTAGTTGCAATTGTTTATCTTCACATCATTCCTTAGTTTATGATCTCCCAGCACTCAGTATCTCTTTTTTTTTGTTTTCTTTTTATATCTAGGACTATATTGTCTAATGCAGTTATGGGCAAACTGCAGTCCGTGAGCTGCATGTGGACCATTAGGCTTTCTGAATGGCATGCCTAATTTCAAAACTGCCTTGAATTTTTTAGTAGTCTGGCCCAACATATGATGAGACACATCCTATGTGGTCCACTGTTCAAAAAAGGTTGCCCATACCTGGTCTAAAGTATGCTTCTATATTTAAGTCAGTAAGGTGTGGTTTAAGAAACATTTAGCTACTATTTCTAGTGAGTCTATGTAAACATTTATTCCTTGTGAAATTATTCTATGTCGATGATATAGGAGAGCATCAATGATAACTATCATCTGTGCACTATTTCTTTCTTTTAATGGTTTAGATAGGAAAGAGATACACCCATCTCGTTTACAGCTGCAGAGAGAATTGCATTGGTAGGGAGGGCATTCTAGAGTGTTAAAATCCTCTGAATTCATTTCTCTACATCTTCATTCATTATGCATTATAATGTCAGCAGAATTGCTTGATTTTTGCTTTAAAGGTTATCTCAACAGATGTTCTATAGTTTGTGACTCTGTGCCACAGTCAAACATGGTGTTGTGAGAAGAGCTGTATCTCCATTTGTTGAGTATCACCTTGGCCCTGACAACTCTGTTTTTCACCCAATCAACCCTTTAGCATTTACACTATTCTAGATTTACTATTGTATTTTCACAGTAAACACTTTATTTCACATAATTATCTCACATAAAATCGAATCTATGAGATTTTGATAATATTTATTTTGAGAACAATACCTTAACATCAGTATGAGAGGCCAGTTACAGCCAGTTTGAACAGAAAGAGGTGAGAGAATTCTGGCTGGATATGACTAAAGGGTTAAGGCATTTTCACTTTGCCCAGTTTTCAGTTGTTGTTGATGATGATGATGGTGGTGGTGATGATGATGATGGTGATGGTGATGATGATGATGGTGATGATAATGATGATGATGATGATGATTGTATATTCGAAATATTAGCAACTGACAAAAAATACTGAGTTATGCCAAAAGACCGACTAATGTAATTCATAAGCTATCTAATAAATATGAATGGAACTTCTATAAGATCGTCAATAAAATGTAATGACAGGAATTACAACACTTATTTGACTAGCATCAAGGACAAATATAAACAGGTATTAATGGTGTGATCTTTAGATCCTCTCTTTCAGAAACAAAAGTACATCCATTGTGTGAGCATAGCACAACACCTGACACCATTATATTTACAGTCAACTATCTAGCATACTATCTAACAGAAGTTACATGCCTAAGTTTCATTGTTTTTTTTTTACTGTGTATGTATGTGTTTGTGCGTGTGTGTAGTGTGAATGTCCGTGCACATATACACACACATATATATACACATATATACACATATATATATATGCACATACATGTGTGTGTGTAGTGTAAATGTCCATGCATATATTTATATATACATATATGTGTATTTGTGTGTGTGTCTGTATGTGTGTATAACAGAAAAACAAACTTTAAATGTAGCAGATGCATATGGATAGTTTGTAGAAAAAGCAACATTGGAATAAGCTTTTTTCCAATCCCAGGAAGGATCTATAATAAAAGTGGTTGATAGTTTCTGTTATTTAGGTTATCTAATAAACAGTGAAAGAGGTTGCTCTGGGAACATAGTAGCTAGAATAAGAACAGGATGGAAAAAGTTGAGGATACTATTGCCTATGTTGACAACAAAAGATTCCTCTCTGCGAATGAAATACTGGCTGTATGATGTCCAAATGTGATGTGCAATGCTATATGGTAGAGAGACAAGGGCAGTGAATGCAGAGGATATGCGAAGGCTGGAGAGAAATGAAGCAAGATTTCTCATTTATGTACAATGTAAATATGCATGACTGACAAAACATGGATGAGTCAAGAGAAAAGCTGGGTATAAGAAGAATCTGATGTAGTGTTCTGGAAAGAAGACTGCACTGGTATCTACATGTGACGCAGATGGATGATGAACATTGGGTGAAAAAGAGCCAAGAAATCCTAGTGGAAGGAAGCTGCAGTAGAGGGAGACTAAGGAAGTTTTCAGCAGAGGTTGTATGAGCTGAACATAATTTCGAAATATTTACTTCTGCGTTCACAGATTGATTTTTTTAGTTTCAGAAGATCCCGTTAAGGGTGAAAGCAGCGATTCTTTGCTTAAACTTTAATCTGTTACTTTAATAAATATTTGCTCTATTTATTATTATTACTATTATATTTATTATTATTATTATTACTATAGTAATAATAATAAATTTGAAGACTAAAATCCAAAGAGGGCTCGATAAGGATAAATATATATCAAATATATAAGAACCGTAGAGCAAATATTTATTAAAATAACAGATTAAAGCAAAGAATCGCTGCTTTCACCCTTAACGGGATCTTCAGAAGATCCCGTTAAGGGTGAAAGCAGCGATTCTTTGCTTAAACTATAATCTGTTATTTTAATAAATAATTATTATTACTATATATATATATATATATATATGAAAGTCCAAGTAATCTGTATTTTCTTCATAAATGGGACCTGCTAGCATGGAAAAACATGAACAGGCTGCAGATTCCCTCACCCCAGACCCTATGTGAGTTTCACATAATCTGCTGATCTTAAATAATCTGGTTGAAACTAACATGAGTGTATGACACACCACATAGTATTTGTGCCCTGTAAATATGTTGTGTTGCATGTACTGCCCTGAGGAAGAGACAGTACAGACTGCAGTAGCAGAGTAACAATCCTTTTTAACCCTTTAGCATTTACATATTACTCTATATTTACTATTGTATTTTTGTGGTAAAGGCTTTGTCTCACATAATTATCTTGAGTTCAATACATAACTTCATTATGAGTGGCCAGTTATGGCTGGTTTGAACAGAAAGAAGTAAGAGAATTCTGGCTGGATATAGCCTGTTTAAATGCTAAAGTGTTAAGCATGGCTCAAAAGATTGAAAGATGACTGATTTGGCTGCATTAGATACTGAACCAAAGTGTTGAGTGCTGCATATCAGTACTAAAGACCACCACAAACAAAAGATCTAAGGTGGCCACCACTGACACTCATCCAAATGTTATATTAACAGCCATTGCTGAAACTAATAAAAGTCTAAACGATCACATATAGTTTCACTATGAGTATTTTAAGTTGTCATCATATCACAGCTCACCTTGGTATCAGGGTAAGAGCAGTGGATACATGTATTTCAGAGTTATTACTCATCATCAGTAGTAACTTATTTATGCCAAATCCTCCCCCAGGTCACACTTAAATGTATAACATAAGGAAAGGACTTGTTAGATAATTTAACCTTAGACACCCTTAAAAAGATAGGATGGTCATGACTGGAACGCTTTTGATCATTGGTTTGCTCAATCAGAACTGACTTGGTGCTGAACAGTAACAATAATAACCACAATAACAGTTATTGTAGTTATCTAAATGTTTAGAATTTCACTAGCATTGAAGAAAAACCAAAACAACCTGTGAATGTGTTAGTTGTGTGTATGTGTGTGTAGGAGGGGGGGGTGTGGTGTGGTGGTGGTGATGTTGAAGATGGTGGTGGTGGTGATGGTGGTGTATATATACATGTATGAGTGGAGTGTGTTACATGCATAACATTGTACATAGATATCAGTTGTAAAGAATGGTTCATCACTGTACAATCTAGCTAGTAACTATGGTAACAGTGTCAAATCAACTAATGCGAGGAATATATTATACAAAGTTTGAAAAGTTCTGCGCAAAACATCTTTTCTAAGTTTGTTTTGCATGTTCCATGTTATATAATAGCATTTGTAGATCACATGTTGTTGCCTGCATTTCTACAGAATACAAATACCAAGGTCTACAATGGTGGAGAAATATCATAGTTTTATTTCTAGAGTTAAATGTATGTAACATGTACGGATGATGACCATTGAATGTGAAGAAGTGCCAGGAGTTCCAAGTAGAAGGAAGCCATGGAAGAGGAAGACTGAGAAAGACATGTATTGAGGGGATAAAATATGATCCCAGGATACTGAACCTTACAAAGGAGATGACAAAGGAATAGAGAGATACTGTAGTAGAGAAGACTTGTCTAACCTATGCAAATAGGAAGGAAACTAATCATCAAATCGAATCAAGGGAGCAATGTTTCCATTGGTCTATCCATTGCTGATAGTATTTATAGATTATAACAACATCCAAGAAAAATACCAGCAACAGCAGCTGACCATTAAAGACCAAATCTGGCAACACAGGCTGCAGTGGTTTGTCTACGTCTGTAGGATGAGCACCAGAAGACTACCACACCAACTTTTGTCACAACAGCGACCCATGCACTGGAGAATCAAGTATAGTGCACCAAAGAAGACATAGACGAAACAAATTGAGGCGGACTTGAAAAGTGTGGAAGAACATCATCATCAGAGTCCAATGTGATGATGATGATCATCATAACTTTTGACAGAAGGAGCATTGTGAAATAATGTATTTTGTTCAAATACAGAATGTGCCACCCAGTGCAGAATCTTTACTTGCCAAACTGCCATGTCACAAGATTTAAGGACATATACAAACCCTACTGTCAAACAGTATAGATACACACACTATACAGATATATATGACCTCATTCACCAAACCCAAACTGCTTGGGCTTCTATAGAGTTTCAATTTACCTAATTTCACTCACAAGACATTGTATAAACCAAGGCTATAGCAAAAGACCCTTGCCCAAGGTGCTATTTAGTGAGACCGAACCTGAAAATACATTGAGAATGTTCACTACCTTTTAAACCAAACTAATGCACCAGCCACAAATCCTCTGAGGGTAACTTTACAAGATGGAAGAAGACTGCTTTCAAACCTAGAGGTGTTTAGGAGCTCTCTTCGCAATTCCAGGAAGCAGAGAAGTCTTGATTTTTTTTTCTTTTTTTTTTTTGTTATTTTAGTGGCAACAGATATTCATGGGCCTATCCTTGGCTACCCAAGCCCCAGACAGATGTACTAACTGAACCTCTTTCTTATACACCCAGCTCAACCATCCCTGTTATATCTTTGCACTGATATATAACAAAGATATTTACCAACATCTTCTTCCAATTGGAGTTGTTTCCATCTGGAAGTCACTAATTTATTCAGTTTTTGAAACTCATTCTATCTCTGGCTTTACAAGAACACAGGAGAAATAGATAACTTCTTCTTTTCATACCACAATCAAGTCTCATGGTTAACAAATATGTGATGAACTGTCATGACATATATACGTGCACGTGTATATGTATATTATTATCATTCATCAACATATTTTTTCATACAGAGAGCCTCATTAGCAACATATCATAATAACAAATGCTTTCTGAGGAACCACAGCATGGAGGTGAGATTGGCTTGGTTCCCAAAATAGGTTAGAGAAGACAGATTAATAGAATGAATTGGAATATATATAATGCTCCTTCTGTCAAAAGTTATGATGATGATCATCATCATCACATTGGACTCTGATGATGATGTTCTTCCACACTTTTCAAGTCCGCCTCAATTTGTTTCGTCTATGTCTTCTTTGGTGCACTATACTTGATTCTCCAGTGCATGGGTCGCTGTTGTGACAAAAGTTGGTGTGGTAGTCTTCTGGTGCTCATCCTACAGACGTAGACAAACCACTGCAGCCTGTGTTGCCAGATTTGGTCTTTGATGGTCAGCTGCTGCTGCTGGTATTTTTCTTGGATGTTGTTATAATCTGTAAATAAAAGTATTACTTTGCCTTTCATCCTTATGGGGTCGATAAAATAAAGTACCAGTAATACACTGGGATAATTGCTGGCCTTGTGCCAAAAAGTAGAAACAATTATAATTACTATGTTAGATGTAAAATTGGGCATGGTCTGAAAGTTTGCAAAACTTTTGCTAAGTTAGCAATCTAATACTTGGTAAGGAAACGAGACGCAGTTTTTAGACTCATTTTCTCTTATATACCGGGTCTGATTACAAAAGAACCAAACCCCCACAGTCACTATGTTATATAGGAATTGTGGGTGTCATAGTTCTGGCAGTTATGTGTGGTTTATAATGTGAGAAAGGAAGATAAACAAGGAATTACAGAGGCTGATGGCACTAGAACCAGTAACGAATGTTGTAGAAATAAATGGAATGAGGTGATTGGGCTAAGTATTGAGAAAGGATAAAATTGGCTGTGTGACAGGAGTGGTGAGAATGGAGCTAGTGATGAATGTTGTGGAGAGAAATGGAATGAGATAACTGAGTCATGTGTTGGAAAACAATGAAAGTAATTAGGTGAGAAGAGTCATGAAAATGAATATAGAAAGAAGTAGAGGAGGGAAAGACCAAGAAAGACATGACTGAAAGTGATAGAGGAGAAAATGAAAGCTAGAAGGTTTGTGAGGATGTTGCTGAAGATTAGGCAAAGATAACCTCTGCTTTAGCAGGGAAGATGATCCCAAAACATTTATTGTAATAATATAAGAAAATATTATAACAAAATATACAATATATCAAAAATCATATCAAATAATACAATAGATGATAGATGTTTTCATTCTAATTTAGATCTATTGTTTTAAAATATGGAAAAAATTGCACACAGAAAAAGAAGATGAACAAAGAACGAAAGAACAAAAACATATCTCTTTCTTCAGCAATCCTTGGAATAATTCATTGCAATTTCATACAACTAGGGGTGAGATCACTATTTTCCTGAATACACAACAGCTAGGAACAAACTAACTACTGCAAAAGATCTATAGGGGACAGTACAACAACATAACCACAAATGTCTGGAAAATACGTGGACAAAACAATGTGGTGAACAGAGGGAGTAGGAATGAGTATACAAACAAAATATTCTTACTTGGACAATGAAACTAGTAGTAAATATGCACAAAAGTCTTACGGCTGGGACAAAACACAATTGTAGGTACAGGGAAAGTTATATCCTACTTTGATATTATATTGATATGTTATATTATTTTCCTACAATAACATAAACCATTTATAACTGTAACAACTACAACACCTACAATGTAAACATGTATGAGATACACCTTAAATTAGAAATATTAAATTGTAAGTATAATATAAAACGTGCTTATATAATTATGAAAATACAATTTAAAGGTATGTTATCTTAATGTTGAGTTAATGATGGGATAGTATGTATAGTATTACTACTCTAAGTATTATTGGCTATAATCTAATTATATGAGGGTAGTCTTGACGTATATGTACGCAGGAATTGATAAAAGTGTATGTTTATTCAAATTATAAATGTAGTTTAATCATGTGGTTCTTATCAACTTCTAAGTGCTTAAGATAAGATAGCTCGTAAATATTTTGAAGTGCGGTCAGAGGTGTAGGCTTGTGGGAATACTGTGAAAATAAGAAAAGATATAGCTCAGTTTTTGGCAATATTGTTAGAGAAGGTATACAAAAGGCTCAACTTATTGTAATTTAAAATATGTTATTGATTAGTATTAGTGAAATAGGGTTAACTTAAATATATGTTCACATGTCTTCATATTAAAAATGTGTAAATTTATATACACATTTACATAGCTAACTTTATTGTATACTTTGGCTGCTTAACATACAACTTAATATATATTTTCATTAACTACCAATGTTAGCGCTAACAAGATGTAAATTAGTACATCCATTTCAGAATATTACTATAAATGATCGAGTATGTAAGCCCCTTGGTTATATATTTACTTGTGGTTGTCTAAATGTTATACATGCCTTCTGATGAGAGCCCAACTAGGTTCAAAAATCAATTAAAGGTATTCATCATTTTTAGTGTATAAGTGCATGTTTACATGTCTGTATACTAAAAATATATAAATTTATATACACCTCAACATAGTTTCTGTTACCTTTATACTGTATATATGCACATATAACTTTATCATATACTTACGCTGCTTAGCATAAAACTGAATATACACACACACACACATGTATGTATATATCACATTATATGATGGGTGACTGGAATATTGCCCCATTGAGGTTTTTACCAATGATATTAGTTACATAAGAGTTGTTAACATGAGGATCTAGCTGTGAAAGTATGTTAGAGTGTCGACCCTCCAGCAACATATCTCACAACAACATGGCATTATTTGAAACAATGACAAAACAGTATCGTTTTGTAAAGCAGTGCCATAAAACATTACATATCATAAATGTTAAGAAACCAGATTAGCTACTGAATAACAATTATATCCTTGCTCAAACTCTAAATGTCGTTGAGAAGCAGCCAAAAAACAGTGCAATACTTTTGCCAGAAATCTTGTTCTACGTTATTTCTACCAATAACGAATATTGTATTCAATTACCAGACACTGCCCACAACAGGACAACCCGTCTAACCCATGCTAGCATGGAAGAACGGACGTAAAACGGTGATGATGATGATGATGAATTAGACAAACATTGTATTCTACTCGAGATAAAAATCTAGAAGTTTCCACTATCGTACAGAATTCCACTAAAAGTTCCCATAACATTAAGATTACAAAATTTCTAACATGCTTTTTTTATTATCTCTTTTACCTGTACCAGCCCATGTGCTGGGGCTATGCTGGGGGCACTGCTATTGGGTATAGACTTACTTGAGAGGAATGAATCGTGGACTTGGATTTTCAGCTCCATTGAAAGCACAATGAATACTACTTAAAATATATTGCAGCATTCTCCAGGTTTCATGGAACTTTTATGAAGAAATCTTTCACTGTCTCATTTACTGATGTGTTAGTTTGGGTTTTTGATCTTATTTTTAATATCATACAAAATACAAAATCATTTCAACATTCTTTGATTTCCATCAGATACATAATGTAATGTTTAGATGTCTGTTGAGGATTTTCCACTTCATGCTGAAATCAGTGGCATGTTGTTTCCCACTCCAGACATAATTGGACACTTTCTAACATTCCCCTTATATATCTGAACGAAGAGCTATGATCGAAATATTGATACTTCAATCATATTTCTTTTTCTTGAAATATAGAAAATAGGCATGCAACATAACTCTCTAATTATATCTGGAGTTTGAAAGAAATCTTTACTGGTTTCAACATAAAGAGAAAGATCCTTGAAGGATGCAGACCACACAGAAATGGAACAAATTGTTGCAGATTACACCGTGTAACATATTTTTTGTTTCCTGGTTCTAAGTGCCATTTCCTGGTTTGTTATATCCCATTATTATAAAAAAAACACTATTATTTAATCAGAAGTTTGGGTTTGTGGTCAGGAGTTTGATATTTCGAAATTTTCATATATTTCAAGAAAAAACACATTTTTTTAAAATTTATCAGTTCATATAATTAAATCAACAGAGTATATATTTATTTTATTATACAAGCTTATCAAAAGCAAACAAGTAAAAACAAATAACACTTATAAAGCAACTTATACACGTCAGAAATGACTGGATTTCTTGGATTTGCAGTTGTAGTCCAGGTCGCATTCCTGCACTAGCCCCCAGATATAGTCCCCCATCGTTTTTTCATTGTAGTAGCCCTGATACCTCCGCTCTATCTCTTTCATATGTTGGTGGAATCGTTCGCCTTGTTCTTCTGAGTAGGTGCCCATATTGTCCTTGGATTTTTCCAGGTGAGCGTCCAGCATATGGAGTTTAAGCGACATCCTGCATCCCATGGCGCCAAAAGCCTTTATCAGATCCTGCACCAGTTGCTGGTAGTTTTCAGCTCTGTAGTTTCCCAGGAAGCCCTTAACAACTGCCTTGAAACAGTTCCATGGTGTTCTCTCAATCCTATTGAGCATATTGGAGAACTCGGTAGACTTAAACACCTTCTTTATCTGAGGTCCAAAAATTCCACCTTTGATTTTGGCCTCAGATAACTTGGGGAAGAACTCAAGAAGGTACTAAAAAGCGGCTGATTCTTGGTTGAGAGCCTTCACAAACTGCTTCATCAACCCCAACTTAATGTGCAGTGGCGGCATGAGCACAATCCTGGGATCAACCAGTGGCTCCCACATGACGTTCCAGGTCCCAACTACAAATTCTGTTCGCTGCTCCCAGTTCTTTCCTTTGTAGTGGTCAGAGGTGGCTCTGCTGTCTCAAAAGCAGAGGAAGCATTGGAATTTGATAAAGCCTCCTTGGAGTCCAAGCAGGAAAGCCACCATCTTGAAGTCTCCAATGATTTCCCAATTGTACTGGTTGTATTGCAGAGCTTCCAAGAGGACTTTCACACTGTAGTAACCTTCCTTCAGGCAGACTGAATGAGCTAGAGGCAGTGTCGGGAACTTGTTTCCATTGTGGAGGAGGACATCCCTCATACTTTTGGTGGAGCTGTCTATAAATGGCACCCCAATAACGTCAAACAGTCGAGGCACGTCATGGCAGAAGCAGAGGCCATCCCTAAGAGTGTAAAATCCTGAGAAAGGTTTGTGTCGACTTCTCTGACTTGTCACCTGCACTTCCTCCTTGACCAAGTTCCACTGCTTCATTCTGGAGACGAATAGCTCTGCATTGGACTTGGTCAGACCCATATCCCTGACCAAGTCATTGACTTCTTTTTGGTTTGGGAAGTGAAGAACTTTTTCTGGTACCTCTTGCACTTTTATAATTTTCTTTAGGTATTACTCTTTATTTTATAATTTTAATTTAACCTGAAACATATATAAAAAATCATTTAACATAAGCAAATTAAACTTACATACAACGTAAAATCCAGCATACAAATAATTCTAGTGAATAGCTTAGAATTTTTACAAACCCAAACTTTTAACTGTTTAATAGCACTTTTTTATTTATTTGGGACCTAAGCAACACAAAAAAATGATTACAAGCCAGGAACAGAGAAAACATTTTTTTTTTGTTACTCAGTGTTATTTAATGTTGAGAAGAGTCACATACTTAAAACCCTCTTTAAATCTCAAAACTATGTAAATGTTAGATCAGATATATTTACTAAATAGTGCCACTTTGATAAAAGTATCTCCTGAAACAATGGAACATCATATCATTACCTTATGAATAAATATTTAATTTTTACTAGGAACAATAACACATACTCTCTTTACTTTTGACCCATTAACAAACAATCCTGATCTCACCATATTTTGTAACAATACACTCACCAACATTTTCACCACTTTATATTTCTTTATTTCCATATTACAGAATGGTCCAATACTTTACTAATCATCAGAATCCTTCACATTGCCTCTAATCCACTATGGTCCTTTAACTCTAATCCACTATGGTCCTTATACTAAATATATTAACAGTAACTTAAATATTTATAATTGGTTTAATTTCTTCCAGCTGCTCACAAATTGCAGGTTAATCCCTGTATGCTTCTAGAGTGAACTGATGGATGACCATGCTGACACAGCCATAACTGGGAAGGCAGAACGAAGAAGGTAAATATTTCATAAAATATCGCTTTTTCCTGGTACATTAAAAACCAATCTATTAACATAATGTACATCGTGTTATCACTTTTTTGCCTTGCTCCTTCAAAACAGTATTCTCATTGAACTAAATAAAGAACTAACAAGCACACACACACACACACATGAAATTATGAATGAAGAGTGAATACTTATAGCATTTCGACATTGTTTTATATTGTATGTATTTTTATATATTTATCTATCAATTTGTATTGATATAATAAACCTACAGTTTATTATACAAAAATACCCCCCCCCCCCCCCGTCCCACTACCCCCACCCCATCACACCACCCCTTTCGATATAAAGTTATGTTGGTACCACAACATCCAGTCCGAAATAAATGAGGTCTTGTAGGTGTCACGACAAAAAAACACACAGTCCACGCTGTAATGTGGCTGGTGTTAGGAAGGGCATCCAGTTGTAGAAAACCCGCCAGACAGTCCTATACGAGCAAGACAACCAATCTTGCCTCAAGTGGGAAAATTCCTGTCCAAACCCATGCAAGCGTGGAAGATGGACGTTAAACGATGATGATGATGATGATAATGATTTGAGTATTTAACTGATATAGTAAAAATATGACTAAATTGGATTTTTTTAATTTATTTGTAAAACCCCACCACATTCATTATCAATCTAATACAGTTTTATTTTTTTATTGATAAAATATTTTTATTGCAAATAAACAAATGAAAAAAATTCTTTTTAAAATTTTTTGTGTAAGTACCATGAAATTATAATTATTTTACCTACTCTCAGGTCCTAAATAATAGGAGGTGGAATAACCTGGGGTTGGGGTGGAATAAATGAGAGAATTGAAATAAGCGGGGAGGGATAAAAAAACTAGAATTAGTTGTTTAGTTTATATATTGAGACAATAACCCATCCTATTTATTTCTAGTAATGTACTTTTTTTGTCATGTATAATGTTTTTAATGTATAAAGAAAATTAATTGTCACAGAAATGCTACCACTTAAACAGAGAGATTAGCAAAATTTAATAAGAGGGTTGTTAGGATAAGAGCGGGGGTGAGGGTCTGAAAAATTAATAATTCGAAACCTGGGAATATGTAACATTACCCAATGTTACCCACAGTGGCAAAAGTATAAATGTATACTTCCCTAATTACCAAGTATATACGCGCCCCAATCCGGACTGCCTGGCGCTATAAAAGACAGATTCTATGAGACACTGATGCTCACTACCTCCCAAATAACCGACAGTGACTATATAATTATTGCTGGCGACCTAAATGGTCACGTTGGACAACATTGTGACGGCTATGACGGAATCCACGGAGGCTATGGGTTTGGTACTAGAAACAAGGAAGGCTCCAGAATCCTGGAATTCTGTGATGCAAACAACCTAACTATCTGTAACACTAACTTCAAAAAACGAGACAATCACTTGATCACCTACAGATCAGGAGAACATACCAGCCAGGTAGATTATATCCTTACCAGAAGACGTGACAGAGTGTCTGTTGTAAACACTAAATCCCTCCCCCATGAAGAATGCACCTCCCAACATAGACTGATAATTAGCGACCTCATAGTCAGGACGAGACGTACTAGACAGCAGAAGAGGACTATCCTCAGGAGAAAAATATGGAAGCTAAAGGATCCCACAGCCAGAAATAAATTTCAAAGCATATTACTTGATGCTTTTGACAGTAAGGAAGAGCAATTAGAGTCGTACAAGGTAGAGGAACAGTGGGAATTCCTGAAAGCAAACCTGCTGATGGCGGCAGACAAAGTCTGTGGCTGGATCAGGCCTGTAGGCAGGAGGAGAGTAACATGGTGGTGGAACAGTAAGGTGGAGGGGTCAATCAAGGCCAAAAAGCAGGCTTGGAAAGCATGGCGGGATGGGGGAAGTAGAGAAGACTATCAAGTGGCCAGGAGGGAAGCTACGAGACAAGTGTACTTCGCAAGAAAGGAAGCAGAGGAAAGAAAGTTCAAGCATGTTCTATAACGCGAGGACCAAAAATGTGAGGTGTTCAGGATTGCTAGGCAATGTGTCAAGGAAAACCGTGATATTGTCGGGGAGAAGTGTGTACTTAACGATGATGGCGTACTTGCCATCACTCACGCTGATAAGAAGGTAGCTTGGAAGTGTCACTACGAAAGGCTACTAAATGAGGAGAATAAATGAGAGAAAGACAGTCTCCCCCACATCGACCCAATAGAGGGACCAGCAGTGTTAGTCGAAGGTAGTATAATAAGTAAGGCAATCAAAGATATGAAGACGGGTAAGGCGGCTGGGCCTTCGGAAATAGTTGCTGAGATGCTGAAAGCCTCCAGTACGGTGGGACAGTAAACCAAGTCATACAGAATGGGGTTGTTCCGAAGGACTGGCGTAGCAGCATCATCGTTAACTGTTACAAGGGTAAAGGAGACGCCCTAGATAGGAGTAACTATAGAGGCATTTAATTAATCGACCAGGTCATGAAGGTCACGGAAAAAGTAATAGCGCAACTAATCAGAGAGAGAATTGATCTAGATGAAATGCAGTTCGGGTTTGTGCCAGGCAAAAGTACCACAGACGCTCTTTTCATTGTACAACAACTACAGGAGAAGTACCTAGCTAAAAGTAAACCCCTATACTTAGCTTTTGTCGACTTGGAGAAAGCCTTCGACAGAGTCCCCCGTTCCATTATCTGGTGGGCTCTTAGAAAACTAGGTGTTGACGAATGGCTTGTGAGAGCTATACAAGCCATGTATAAAGAAACAGTCAGCAAGGTTAGAATTAACAACGAATATAGTGAAGAGTTTAGCGTAAAAGTTGGTGTCCATCAGGGCTCTGTTCTTAGCCCCCTACTATTTATTATTGCCCTTCAGGCTACAACAGAGGAGTTCAAGACCGGCTGCCCATGGGAACTCCTATACGCAGATGATCTAACGCTCATAGCTGAATCAATGGCCGAGCTAGAGAAGAAATTCCAAACATGGAAGCACGGCCTAGAATCAAAAGGCCTTAAAATTAACCTTGCTAAGACTAAAGTTCTAGTTTGTAGGAAAGAAAATAAGGCGCCGGTCCCTTCCAGGAAATGGCCATGCTCAGTGTGTAGGAAAGGCGTAGGTAGAAACTCCATTTTATGTCCCAAATGCAAAGTATGGGTGCATAAAAGATGTAGTGGGATCACAGGTAAGCTAACTAAGAAGACAGATTTTACATGTGGCCGGTGCTCTGGTGCAATAAGTAGCAGCAAGTGCCCACAAAATACTAGCTCTTTCAATTGCGCAGAGGGTTCTATAGAAATAGTGGACAGCTTCCGTTACCTGGCTGACAAAATCAGCAGTGGGGGAGGGGTGCTCTGAAAGTACAGTAGCTAGAGTCAGAACTGGATGGAAAAAGTTCAGAGAGCTTATACCACTATTAGCCGCTAAAGGGTTCTCCCTAAAAATGAAAGGCAGGTTGTATGATGCCTGCATATGAACAGCAATGTTGCATGGCAGTGAGACCTGGGCATTGTGTGCAGAGGATATACGCAGACTAGAGAGGAACGAAGCTTGCATGCTCCGCTGGATGTGTAATAGTAATATACGTGAACGGCAAAGCATAAACGAACTAAGGAAAAAATTAGAAATAAGAGGGATCAGATGTTGTTTACTCGAGAGAAGGCTACGTTGGTATGGTCACGTGATGCGCATGAAAGACGACAGCTGTATAACAAAGTGTAGGGGAATAAAGGTAGATGGTAGCCACGGAGTAGGCAGACCCAGAAAAACCTGGGACGAGCTGATAAATTCCGACCTCACACACTTACACTTCTCCAAGACAATGTCACTGGACCGAGACCTTTGGCGGTACTCAGTGACAGAGAAGACCCGCCTTACCTAAATACAAAGTAAAACATACTACAGTCAGTAGGCACCTCTAACAAAATACACCCCCACCCCATCCACACCGCCCCTTTCAATGTAAAGATATGTTGGTGCCACAACATCCAGGCCGAAACAAACGAGATCGTGTAGGTGTCACGACAAAAAACACACAGTCCACGCTGTAATGTGGCCGTGTAGGCAACACGGTAAAAACCTCCCAGACCCACACTGTAAATGTGGTTGGTGTTAGGAAGGGCATCCAGCTGTAGAAAACCCGCCAGACAGTCCTATGCGAGCAAGACAACCACTCTTGCCTCAAGTGGGAAAACCCCTGTCCAAACCCATGCAAGCGTGGAACATGGACGTTAAACGATGATGATGATGATGATGAGAGGTAACATTCTCTCTAATTTATACACATTTTATTTCTTATATTGAGATTTTGGCTTTTTATTATAAATCCAGTTCAGATCTGATCAACCAGACTTAAGATCAAAGACATTCTATCCATGACTATCACGTTTATCGTTTGTTTTTAATTCCGACAATGAATATCTAAAACTACAGTATCCAAACTATCCTTTTGTTTTTAAGATAAAGGGATATGTGTGTGAATTGTTGTCTATTTGATTGCTCCTCCTAGTAGGTCAAGAGATTTTCTTGAATATATCTAGATTTATTTCAGTTTGGCCTTTAGTAATATGTGTGATGTCTGATAAAGAAATTATCAGACAAAAAGAACTCGAGGGTCACATATATCGAGGGTGAGACATGTCTCAATGCATGGAAACATCATTTTGAAGCCATGCTGAATAACAACAGCGCCATAAACAACAACTTCACAATCAACTATTTATACAATGTCAATTCCAATATTTTTGTTGAGGATTTCTCTCTGGGTGAACTTAAAAGTGCCATCAATCAGATAAAATACAATGTCTCCCTTACTGCAGTTTCGAGAGCCAAGAAACAGCATTGACCATTTTAATAAATCAAGACAATCAATACTGCAAGAAGATTCTTTCATTTGCAGGAATCTTTAAAGGTATAAGACAGGGAGACATAATGAAGCCTTCTATTTTTAGGTTCCTATACTAGGAAGATGCTAGTGAAGTTTTATTGTTTTAGATTGCTTTAATAGGAATCTACCCGTCGGTGACTTTGCATAAGTTATTCTATTTGTATATGCTTCTCTGAATTAGATGTATTTTACTGAGATGTTCTGTATATTGGTGACAAATAACCTTCTGTATTATATATATCCCACACTGTAAAGTGGTCGTGTAGGTGTCACAAACCACACTGTAAAGTGGTCGTGTAGGTGTCACAAACCACACTGTAAAGTGGTCGTGTAGGTGTCACAAACCACACTGTAAAGTGGTCGTGTAGGTGTCACAAACCACACTGTAAAGTGGTCGTGTAAAATGGATGTTAAAAGGTGATGATGTGTGTGTTTATCCCGGGTTCAATCAGGGGTAACCGCAGTAATTAAGGTACTCAATACTCCTGTAGAAGCCATTCCTATATTAAATATATATATATATATATATATGTATATATATATATATATATATATATATGTAGAAGTTCTATTTAAATTGTTGGGATACAACAAGCAAATATTTTTATAACTGATATAAAGCACTCAACAAATTATTGGAGTAAAAATACGATATATTAACAAATGGAAACTATATTTATAAAACCACATTTATTTCATTATACATATTTCAAGGACACCAAGTCAAATTATGGTGCGCTTTCATCAGATAGAATATAATATAGATCAGTTTTATAAATAAGTTTATTTATAAAACTGATCTATATTATATTCTATCTGATGAAAGCGCACCATAATTTGACTTGGTGTCCTTGAAATATGTATAATGAAATAAATATGGTTTTATAAATATAGTTTCCATTTGTTAATATATCGTATATATATATATATATATATATATATATATATATATATATATATATACATATATCTGCAATGTCAACTCTGGATGTCGGTGAGCATGTCCAGCTAACCTCAGTCTCCTCTGTGTCACTTTTGAGCTGACTTTTGGGATGCTCCCATACAGCTCTGAGTTTTTCATCCTCAGTGTATACTGATTAATGTTCAGAGCCATCCTCAGCATTCTCGTGTAGCACCCATCCACCATCTGAGTGAGTTTCTTGGTCAGTGTCCAAGTCTCAGACCCGTACAGCAGCACAGACTCTACTACAGCAATGAAGAGGTGGATTTTCAGGTCTCTACGTGTGTCCATGTGGGAGCCCCTACATGGACACACTAGAAGAGGAAGACCAAGGTTAACGTATGTTGATGCCCTAAGGACAGACACTGGTCTGTTGGAGACGCAGGACATGGCAGCGATAATGAGGGACAGAGACCGCTGGAGAGAACTCGTCCATGGATCTCGGGAATTTTACCCGCCTTAGATAGATATATCTGTATATATATAATAATAATAATAATAATAATAATTGTTTCTACTTTAGGCACAAGGCCAGCAATTACCCAGTGCATTACTGGTACTTTATTTTATCGACCCCGTAAGGATGAAAGGCTAAGTTGACCTCGGCGGGATTTGAACTCAGAATAGAAAGGGCCGTAACTATGTGTCAAAGCCTGATGTCCGGCCCTCTACCGATACTGCCAATCCATGATAATAATAATAATATTTATACTTATATATGGCTTATATATAATTATAAATATGGAGGGTAGTACTAAGCACTAACCAATTACCAGTAAGAGAAAAGGCTCAATATAAATTATCAAATGTATTATAGAGCTGAGATACATCATCATCGTTTAACGTCCATCTTCCACGCTAGCATGGGTCTGGACGGGAATTGTCCCACTTGAGGCAAGATTGGTTGTCTTGCTCAGGACTGTCTGGTGGGTTTTCTACGGCTGGATGCTCTTCCTAACACCAACCACATTACAGCGTGGACTGTGTGTTTTTTTTTTTTGTGACACCTACACGACCTCATTTATTTAGGACTGGATGTTGTGGTACCAACATAGCTTTACATCGAAAGGGGTGGTGGAGATGGCGGTGGGGGTAGGGGTAGTGGGACGAGGGTATATTTTGGTTAAGAGGTGACTACTGACTGCAGGTTTCGCTTTGTACTTAGGCAAGGCGGGTCTTCTGTATTACTACGTAGCACCAAAGATCTCGGTCCAGTGACATTGTCTTGGAGAGGTGTAAGTGTGTGAGGTTGGACGTATATATATATATATATATATATATATATATATACACTGAATAGTGTGCGTATATATAATAACGCACATGGTATCTGAACTTAGCATGTCTCACAAACTCACACCACTAAAAATAGCAGCCGGGTTTACTTGACATTTGAATTAGCTCAACAAATTAACGGAGCCGAATATATCAAAGGTATATATTGAGTTAGAAACTCAAAATAATCTCTTACAATAAAATAGCTCTAGGAAAGAGCCGTATATTATAAATGAATATAAAAGAAAAACAGCGAATCTGGTCCCTTACGATTTGAACACATATATGTATATATCTGTGTTCGTTTTTCTTTTATATTCATTTATAATATATATATATATATATATATATATATATATATATATATATAGAGAGAGAGAGAGAGAGAGAGAGAGAGAGAAATGGTAACACAACAGTTAGTTCACGATACCGAGAACAATTGTTTCACCTTAGCGCATCCTCAGCTCGTACTGGTCATGGTTATACAGAATAGGAAGAACAATCGTATGAACACGCATGCGCAGAAACGGTCACTTCACCCAAGCGATACAATGCTACGTGCGAAAATACAATGCTAAGTCCGAAAAGTAGTTTGAGTTGATAAGAAAATTAGAATGTTGTTGTTATTCAATCCGGAGCTTTGTAGTTATTTAAGAGGTGTTTCCAGACATGTGAACAATGTGTGAAGATTTCATTTCTTGAATTTAGGCAATCGCTATAGCGATTGCCTAAATTCTCGTTCTTACTATTCCATATAACCATGACCAGTATGAGCTGAGGATCCGCTAAGGTGTTATAATGTCATAATAGTTCCTTTGTTCTTTTTCACTAATATTTCTGCTCTGCGTATACGCATAGAGCTTAACTAGCTACCGTCACATATTTGGTAGGTCAGACGTGATCATCACGATTCACATACGACCCACCATACATCTTACTTATATATATATATATATATGTACATACTGTATATATATATATATATATATATATATATATATATATATATATATATATATATATATATATATATATATATATATATATGTATATATATATATGTGTGTGTGTGTGTGTGTGTATATATATATATGTATATATATATACTTAAGGTAAATATTGATGCAATTCAATTCAAGCACTCAACGTACTTTTTCCACATAAGAGTGACGGAGTCAAGAAAATGCGAAGTACTTTCAGATGTTAAAGTCCTTTAATGATAATGTTGTGATACATATTTCAATGACGACAGTGGCCACACGATTCCGTGTACCCAGTGCTGTGACATCATCAGACAGCTTCTTACATAATAAGGTTATGTTTCCGAGGCAATCCAAATTGAATCGACAAGGGAACGGACAAAACGGGTGTTCTTGAATCCTTCACCCATTCCCTTGTGAGCCCCAATTCACCCCACCAGCTTGCTCAGGCGCAAGTCCGAAGGAAGTTGACCATCCACTACCCCAAAACTTTACGAAACACGCCTTTTTCATCTCTATGAAACTCTCTCATTTTGCATCTATGTACTTTTTGTTTTGATTAATATGATAGAAGATATTAACTAATTATTTGCCTAATTACTATATTTCATACTGTAATTTACCCTCCGTCCTAGTGTACGGTACTATCGTTCAATATATGGATAATATATCTGTAATATTGATCCCCCTTTCAAAACTTCTTACTATAATTTTAACAACTCCCTATTTATTAGCTATTATATATATATATATATCATCATCAACATCATCACCGTTTTACGCCCGTTCTTCCATGCTAGCATGGGTTAGACGGGTTGTCCTGTTGTGAGCAGTGTCCGGTCGGCTGATCTTGTCTTGCTCATATGGGAACTGATTGTGGCTTGATTTCTACAACTGGATGCCCTTCCTAACACCAACCTCATTTACAGTGAGTGCTGGGTGCTTTTTTTCCGTGTCGCCTACATGTCCACTTTACAGTGTGGGCTGGGTGCTTTTTTTTGACGTGGCACCTCCACGACCACTTTACAGTGGAATGATATGGACCCCAGTCCTATCATCTCATTTCTACAGCTGAGTAAACTGGAGCAATGTGAAATAAAGTGTCTTGCTCAAGGAAACAACACATCACCTGGTCTGAGAATTGAACTCACAAACCTTCGATTGCAAACCCAATGCTCTAACCACTAAGCCATGTGCCTCCACAATATTTTAAAAAAATTAGAAAACTTTAAACACTGATACATTTTTCGTTACTGGAATTCTTGTGAAGAAACCAAAGGAAAAAGAAGAATTTTACATTAGTTTTTAACTCTTTATATATGCTATTGTATTTTCGTAGTAAAGGTCCTACCTCACATAATATCGAATCCGTGAGATTTTGGTATTATGTATTTGAGAACAATACCTTAACATCAGTATGAGTGACCAATTACAACTGGTTCGAACAGAAAGAGGTGAGAGAATTCTGGCTGGATACAGCTGATTTAAATAATATCTTCCAATTGAAGAATAAAGGGAAACAGTATTACCACAAATGAATTTTACATAAACTTCTGAATTCAGGAATAATTATCATTTTTTTTTTAATTCTGCAATTTACAGACGATTAACTATTTAGCATTTAAAAGAGGCAGTATCCAGCCAGAACTCTCTCACCTCTTTCTATCCAAACCAGCCATAACTGGCTGCTCATACCTGTGTGAGGATTTTGTTCTCAAAATAGATAATATCAAAATCTCGTAGGTTCAATAGTATGCAAGACAAAACCATCACTGTGAAAATACAATAGTAAATATATAGTAATGTAAATGGTAAAGGATTAAATAAGGGAAATAAATATAGGATTTATGACAAAGTATTTATATCAATACAGTGAATTCCTACTTACAGCCTGATTCAAAACATCCTATGAAAGATACTGTAACTCTTAGTCTATAATTGGGTGAAACAGGAACAAAGTGGATTTTTACTGTATCTGATGTTGTACCAAATGGTATTTTAACAATTTCACTTTTTGGATTATTCTAGGAAAAAATGGAAATAGCAATAAGTTAACATTGGTTGAAAGATTTGTTATTTCAGATAAATATGCAGAATAATTAACAAAGATAAATGTTTACAATTGATAATCCTTTTCTTAAAAATACATTAATTCAATGGTTCTAAAATAAACTATATCACATAATTTCTGATCATCTGCTTCTACAAAGTTTTCATTGCCCCATCTAAATGTATACAAATATGTCGTGATGGAATTATTTCAATAAAGTTTCCCTCTGACAATATGTTTATAAAAATTTTAATTAATTAAAACTCACTATATATATATATTTTATTTTTTATTTACTTCAATCAAGATTTTAACTTGTAATTTTTTAATTTCTAATTTTCAATCATAATTTCCACTGTGAAACCATAATATCTAAAATTAAGTTTATATTCTCTTAGCGGGTGATGGTCAATTCTATTGTCCAAGCATAATTTAGGGGTAGTATTGAGGCCTATTGAAACTCATACTCTGCCACCACCGCTAGGTTTTGGTCAACTGCCACTGGCAGGGCAACTAGCCGTAAACTATAACCGTGTCATATTACAGACCTGAATGGGGGTGAGGGGACCTACCTAGGTGAGTTTCGTAGAGTTTTGGGGTAGTGGATGGTTAACTTCCTTCGACCTTGCGCCTGAGCAAACTGGTGGGGGTGAATTGGGACTCACAAGGGAACGGGCGAAGGATTCAAGCACACTCGCTTTGTCCATTCCCTAGTCGATTCAATTTGGATTGCCTCGGAAACATAACCTTCTTATGTAAGAAGCTGTCTGATGATGTCACGGCACTGGGTACATGGAATCGTGTGGCCACTGTCGTCATTGAAATATGTATCACAGCATTATCATTAAAGGACTTTAACATCTGAAACTACTTCGCAGTTTCTTATTCTAAATATATATATATATATAAGGTGCATGGCTTAGTGGTTAGAGAATTGGGCTTGCAATCAAAAAGTTGTGAGTTCAATTCTCAGACCGGGTGATGTGTTGTTTCCTTGAGCAAGACACTTTATTTCACATTGCTCCAGTTTACTCAGCTGTAGAAATGAGATGATAGGACTGGAGTCCCTATCATTCCACTGCAAAGTGGTCGTGGAGGTGCCACGGCAAAAAAGCACCCAGCACTCACTGTAAATGAGGTTGGTGTTATGAAGGGCATCCAGCTGTAGAAAACAAGCCACAATCAGTTCCCGTATGAGCAAGACAAGATCAGCCGACCAGACACTGCCCACAACAGGACAACTCGTCTAACCCATGCTAGCGTGGAAGAACGGACATAAAACGGTGATGATGATGATTATGATGATGATGATATATATATATATATATATATGTGTGTGTGTGTGTCTGTCTGTACAGAGAGGGTGTGGTAAGATACCAGGTGGACACACCAAAGTACTCAATACTTGTGGTAGTAGAGTGGCTAATATGAAAAGATTCAGGACCCCGACGGCTGAGCTCCAGCTGTTTCGACAGCTAGAACCGACATGGCTTTTTAGTCCTGCTAGGGACTTGCCTATGGCCAACCATGCCATGCATTGCAAAATATGTCACATATCAAGCAATGCCTGTGCTTGAAGCTTTTTTAAGTGAAGAAATTCTTTGCATGGGGCAAATTCCACTCTCTGAACATCGAATGCATTTATTCAAAAAGTAGTCAACATCATTGGAAAAAAACTGGTCGACATCATTGGATGCAAATGAAGTTGCAGGTTTTATATCAGAAAGACCTTCTCCTAGAGAGATGTCTTAATGAAGACTAGGAGTCTCTCGCTCCATAAAAAAAAAAAAATCTTTATTGGATGGCCGTTGACTCGCTTAAGTTTCTCCACCTTTTGACAGGTCTTGTTTTTCATCCCGATGGCTGTCCAAAAACACCTTCCTCACCAAGCAAGCTGAGTGGGGTTGCCCATTTTAGTTGCCGATGGCCCAACCATGTACAGGTTGTACTGGTTTACATGTTACCAGTAGCACTGAAGAGCAGCCTGACATATATGTGTAGTGAAAAATCAGTTTATATCCAAAGTTGGTAGAGCACTCAGTCCAAAGGACGAGTTGGGTATAGAGTTGAATTCACAACAATTACCAAAGCATTTGAAATGTGTACTGCATGCTTTTTGTTGTGGAACATTCACGGTCACTTTACAGTGAAGACCAGGCACTTTTTGTCATGACACCAACATGACCACTCTACATGCTGATTTCTTTTGAATGAAACAGTCTTAGTCAGGTTGAAGCCATTTCTATATTAAACTTGAGGTTAACATGCTACTAATGTATTGAGTACCTTACTAACTGTGGTTACCCCTGATTGAATCCGCGACTCACATAAATATATATTATATATATAATGTTTTAGTTGTTTATGTTTTAGCTAATATATATTTATACAACTAATATATATATATATATATATATGTTAGAGAGTTTGCTATAAAATGCTTGAAGTGAATAAACAGCCTTCAAATGATTTCATGTATTACTATCTACAATGGAAAATTCGCGAAAATAGTTTGTAGGTGTAAGTCATTTTTTTCTTTTTCTGACTAATCTTGTTTACTAACGAGACACTAAATGCTTTTGAGTTTACCAGCTTCCAAAATTCTTACCTAAGCTGCTGGTCATAAAATCAACATTGTGCTATAATTATACGTTCTGACGTCATACTGAAATAGTTTATTCAGAGTGAAAGATACATTAACGTTTAGAAACCATTGTTTACTATAAAGTTTTAATCACTGTCTATCTATTGAGCTATTTTAATGAAATGACTTGGTAGATTTTATCTGTCATCCAGTTAAACACCTCCACGTGGGCCCTTGGGTGCCTTTAACAGAGTTAACTGTGGCAAGTTTTAATCACTACCTGTCGATCTATCAGGTTATAATATCTCTTTTAATACTAACCTCTCTGAAGCCATTCCTTGTTCTACTGTACTTTTAGCATTTAAACTAACCATATCTGACCAGAATTCTCTCACCTCTTTCTGTTTAAACTGGCTGTAATATTAAGGTATTGTTCTCAAAATAAACAATATCAAAATCTCATAGATTCAATATTATGTGAAGTAAATCCTTTACCATGAAAATATAATAGTAAATATAGAGTAATGTAAATGTTAAAAGGTTAAAGTTTATCTAAAAACTTTTGATTATAAGTTTATTTAAGGAACTTTGTTAAGTTAGGCTCCAAACACCAGCTTAATATTTAAAAAGTTAGTTTTTTTCCGAAATCCCTTGATTATTTTCATTAGAACTATGGTTAGAGTTTTTCATTAGAAATATGGTAATGAAAAGGTTAATCTGACATCTGGTTGAATTCCACTATCTTGTCTTTGAGTGGCTTTAATGGAGTTCACTCAGTTATAAGCATTTGGACCAGGTCTCTGATTTGAGGATAGCTTCCTTGCTTAGAAAGTTTGAAAAAGGTCTTCAATACTACCTTTCCCCCATCACTAAACAGCAAAAAAATAAAAATGGTTTTAGACAATTTATCTAACCACCATTCTAGAGTTTCTGAGCTTGTGGCTGTTGGGAGTTAAGTCGGTGAAAATTGAGACAGAAAGGAAGTGACGTCAATAGGTAAATAAATGTGTACGTGAGTGTGTTCATATAGGTGTATATGTGTATGTCTGTGTGTGTGTCCGTACGTGTGGGTGCGTGCGTGTGTGTGTTCGTGTGTATGTGTGGGTTCGTGTGTGTGTATGTGTATGTGTACGTGTGTGCGTGAGTGTGTACATGTATATGTGTACGTTTGTGTAAAGTCTGCTAAAGTCTGCTGAAAGTATGAGGTATATCTGACGTAATTAAAGAACAGATAGCTGATAGCCATATTTACCAGAAGTTTGGCGGCTGGTGGTAGCAGTATAAGATGTACATGCATAGAATAGTTAGATACGTGTGGTATGTATGCGACTGTGGATGAAAGTGGGCGAGGAGGAAACCAGTGAGTGAAAAACTAAAGAAAACCCAATATTCTTCTGAAGTAAATTTCTTCTTCTCAGCTTCTTCTACCTTCCCACTAGGTAACATCTTCCTATCCTAACAGCTTGTGAGGAGGGAGATAAAGCAAAAACAACTAGCTCTAAAGAAGAAGAAATCTAAAAAGTATATAAATAGCTCTATATATATTTACTGTAGCATTTTATCATCTAAGACTGCGTTTCTCTTGACTAGAATTAAAGTTGAAGGTTAAAGAATATGTATATGAGTGTACGTGTGTATATGTGCGTATATACTATACATACATACACACAGACACATACATACATACATACATACATATATATATATAGTATATATATATATATATAGTATATAGTATATATATATATATATATATACGTATATATATATATATATATATATATATATATATATGTATGTATATATATATATATATATATACTAAGTTTAATATAGAAATGGCTTCTACAGGACTAGAACTGTTTTATTCAAAAGAAATCATCACAGCTCCAGTCCTGTCCCATAGAAGCCATTTCTATATTAAACTTGATGTTTACACTCTACTAATGTTTTAAGTACCTTACTAACTGTGGTTACCCTCGATTGAACCTGGGCCACTCACACACACACACATATATGTGTGTGTAGATGCCCGAGTTGTGTTGGGGGGTAACCACAGTTAAAAAAGGTGCTCAATATATTGGTAGAGTATAGGCAACTTCATTATATATAGAAATGACCTCTACATTTCTAGTTCACAGAAGTCATTTATATATATATATATATATATATATATATATATATATATCATGATTCAAATTAAGTTATGTGTAAACTTTTTCCAATAAATTTAGCTAACCAAAACATCTAAAACTGCCCTGGGTTCTATAATATTAAGCTGTTTATTTTAAAGTGTTTATATTTATTCAAAAACTTTCCATCATAATTTTATTTTAAAATATTTATGTTCTAGACACCAGCTTAATATTGACAAAGTTAGTTATACTACTGAATCCCTCCAAATTCTTGATTGTGTTCCAAATCATTTTTATCTATCAGCTAAATATGTTTTATTATTAAAAATCAAAAAGAGGTTAACTTTGCCTTTCATCCTTACGGGGTCGATAAAATAAAGTACCAGTAATGCACTGGGTATTTGCTGGCCTTGTGCCTAAAGTAGAAACAATTATTAAAAATTAAAAAATTCGTAAACAAATCTATTTCAAATAAGAACAACGCAACAGATATTTAAAAATGAAAAATGAAGGAAAGGGCAAGAGCTCTAGAATCACAGAAGAATGGGGGGAGGGGGTGATGCGCTCTAGGCCTAGGGCACGGCAGTGTTGGGGCTGCATCCCGCAGACAAGACCACAAAAGCATTTCTGCAGACAATGGACAGCAACACCCGCTGCTGCAATAGTCACCCGACTTTGTGGGGCTCCTTCCTCAGATGGGCTGCTGACATTCTGATCTTGTGGAGGGGCTCAGCAGTACAGGTTCTAAGGATGCCGGAGGTCTCAACGGTGACTGGTGTGAAGAGTAAGTAGCCGGACAATCCCTGGAAGTGCCTTTCAATAGAATATAGATACTCAATAGATACCATTGTATTTTTGTAGTAAAGGCTTTATTTTACATAATTATCTCACATAATATCGAATTTATGAGATTTTGATATTATTTATTTTGAGAACAATATTTTAACATCACTATGAGCGGCCAGCTATGGCCGGTTTGAGCAAAAGGAAGTAAGAGAATTCTAGCCGGATACTACTGGTTTAAATGCTAAAGGGTTAAATCCTTTGCAGTTTTACTTTTACCAATAAACTTAGCAGTTTAAAATCTAGAAGAATCACCAGCGTGACTGAAATATCTCATGATTATTTCTCAATGAAATTAAAAGTCTATGCTACATTTCTAAAAATGTTAAAATTGTAAAAAGAGTTTTAGAAAACTTAACACAAATAATGATATAGATGGGAAATTTGTTTATGCTTATTTATTTGTTAAATATAATTTTGCAACAAGCAAATGATGGGCATTAAATTATCTAATGTTTATGATTTTCTTCTTCTTTTTCCCCCTCCTCCACCTCCTCCTTCTCCCCTTCTTCTTCCCAAGAGGGTTGTGGGGCTGAGTCCTCAAACACTCCTTCCAACCGGATCAGTTAGAGATGGTTGCTTCTGACAGGAACTGCTGGAAGGAGTGTTATGATTTACTAAAGAAAGAAATCAATCAATAAAAAAAAGAGAAGAAAATCAGAAAGAAGAAAAGAAAAGGGAGAATATATACACACTCAATTTGAGAATTCAACAGAGAATGTTGGTGATGTCTTCTAAAATATTTTGAGGCAAACTAAAACACTTATGGCATTACTGCAACTGATAGTGTGGCTAAGATGCCAGAATAGCAAAGCACTCTCATGAGCATAACTTGGTACTTCAGTAAGATGAGACATGAAGGGTGACATGCACATTCAGTTACACACATCAACAAGGAATGCTGGTGATGCCTTCTAAAATAATTTTAAACAAGGCAAGACACTCACAGCATTATTACAAGTTTTATATATATATTACCACAAATCATAGCAGGTCTGTCAATTACACACTACAACAGGGATTGCTGGTGATGCCCTATAAAAAGTTTTGAAGCAAGGCAAGACAATTATAGAATTATTACAAGTTATATACAAGGTTTCCCCCCAAAATGTATACACATATTTATTAGAATGCTGTTGAAGTATGTATACATTTTTGGGAGACACCCTGTATATTTAAAATAAACAATGTGACTAAAACCCTAGGCTGGTTTTTATGTATACAAGAAGTTATATATAACACATTACAATTTGCTGGCTTACCTCCAATTTAGAAATTGTTTGAACTATAGAAATTAAGTCAGCAAAGTTTGGTTTATATTTAACACAAGGAAGAAAAACATTTAAGAGGTAAAAATATCTCAAGTCAATTATTTTACTCCAGAATTCTAAATTTAGCATTAATGAGACTTTATATTCACAACTATTTTGCTTGTGAGTATCCAGACTCCCACCTGAGCAGTTTTTTTCTAGTGCCACACTTTAGAGTACCAGAGCCATGGAACTTTGTTGAGGACACCCAAATTATATCTAGGTAGTATTATTTAAAGCAAGGGCGGTGGATTGGCAGTATCGGTAGAGGGTCGGACGCCATGCTTTCCAGCATAGTTACGTCCCTTTACGATCTGAGTTCAAATCCCGCCGAGGTTGACTTTGCCTTTCATCCTTACGGGGTCGATAAAATAAAGTACCAATAATGAACTGGGTAATTGCTGGCCTTGTGCCTAAAGTAGAAACAATTATTTAAAGCAAGTGGAGAAGTTCAAGTACCTCAGGGCCATTTTCATGAGTGATGGAAGGCAGGAAGCTGAATTAAATGCAAGAATTGCTGGAGCCAATACAATAATTGTTTCTACTTTTGGCACAAGGCAAGCAATTATCCCAGTGCATTTTATTGACCCTGTAAGGATGAAAGGCAAAGTTAACCTCGGTGGGATTTGAATACAATAATGCACCAGCTTCAGCACTTGGTCATCAGAAGAGACATGGGTGTAAATGCCAAACTTGCTATCTTGATTTGGTGTTATGATCATGAATCTTGGGTAATGACCAAAAGAATATAATTGCAAATACAAAAATGGGGTTCCTCCAAAAGGTCTTTGGAGTAATATTATTCTATACGCTACATAGCTCAGAGATCAAGGAGTCTCTCTAGTTAGAGATGCTACTTCTCTGTATCAAGAGATCACAGCTCTGGTACTACAGATATGTGGTCAGAATGCCTAAGGAAAGGATTGCTGGACAGATTTTATGGGCAAATCCAACCAGCATGAGACTCAGAGGTAAACCATAAGCTTGGTTGGTCTCACTTGAGGATCCAACCAGATCATCTGGAGGGATCACTTCTGATAGGTTCATCTAGCAGGCATATCTGAGGACTCTGCTCCCACAGCCATCACAGAGATAAGTGGGAGAAGATAAAAAAAGACAACAATAACAACAGCAATAACATATTAGTGTAATATAGCTGAGAACTCACTACAGTTGTACCATCAAAGTGATGGTGGTGGTGATGGTGGTGGTTTTGGCAGTTGTAGTAGTGGTGGTCATCATATTTTTGGTATTATTGGCGTAATTGTTGTTGGTGTTGGTAATTTTGTTGTTGTTGCCACAGCTGGCTGTGTTGTTGCTGGTGGTGGAGATTGTGGTTGTTGTTGTTGTTTGTAGTGATGATGGTAATTATCTTGCTGTTGTTGTTATTGTTGTAGTTGTGGTGATTCTGTTGTTATTTAGCCCCAACACCAGCACCCTGATAAAGCAGTACACTTCTCACCAAAGATCTTTAATGTTCTTCAGATAAGGAAAAATCAATCAAAAGGTTATTCAGACTCTGAAATCTCAAAACATCTTTATTCCATTCTATTTTTCACTTCATTCTTATCACATGTACCCTCATTACAACCTATCATGTGTACTTTCTTCATTATAATGTACCCTCCTCAC
>OZ024742.1:294680133-294692633 GCA_964016885.1 Eledone cirrhosa | reverse complement strand
TCAATTTTCCACTCACCCAAAATTCTTGGCCTTGTGCCTAAATTATAAAACATTATTTGTCAATAATAAACTTTGGTTTATTAACAACTATGTCTTTACCATACTACACTAACTATGATTTTCAATTAATTTTGAAAATAATCAAGAACTTTTAGGGATTTAATAATTGTTTCTACTTTTGGCACAAAACCAGCAATTATCCCAGTGTATTACTGGTACTTTATTTTATCGACCCTGTAAGGATGAAAGGCAAAGTTAACCTCGGCGGGATTTGAACTCAGATCATAAAGGGAGGTAACTCTATGCTTCAAAGCATGGTGTCCGACCCTCTACCGATACTGCCAATCCACCGGGATTTAATAATATAATTAATCTGGCTTTTTGAACATGACTTAAACCTTTCATTAACATTTCTCTAATGAAAGACATCGCCTATTATTTTCAATTAATTTTGAAAATAATCAAGAATTTAGAGTAATTTAACTAGGGAAATGACTAACTTTCTCATTATTCAACTGGTGTTTGGAACAAAGATTCTCACACAAAATTATGATGGCAGGTGTTTAGATAAATATAAGCACTTCAAAACAAACAGCTTTGTATTATAAAACCAGGTTGGTTTCAGGTAATTTGGTACTAAACGAGTTAGTTAACGACTTTATAATTTATTGAAAGATTATATAAATATTTTTCTCATTTCTATATTGATGCATTTATAGATCTTAATATTATTTCATTATGTTAAAGATATCAGTTATTGTCTTTGACTTTGTTGTTTAAAGCTTAACATTCATATGTTTCATTCATCATCATCATCATCATCATCATCATCAGTGTATCATTTTGTGTCTACTTTCCATGTTAGTATTGGTTGGAGGGACTGTTTCGGTCTGGGACCAGATCAATCTGTCTTGCTCATACATTCCATATTTATCATTGTTTCTATGGCTGGATGTCCTTTCAAATGCCAACCGCCTTACAGGATTTACTGGGAGCATTTTTCCATAGCACCATCACCACAACTTTACAGAATGTACTAGGTGTGATATTCATAGCACCAACACCAACAATATACAAGGTGTATTGAGTGCATTTTATCATGGCACCAGCACTAGATGGGTTGTTACATTCTCATCCAGGCTGAAATGTCCCTTTAGCATGTTTACATAACTCTACTATTATATTTTCATTGTAAAGACTTTTTCTCACATAATTACCTCACATAATATGGAATCTATGAGATTTTGCATAGAGTTACAGCCCTTTACATTCTGAGTTCAAATCCCACAGAGGTTAGTTTTACCTTTCATCCTTACGGGGTCAATAAATAAAGCACCAGTAATGTACTGGGGTCAATGTAAGTCCACGATAACATTTTTACATGTTTTTATTTACAACTAAATTACAGAGTTGAGTTAAGTTGGGCTGACATGTCAAACAATTAGTAACAAACAAAATAAAGAACTAAGAAGTAAGAGTGGCGTTGTGCCAGGCCTAAGGAGGCCGACAGGCCAAAGTGAAGATTTCACCATTACATAATAGTGTCTTTTCCTTTCAGCGATTAAGGCAGCAGCAACTGAGATAGTGTTAACCAAAGTAGGGGGAAATCTTTGTTTGGGCAGAAGTTGAAATATATATTCGTGCACGGCTTACGAATGGCCTGACTTAGCCAAATCACGTGCAAATAGCTTATCAATACGCCAAAAGCAAGTAGCACCGCTACACCTTAATGTCAATATGAGTGGCAGTTATGGCTAGTTTGAACAGAAAAAGATGAGAGAATTCTGGCTAGATATGGCTGGTTCAAATGCTAATGTCTCTGTTTGATCATCACAATGTTAAATAATTTGATTATGATTGGATTTCATTCTATAGTTAATGTTGTTGACAGTGTAATACTTTGCAGATATATTGATAATATTACAGATGGTGCTGTGTGTAAACATAATAACAGTGATACAGGATTATCAGTGATATCAGTGATAGCATGTATAAAATGATATCAATGATATTGTGTGTGTCTGTTTGTGTGTGTGTATTTGTTTGTGTGCAATTTAGTTAAAAACCGAAGATTATAATTCAAATCATTTTATTTATTTCTACGTCTGTTTTGATTTAACAAAATGTAATTGCAAATATCAATAATAATTTGTAAATTATACCCACTCCTATTGAGCTCATATATATATATACGAACAGCAATTTTTAGACACACCGGACTAATGAAACAATTGTTAATACTTTGAATAAACCATATTGTACAGCCGACCACATTATTCTTCACTCATTTACGATATATATATATATATCATCATCATCATCATCATCGTTTAACGTCCGTGTTCCATGCTTGCATGGGTTTGGACGGGAGTTTTCCCACTTGAGGCAAGAGTGGTTGTCTTGCTCGCATAGGACTGTCTGGCGGGTTTTCTACAGTTGGATGCCCTTCCTAACACCAACCACATTTACAGTGTGGGGCTGGGAGGTTTTTACCGTGTTGCCTACACGGCCACATTACAGCGTGGACTGTCTGGCAGGTTTTCTACAGCTGGATGCCCTTCCTAACACCAACCACATTTACAGTGTGGGATTGGGACGTTTTTACCGTGTTGCCTACACGGTCACATTACAGCGTGGACTGTGTGTTTTTTTGTCGTGACACCTACACGATCTCATTTGTTTCGGCCTGGATTTTGTGGCACCAACATAACTTTACATTGAAAGGGGCAGTGTGGATGGGGTGGGGGTGGTGGGACGGGGGTGTATTTTGTTAGAGATGCCTACTGACTGTAGTAGGTTTTACTTTGTATTTATATATATATATATATAGAGAGAGAGACAGTAAGTAGAATCAAATACAACCCAATATAAGATGGAACTCATAACAGCATTGAGTGCTTCAAATGGCATGCTGCCTGTAACTGCAGTTGCACACCTAACTAACATAAATACATATATAAAAACATATCAATTATACCAATGAGGCATACTATAAAGATGATATCATTATCCTGTATGTAAAAATGATACCAGTGATGCTATGTATAAACATATCAGTTGTTGTTGTAATTCAGCTCCTGGGCTGAATATGTCGAGTGATTCATACAGTATTCCATGCAAGCATAGAACGGACGTGAAATTATGATGATGATAGTAGGAAATACATTTGAAATCTCTCCAATAATATCAATGATATCATTTCATAGCATCTTTGATAGCAGTGTATAAATGTCTACCATGGTGTGATATTAATGATATCATTGTATAAACATGATAATATCAATATCTGCTAATAAATATGATACTTAAAATAGTTTAAGGCACAGGTTCTCAACCCATTTAGGCCAAACGCCCCCTTTTGTCCCTCGAAATCACGAAACACTCCCCTACCCTATTTTTCCATTTTTCAATATACTACTGATTTTGATATCAGTAGATTACTAAAAAATTGATTAACAATATTCCAAAGATACCATTGAAGGCAGCTTTCCTTGAAAGGAAAGATACCATTGAAGGCAGCTTTCCTTGAAAGGAAAGATACCATTGAAGGCAGCTTTCCTTGAAAGGAAAGATACCATTGAAGGCAGCTTTCCTTGAAAGGAAAGATACCATTGAAGGCAGCTTTCCTTGAAAGGAAAGATACCATTGAAGGCAGCTTTCCTTGAAAGGAAAGATACCATTGAAGGCAGCTTTCCTTGAAAGGAAAGATACCATTGAAGGCAGCTTTCCTTGAAAAGAAATATATAAATTTAAAAAAAAGGAACATAAATGTTCTTTTTTATGAATAAGGACCAGTTGAATTTGTTATATTCCCACCAGGTGATACCAACTATTTTGAACATTTATACAAGAGCAACTCTGTCTATCCCAAGAGTGCGCTTATCTGGAAGAAAGTGGCAATTATATCATTTCAAAGCTTTCCAATTTTCCCTTTAATGAAATGGACAAAATAAATGTTGATATCTAACTTGATGTCCCCTCTGCTTTGTGAGCTTAGGGACCATGGAAGAGGGTTTTCATGACCATGCGGGAGGGTATATTTATTAGTAAATGGTAAAATATATACAACAAATGAGTAATTTAATTGTAGTAGATGGTTTCCAGTCCAGCCAGACTGCAACTACAAATAAAAAAATTGTTAGTTTGCTTTGTAACAATAGCATATCCAAGTTTTCGGATAAATCAACTTACTTTAACTTTGACTCATTTCAATGGGACCCTTGAGCTTCATGGAGTCGAGCTAACTCTTTGACGTGAGGCTGAATTTTCCTAAGATGTAGCCAGAGATCTCCACGTGTAATTACATTGTAGCGGTTGCGAGCCTTACTGTGCAGTCTGGAAACAGCACCAAACCTCCTCTCGACTAAGTATGAGCTTGGAAAAGGCAGAGCAAATCTCTTAGCCTCTGCATGTAGGTGTGGAAATCAACGCTGAATTTCCTCTTGCATCCCAAAAAGGGGTTCACCTATTTTGGGAAATTTAATTTTGATCATGTCATCTGCTTGAAGTTCAATGAATTCTTCCTGAAATTTAATGTCCAAATTGTCAACGTTAGCTATGAAGGGATCTGCTATCCACATTGGGATGTCCATCAGCAAAAGGTCGACAAACCGTTCTCTCATGTTGTCTTGTAGCGCACAGAGGTGAGTGATATAAATTTGGAGTTGGTCATCGCTTACAATGTTTTGAACATTAGGAAAATTATAGAATTCCCGTCAACAAAGATTCCTTTCGATGACATTCAATTTGGCCAGGAATGTTTTCACAGCATTCCTTGCTTTAAGCAAGGTGATCTTCTTCCCCTGTAAAGCCAAAATGACGCTATTGCATTTGTCGAAGATGTCGGTGAGGTAGGCGCAGTCTTGCTTCACATCGAGGGTTTTTTATACAGTTCTGTGTTGCATCCTCACAGAAACTCAATGATAGAGTCGAAGAGTTCAAAGAAGTGAGTAAAGCACTTGCCCTTTGAAAGCCACCTCACTTCAGTATGAAGGAGCAACTTGACGAATTCTTTGTCATTATCTTGGCACAGTTGCTGGAAAATTCGTTCATTGAGGGAATGCCGTTTGATAAAATTTATGACATCAATGGCCACCTACAAGGACTTGTTCAGCGGCTTGCTGAGTTTCTTCGCAGCCAAGTATTGTCGATGAATGACAAAATGAACAGCAAATACAGATAGATTTTCTCTCTTCGGAAGAGTGACAAAGCCCTTATGTTGGCCTTGCGTCGTCCGTAGCACATGATACAATGTGTGTTGTATGTAGTCCCAGATGTATGTATTACCTGCCTGTGTGTTGTATGTAGTCCTGATGTATGTATTACCTGCTTATGTATTGCATGTGGTCCCAGCTGTATGTATTACCTGCTTGTGTGTTGTATGTGGCCCTAGATGTGTGTATTATCTGATTATGTTTTTTTCTATTTTTTTCTTTTCTTTTTTTTATTTGTAATATTATTTATACAGTAGGGAATAAAATAGATCTACATAGTGTTAACTCGTTACTGTTGAATCAATAATTTCAGACATGAAATACATTGTTATCGGTGAAGGAAAGATAAGATTCTAACTTGCTGCGCTCAAAGTGTCCTTGACACAGTTGACTGTGGGTTTTTCCATTTTTACCGGACACGCCTGCACACATGCTCACAGCTGTGGTCAGACTATAGTTATGCTGTCTGCAAGCTCATTCAAATGCATTCACACTGGCTGTCTCAAAGACATACAAATATGGCTTATAAAACTTACCAAAGTAAAGTGCCTTCCAATGACCCCCCACCCTAGCCCCACCCCCACCCCCACCCTTCAAGCTCCAAATGCCTCCCCTAACACGACCTTGCTCCCAAACGCCCCCTGGAGTTCCGAAACGCCCCCCCCCCCCCGGTGCATATGCGCCCCGTTGAGAACCTTTGGTTTAAGAGACTATATAGAGGCTCCTTTGTTGGATTTTCAGTGTTGAGTATATAAACATTATGTTGAAGTGATTTAGTCAATCATATCAACCTCAATACTTATTTTTTTAAAGTTTGGTACTTATTTTATCCATCTCATTTTGTCAGACTGTTAAGTTATGGGACATAAAAAAGTAAACATATACACAGCAGTTGTCTTTTTCTTATGATGACCAATGTCTTATAAGTAAAATCTTGGAGGCAAAAATCTGTTGGGAAGCTAGTTGTATATATATATACACTCACACATATATGTGGCTTTTCAATAGTTTTTGCCTACCAAATTCTATTTATAAGGCATTGGTCATCATAAGAATATAGAAGAAGACTCCTGCCTAAACTGACATGCAGGTGGATTGAACTTGAAACTAGGTGGTTGTAATGCAAATTCCTGAAGTGTATTGAATGCATTTTATCATGGCACTAGCACCAACACTTTACAGAGTGTACTGGGTATATTTATCATGTGATCAGTAATCTAATAAATTATTATTAGCTCTGCCAAATACTGCAGAAGACTGGACTGATATAGTACCATACTAAATAACTCACAATATTTTTTTATTCAACCATTTTTTGTTTTCGTTTCAAGTTACCGGGCAGCTTGAAATGAAAACAAAAAATGGTTGAATGAAAAATATATATATCAGCCCATCCTCCTTAATTCCATAAATTTTGGGGGGATTTTTTTCTTTTTAAGAGGAGTGAATCATGTGATATTTCCCACACTTATTACTTTAGGTCCAGGTAAGTTAATAGTTTTTCTATATTAATAATATCGTTTTATATAAACATCTGTTGTTAGTTTTCCTGTCATATTCAACAGATGCTATCTGACGAAACGTATATGAAGCGTATACATGTGGAAACTCACAAGTAGCATTGCATGGCTTTGTGTGAGTGCCTGTGTGGGAGCACATGTGTCAGTATATATATATATATATATATATATATATATGTGTGTATGTGTGTGTGTGTGGGAGCATGTGTGTCAGTGTCTCTGTATATATATCTGTGTTTGTCTATGAGTCTGAGTGTTGTGTGTTTGTCTGTCTGTTTTTGTGTGTATTTATGTTTGTGTATGCGTGTGAGTGTCAGTGAAGTATTTAAATATCAGCAAAAAAATGAATCAAGTGCTTGAGATTTTTGTTATGTGACTTTCATCATCTTCTGTTTCTGCTTCACCCACTTATTCCGGAGAGTGTCGTCAGAGCAGAGTCATCAGACACACATTCTACAGAGTTCAATCATCCCCAAAAGATCTAGCAAGACCAATCAAGCTTATCGATGTTATCAAACCATCTTGCTCATGGTTTACTGCTGGGATTCCAGCTGGTTAGCTTTGCCCATAAAATCTGTCCAGCATTTCTTTCTTTAGACTTTCTAACCACATGTCCATAGTACTAGAGCTGTAATCTCTTGATGTAGAGAAGTAGCAGCTCTACATGGAATAATTCCCTGATCTCCAAGGTTTGCATCCTATGGAGTAACATTACTCCAAAGACCCTTCAGAGGAACCCCATTTTGGCTGCTCATATTCACAATCATATTCTTTATATCATTATCTAGATTTATGACCATATGTAAGGGTTAGTATAAATCAAAATTGAAGCTAACAAGTTTGAGTTTTAACCACTCAATAATACATAATACAATCCACACAAAACAAACTCTGCACTATCACCAGCTGATATTAAAACACACAACACTTCTTCTTTGATCCCTAGCTGATGATTAGGAGAGGCTGTCCTCGCAACCAATATGCTGCTGCGAGTGCTGTTGGATGATGGGCTTTGATGATGATGTTCTTCCATGCTTTTCCATCAATGGCATTGACCTTAACATCGTCGGGGTCGAGATGCTGCAATTTCACGTCCTCCTCGATTTGTTTCGCCCATGTCTTCCTCAGTGCATGGGTCGCTGTCATGACAAAAATTTGTCTGGTAGTCTTCCGGTGCTCATCCTGCAGATATGGCCAAACCATTGTAACCTGTGTTGCCAGATTTGGTCTTCAATGGGCAGCTGTGGCTGGCATTGGTCTCAGATGTTGTTTGAGATTCAGTCGCATAGAGAGACACCAAGAATCTGATGAAGTCATTGCATTTGGAACACCTCGAGCTTGTTCAGGTCTTGTTTGAGGATGGTACAGGTTTCAGCACTGTAGAGGAGGACAGGTAGGACTAACATATGGAAAAGACGAATTTTGGTCCTTAGTGGGATATGAGGCTTCTTCCAGACACACCATCAAAGGAATCCAAATGCAGTTGACTTCTGCCGTTGATGCCACTTTTTTCTTTGCAACCAGTGAGCTGAAATATAACCCAACCCACAAAACATATAATATACGATCACCACCAAACAACATAATACAATTCACTCAACACATACACTACACAATCACCACTTCACACTATAATACATATTACAATACATACTCTTGGATCTCGAATAATCGTCCCCACCCCCTGCTTATTAATTTTTCAGATTTTTTCCAACACTCCCACTCTTATTTCACCCATATCCCTGCTTATTGAACTTTGCTAATCTATTTCCAACAATATTTTATTTTATGTGGTACCATTCCTGTGACAATTAATTTTCTTTAGACATTAATAAACATTATACAAGACAAAAAAGTACATTAGTAGAAATCTCATACATTATAAAATAAATAGGATGGGTTGGAGTCTCAATATGTAAACTAAACGACTAATTCTGGTTTTAAAAAAAACCAACGGAGACAACCTAGAAAAACTACCGATTCCCCACCCTCTCAACGCCACACGGCCCACCCCCTCTTATTCCACCACCACTACCACTCCATGCTTATTCCAATTCCTCCGTTTATCCCCCCCCCCCCCCCTATTATTTGGGACCCAAGAGTACTCTGTACAATTACTACACAATCACCACCTGATACTATTAAGACATCCAACACAATATACATGAAACTCAATCACTCTTCATTAATACAACACAACCCACACAATACATATGGAACTCAATCACCACCTAATAATATAAACAACACATTCTCTTACATAATCAGCACCTAATAATATAACACCACCAACTCACATTTACCATCCCAGAAGATAACACAACCCACACTCTACATACTCTTTATAATCATCACCCACTGATATAAACAGCATATACTCTTACATAATATCCTGTGTCTATCCAGTTTAGAATAGATATATCGTATTCTGGCATGTTGTAAGAGACAACTAAAAACGTTGAGACTAGGAAGAGCATCTAGCTGTAAAAGATTACCTGAAAAAGAACCTCCGTGATGAGAGTGAAGTCTGCCAAAAGGCTCAAATGGCTTATTCATGCTATAGAGCTGGAATGGGGAGAGTGGGAGAGATGGGGGCAGTGACAATGGGAGTTTGGTCCTTTTGTGTTCGGACCTGATGTATATATGTGTATATAAGGGAGAATGAAGTTTTACCTTAAAAGAAAAGTAAAAAAGTTGTAGTTGACTGTGATTAAACTGTACATGGCATTTGGTCTAACAATCTTTTGAATCTGATACAAGGGACTTTAAAATACCTGTGGTTGTATCCAGTATCATGTATGTAAAATACATATATGATGCAAGATACTATAACATATCCCATGTTTGAGACCAAAGGTCAAGTTGCTACCCATAGCTTTTGTTTTTTTCTTAAATGGATGACAAGAGATATTTATTAGAAGAATTATCTGTGTTTAATGTTTATTGAACCTCCATCGATCACAATGAGTGTTCCAGTTGATGCAATCAATGGAACAGCTTACTCATGAAATTAATGTGTAAATGGCTGAACATTCCAGACACGTGTACCCTTAACATAGTTCTCAGGGAGATTCAGTAAGACACAGTATGTAAAAGGCCGGCCATTTGAATTACAGGTACAACTCATTTTTGCCAATTGACTGAACTGGAGCAATGGGAAATAGTTTTGGAAAAAGTTTCTTGTTCCATGGCTCAATGTTCCTCCAGGAATCAAACTCAAAACCTTATGATCACAAGCCAAGTATACTAAACACTAAGCCATGCACCATTTAAAGATATATATCTCCCTCCTGTATGTGAAGTTCATTGTTGTTAAACAATACATACAGTATCTAGTGAAACAGCATCTTTGCTTCAACAAGAAAACAACAGATTTTTATATTCCCAATATAGTTTGGGAGTGATATATCTTCCATTTTCACCTTACTCCTCTTTCCTCACCACCACTTCTTCTTCTTCTTCTTCTTCTTCTTCTTCTTCTTCTTCTTCTTCTTCTTCTTCTTCTTCTTCTTCTTCTTCTTCTTCTTCTTCTTCTTCTTCTTCTTCTTCTTCTTCTTCTTCTTCTTCTTCTTCTTCTTCTTCTTCTTCTTCTTCTTCTTCTTCTCCTCCTTCTCCTCCTTCTTCTTCTTCTTCTTCTTTATGGCATATAGTTGCAGCCTTTTTCATTCTTAAGTTCAAATCATGCAGAGGTCAGCTTTACCTTTTATCCTTACAGGATCGATAAAATAAAGAACCAGTAATGTGTTGGAGTCAATTTAATTGACTTTCCCCTCCCCAAAACTTGCTGGACTTGTGCCTAAGAGCAGTGGATTGGGAGTATCAGTGAAGCATTGGACAACATGCTTTGTGGCATATAGTTATGGCCCTTTATGTTCTGAGTCCAAATTCCATCGAGGTTAGCTTTGCCTTTCATCCCTATAAGGTTGATAAAGTAAAGCACCAGTAACACACTGGGGTTAATTTAGTTGACTTCCCATTTCCCTACAAATTACTTGCTTATGCCAAATGTAGAAACTGTTATTCAAAGTAAAAGGCCAACCAATATCAACAAGAGTCATATCATCCCTGATGTATAAAGCTTCATTGATTTAGTTACAGGCAGCTTTCTTTTTTGTTCTTCTGTGGGCTGAGAGCAGTAAATGAGGTTTGGAGAGAGAGAGAGGATGAACAGGTAGGTGTGAAGCTGTGTTGTTAGAATAGCTCTTTGTTTGGCCAGCAGAGGAAGTTGTTAAAATAGAGGATTATCTATATAGGTAAAAGATTAGGATATATTTAACTCATAACATCCTGTAATGATTTAGTAGAAAATATCTAAAAAAAGGTTTGTTAATTCAAATGTTTATAATGTGTAATGAAGTGATTTGTTTTCTAATTGTTGCGTATACAATGATGCTAATTGACTCATAACTTTCTGTGCTGATTTAGCAGACAATATCTAAAAGTAACTTTGTTAGGACTGATTTTGTGGAAATTTGTGGTATTAGAGTAATGACTTTAATATTTAATATGATACATCATGATTGTATCATCATCATCATTTAACAGGGAAAAAATGGACATTAAATGATGATGATGATACAATCATAATGCTGTTTTGTACTTTTTAAACATGTCTTCCTAATATAGATTCATGCAATACTTGACATAAAGATTTAATATGTGGGAAACAGGTTCATTCAAATAGGCTAAACCCTGCTATAAAATGTAGCTCCCTACCACCACAAAGGCTGGTAATTGACCCAGGCCAGGCATAAAAAGGTTGGCTCCCAAGGGTCAAGTTTAGATGCAAAATATAGGCCCCATTTAAAACTGTTTATTAAGTATGTATGTGTTTGTTAAATGTGTATACATATACGTGTATTGTACAGGATATACTTACATGTAACTAAACAGAACATAAGAAGGACTTAAGAGGAGTAGGCCCCCTCAAAATCATATGTCTGTGCCAACTGGCCACTAGATCCCCTCTTGTCAGGTCTGATGAGGTATTTTCTACCCCAGGAAGCTATTTAAATATATATTTTACATTGTTTGATTGGCTGGTATGAAATAAATAATCTCTTTCCTACATTGCTTAGTCAGTTTCCTACATTGCTTAGTCAGAGAAGGAAGGGTGGTGTCCACAGCCCTGCTCAGGACCTCTAAGGCAAGTGGTAAATATGGAGGAAGTTACCATCACACCAGAGAGTTCTTTGCTAAAGGCACATCTGACCCTCTTTTAGGGCATCTGAGACTGGGATAGAAAGGATATTATCATTGGACTAAAATGTACTCTGCTAAAGGCAATCAAGATCCAGGTGTTAAAACTCATGGCCATCAACCAAGGTGGGGCAATAGTGTTGACTCACAGTTAATGTAAGGATATAAGGAGTGTTACCTTTGAATGTAAGGATATAAGGAGTGTTACCTTTGAATGTAAGGATATAAGGAGTGTTACCTTTGAAGAACACAGGTGGAGTATTTAACAAGCAACCACTAAAATAACTATCATCTCTCTCTCTCTCTCTCTCTCTCTTTCACTTTGAATCTTTAACTCTCTTTCTCTCTCTTTCTCTATTTATATTTCCTTCTTCTTCTTCTTCTTCTTCTTCTTCTTCTTCTTCTTCTTCTTCTTCTTCTTCTTCTTCTTCTTCTTCTTCTTCTTCTTCTTCTTCTTCTTCTTCTTCTCCCACTTATTCCTGAGAGGGTCTTGGCACAAAGTCCTCAAACATTCCTTCAAGCAGGCCCTGTCAGAAGCAACCATCACCAATTGATCTGGCTGGATCCC
>OZ024742.1:294625133-294675133 GCA_964016885.1 Eledone cirrhosa | reverse complement strand
ATTTTTCAGTACTAGTTCATAGAACCAATCCTCAGTGTAATGAAGCTTTGGTCATTTTAACATCACCATCACCATCACCATTACCAACAACATCACCATAGCTTAGCCTGATTTGTCCAGAAGACCATAACTGGACGCCACCTACTGGCTGAAACTTTTTCACTAACTTTCATAACTTTACTAGATTTATTCCAAACATTTCACCAGTATTCTTCAACTATAATTTCATGGAATCAATCTCCCCTCATCTCTCTCTCTCTCTCTCTCTCTCTCTCTCTCTATCTCTCTCTCTCTTTCTTTCTCACACCTATTCACACACACACACACACACACACATACATAAATGTGCATGCGAGCACACACACACACATGCATGTACACATACATATGCAAAGGTGTGCAATTTTATAGTTGTGTATAATCACACACTACATCATACCTAACTACATACGTGTACCCTTATGTACACATGCATATACAAATATGCACACAAGTATGTGTGCTTGCATAATAAATGCACGTGCATTTGCACTTATACACATTTGCTTGTGAACACACATGCTGTGCACATATGCTGTACAGATACTTGCACATTTACACACATATTTACATGTAAGTACATATGCACTTATACATGCATTTATACAGCAAAGCAATGAGAGAACTTCTGCATGGTCACTCAATTTGCTAAGAATAGCAGCCAAATCTCCCTCACATCACATTTTACCATCTTGCAAATAAGAAATACTCCTTGGATAATTTAGTCCTAGATACACAATACCCACAAAAAAATGATGGATAGCCATAGCTTGAACACCTTTACTCAGAGGTCTGCAGTCATGGCTGACCTGGGACAAAACAACAACACTACCACTATCACCACCACCACCACCACCAACAACAACAACAATAAACGCAATATTCTAATATATATAAAAATGTTTACATTGGTGTTGTAGACTTAATCTGTCACCTGGTTTAACGCCACCACCTGTCCCTTGGGAGTCTTTAGCTGAGTCTAAGTATTCAGGCCAGGTCTCTCGGGTTTGAGGATATAATTTTCTCCTGTCTCCCCCCACCCAACCAGTTTTGGAGGCCTGTCTTTCCCTTACTAAATAGTAAATAAAATATAATGATAAATGCCTCACACATTGACAGTCCCATAACCACACAAACACACTCAGAAACACAAGCATACACTAATAAACACAAACACACACATTTCAAAACACAAACCTGTACTCTTGGAAACACACACATACACTCAGAAATGGAAACACAAACACATACTCTTAGAAACAACACACTACGAAGCATGGACACACTCTTTGAAACATTGTACACAATAATTTCATTATTATTATTAACATAGACACACTCTTTGACACACAAACACACATACTCAGAAACACAGATGCATGCTCTTGGAAACATACACACACTTGGAAAGATCAACACACACTAAAACACACTTAGAAACATGTACACACACTTGGAAAGATCAACACACACACCTGGAAAGAGGAACACACACTCAAACACACGTACACACACTTGGAAAGATCAACACACACACCTGGAAAGAGGAACACACACTCAAACACACTTGGAAACACATACACACACTTAGAAAGATCAACACACACTCAAACACACTTGCACACACTTGGAAGCATTAACACACTCAGGAACACAAATATACACTCATGAAAACAACAAAACACATACTCAGAAATTCAGACACATATGCTCGGAAACACGCACTCACACACAGAAATGCAAACACAAACTATTGGAAATACAAACACATACTTGGAAATACAAACACACACTCAAAAACACATACACACACTTGGAAACACAAACACACACTTGGAAACACAAACACACACTTGGAAACACAAACACACACTCGAAAACACAAACACACACTCGGAAACACAAGAGCACACTTGGAAACATAAGCCCACACTTGGAAACACAAACACACACTTGGAAACACAAACATACTGAAAAGCAACTCACATACACATAGTCCTCTCCAAGAATAATCCTTGTTCTATACTTCTATCTATCTAATCTTCATCTAAAATCTTAACTAATTCTGCCCACAAACCCACACATCTTTCATCTCTTAACTAGTTTTCATATTTTTCTACAAAACTAAATGAATCACTCAAAAGCTTCTAGCCTAACTAAACTATAGATAATTAGTATCTTAAATAATCTAAGTAGATTTTAGACTAGTAATCCTTCATATGTCTTATATTGTGTAATAAGCATTTCTATTAACTTGATAACAACTTTTGTGTCGCTTTTTATAGTCAATTGGTTGTAAGCCTGTTATCTGACACCTATTGTATCACACTTATATAACAGCCCACACTGTCGTTATAAATGTAGATGTACTCAATTGAGGACTTCTGAGATATATTTTCCAAAATGAAGCAAGTCTGTTTGAGGGTTGGAGTGGCAAGGGGCAACTCCTTTCAAAATTAATAGGGACCCCTAAGAGTGCTTTTTTAAAAAATATTTTTACTGGAATGTGTTAAGTATTCACAGGTCCTTCTATAGCTCTGAATCTCTTACAGGATCTCCTCAAGTCATCTCCACTTTATTGACATGGTATCATATGTTTTTTACAATAGCATAAAGCCCTAAATTTTTCATATTTGATCATAGGAAGCAATGATGTTCAATGATTACTCAAAAACATTAGTGATGTAAGTGAAATAATTCACACAAGAATCACAACCATATTGTCAGCTTGGTGCAGCAAGTACTTGCATAGTTTATCATATGTGTGGCATCATCAATTTACATCTGCCCTGAATACTGGCATGGGTTGGACGGGTCATTAGAGTCTAAGTCCCTTCATACTTGGCGTTACTCCCCGCTCAGATGACTTGTGGTTTTACACTATACCTGTACATTCCAAATGTTCTCTGGCAAGATGCACTTCCTAACACCAACTACTTCCCAGAGTGTATTGAAACTTTCTCTTAGCTATCTTAAACTGGAAATCTCTGTTAATTTATGTGTGTTTTGTTTACATGTGTGTTTGTGAGACACCTGAGGATCAGTAACAAGAAACTCTGTGGGTACTCTTGAGTCTTGAATAATGGTCCCCGCCACTTTTTTACCTCCATAGCTCAGCATGACCCTGTGATAAACATGCAAAACTCACTATTTAGCATCTATATAGGTACTGCTTATGGGAAGGTGGAGATCATAGTGGGGTGGCCATGGAGCAAGTGGTTGGTGTCTGTCATTTATATACATGTCTGTATATATATGTATATATATATATGTATATATGTATGTGTATATATAATAATAATGAAAATAATAATGAAAATATTGTGTACAGTGCTCAGGTGCACTACAACTCATCAAAAGTGTATGTATAGTACATAGGGTAATGTACAAACGTCAAGAAAATGAACAGTGCATGAGTCATGATATACACATGTGTGCATGTCTATGGAAGGGGTACATCAGGTGTAGTTTTGGCGAAATATGTGGGAAAAATGGGGTTTAAGAAAAACAATAACTGACCTTTTGGTTATTTAGAAGGTTTCTGTATTACTGTGCCAAGGAATTTGATGATTATTTATATATTCTTATATATTTTTGTTTACTTTTACCGGTTTCAGCTGTGTTTACAACCTTTTCAAAAAATATTTTCATTGCAGTCTTTCGAAGAATGCTTTTCATTTCTATTTATCTGATGTGGTTAGCCCCTTATTGGGGAATAATTAGAAATGAAAAACATTCTTCGAAAGACTGCAACGAAAAGCTTTTTTGAAAAGGCTGTAAACACAGCTGAAACCGGTAAAAGTAAACAAAGATATATAAAAAATATATAAATAATCATCAAATTACTCAGCACAGTAATACAGAAACCTTCTAAATAACCAAAAGGTTAGTCATTCCATTTTTAAACCCTATTTTCCCTATAAAACATGAGTTGTAAAGAAACCCTCATATTTTAATTTTTCCACTATATGTATGTATCATCATCATCATCATCATCACCGTTTTACGTCCGTTCTTCCACGCTAGCATGGGTTAGACGGGTTGTCCTGTTGTGGGCAGTATCTGGTCGGCTGACCATGCCTTGCTCATACAGGAACTGATCTGGCTTGATTTCTACAGCTGGATGCCCTTCCTAACACCAACCTCATTTACAGTGAGTGCTGGGTGCTTTTTCGTGGCGCCTACACGTCCACTTTACAGTGTGGGCTGGGTGCTTTTTTGCCGTGGCACCTCCACGACCACCTTGCGGTGGGGGGAGTGGGGGCATATTGTTTATGCTTCAGCATGTACCCATGGGAGGTCGGGTACCCTGTATTACTGCGTGACGCCAGAAGTCACGGTCGTGTGTCATTGTCTTTGAGAGGTGTAGTTGGGTAAGGTCGGCTTTTATCACCTCATCCCAAGTCATCTTGGGTCTCCCCACTCCGCGGTTTCCATCAACTTGTAGTGCTCTGCACCTTTTTATGCAGCTGTCATCCTTCATACGCATCACATGTCCATACCAGCGTAACCGCCTCTCCTGCACGCAGCATTTGATTCCTCTTATGCTCAGTCTCTCTCTCAATTCCTTTATGCTTTATGTATATATACCTATATATGTATGTATATATATGTATGTATGTATATATATATATATATATATATATATATATAGTTAATAAACTCTGTAAAATGGTTAGGGACAGGAAAGGTATGCAGCTGTAAAACCATTCCAAAACTGGAATGTATATAAGCAAGACATGATCTGTAGCTCCAATTAAGTTATGACTTGGTTTGTGTTAACCACAAAAATGCGTATTAAATGACATTTATGTGCTACAATCAGGAGAACAGTGCTGAAACATGTAATAGAATTTCATTTATTTCTTCGGATAAATGCACAACATTAAGAAAATCAGAGTTGCAATGGAGTGAGTTATCAGCTTCAAACAAACATATATGTCTATCTGTCTGTGTTTGTTTATGGAGGAAGGAGGGGGTAATCTATGTAAGTATATCATTATAATAATATTCATAATCATGTGACCACATTGTGTTATAGTCTGGGAAGTTGTAATGTGTGCATGTTCTTTGATACTGCCTCCCTCCTTCTCTCACACACATACAGTGTTGACCAGTCATACATCCACCCAGATCATGATAGCAAACAATATATATATATATATATATATGTATGTATGTGTGCATGTGTGTTCATGTGTAATTGTGTGTGTATGTGTGTGTCTGTGTGCCTGGGTATTTGTTTACAACACCAACAAAGACAACAATCTTCTAGATGGCCAGTGGTATCACTACAGCTATCTACCAAGGTATTCATTTATCTTTGGACAATAAAAACAACATAGGTTAAAGAAGAGAGCAAAAGGAAGAAAGGAGCACTTGCACAATACACTCCTGAAGTTGAGGGTTGTTCTATCGATGGGGTATTAAACAACCCATTTGTGGCACCTCCCCCCTATTGGGGATTTCAATTGTTATAATTGTTTGTTTCAATATTTTTACACAACTGTATGTAAAATCCCGGCATGTGTCTTTGTATTGTCCCCTTTTCTTGTGCGCCCTTGTGGCAAATAAAGAAATATATCTATTTATCTATTTACCTGCCTAACTATTTGTTTGTGTGTCTATTTCTCTATATATCTGACTATCTATCCATCTTTCTATCTGTCTATCTCTCTTTTTATGTGTCTGTCAATCTATCTATCTACCAATCTATCTATCTACTTATATATCTATCTGTCCGTTTGTCTATCTATCTATCTGTCTATCTATGTGTCTGTTTTCCCATCTATCTGTCTGAGTGTCTATCCATAGCTATTTATGTATACTTACTTATGTATCTACCTCTAGACAAGAAGAACATTAACAACAACAAAACACTTTTACACCCCCCAATCTCACACGTTTATACCCATCCACTCTCACCCCCGCTTATTAAATTTTCATAATCTCTCTCCATCGAAGTTTTATTGGAAGTGATTCATACTGATACAGCAGTTGGAGAATCTAATAATTATTTTATTTTACATTAAAAAAAAAACATTATATATGACCAAAAAAAAGAACATTACAAGAAATCCCATAGTTATGAACACTATACAATTACCGATCCACCTCCTGTTTATCCACGCCTACCTGCTTATAAAAATTTAAGCAAATGTCCAATCCCCGCTTATTCCAATTCCCCATCTATTATTTGGGACCCAAGAGTAATTAGTAAATTAAATATTTGTTACCTATAAGCCCTATTATTTTTGACAAGCAGTATTCTATTATATGTATAATTGTTGCAAAGTATTTCATTATGAATGAAAAGGGACCACAATTGAAATGCACTACTTAATATATCATATAGAGAGGGTATATTCTTTTATTGAAAAGGTGGCGCAACTATGAATTCAAAACTAGTCCAGCATGACCTACTTTTTTAATAAATTTATGTACGTGTATATATATATATATCAACAATTTATATATGTATATATATATATATATATATATATATATAGGAAAAAGTATGACCCCGACGGCAGAGCTCAAGCCGTTTTGACAGCTATTTCTGGAGTCCAGAAATAGCCGTCGAAACGGCTTGAGCTCTGCCGTCGGGGTCATACTTTTTCCTATTTCCCACTCTACTACCCTAAGTATTGAGTACTCTGGTGCGTTATGGTTCATCTGGTTCCTTACCACATTTCCTTTGTTTTATATATATATATATATGTATATATATCAACAAAACTTTGCCTGGTGAAAAGTTGGGCTCACCCAGCCTTGAAACATGTAATATGTGGCATTTATATAAATCTTGTAATATATGAGAACACACAGATACACACATGTATATATATATATATATATATCATCATCATCATTTTACATCCGCTTTTCCATGCTTGCAAGGGTATATATATATATATGCAAACATATTCATGTTGCCAATAAAAAGACATGCACCAGTTAAGTTCCACTTCCATGTTATTATTTGTTAGCCATTCCTTAGTTAGGTTAGCAACCAGATAGTTATTTAATTATCAGACACTTTTGTCACACATTCTTTTACTTTCTCAATAACTATTATTGCTTCTCTGTGTCTCCTTTTTGTCTTTATCTTGTTCTATTTACTACAAGATAAAAACAAAGAGGAGGCACACAGGATTAAAAATAGCCATTGAGAAGGTCACACTATATGTGACAAAAGAGCTTTAATAATTAAATATGACAGTTAACTAACGATCTGGTTACCAGCAAACTGAGAAATGGTGAAACTCAACTAGTGCAAGTGTTTGTATTGGCAACATGATCCTCCCAAAGTATAATAATATTGGTTTCAGCACACAATTTCATATCAAGAATTCTGCAAAACAAATATAAAAATGAAGTTAATACCACAATAAATTAGCAAACCATACTTGTCCAATGGACTAAGTGCTCTACTTACTACCAATATAACCTCGCTGTATTTTACCAGATGGTTGTATTGCTGTCTTTTTGGGGCTTTGTTTTGTTTTTCCAAGTACACATTTGCAAATATCTATTTTATTGACAACTGCTATGAATCCACTTTTCATTTTGAAAGAACAAAACAAAACAAAAAAGACAAAGAAATACAACCATCTATTCTCCTCTTCAGCCACTCCCTGGAAATACAATTTCATATCTTAGGGTGGGATTGTATTATTATAGCAAGATCATAACAGGCCTTAAAAATAATTTTTACATGCTGGAGAGAGGTGAATATAAATATATATATATATATATAAAGAAAATTTTCGCTCTACATGGCTGAATGCAATAAATGTAATCTGAGTTTTTCGAATATTAATAACATTCAATTCGTTTGCAATTATGCAAACAAGCCTAATTTTTATAGCCATCTCATGGCTATAAAAATGAGGCTTGTTTGCATAATTGCAAACAAATCGAATGTTATTAATATTCGAAAAACTCAGATTACATTTATTGCATTCAACCATGTAGAGCAAACATTTTCTTTCTTTATTTGAATCTGACAAAGCCGGTCATTTATCGCTTGTATACAGGAAACTGACTGGCCAGTCTGCTGATATGCAAATCTGGTTGATCAGTGGATCTGCTAATATGCGAATCAGGCTGATCAGTCACTGTATATTTGTGTGTGTATGTATCGTAATCATTGTCATCATCATCATCATCATCATCATCATTATCATCTTCGTTTAACGTCCATCTTCCACACTTGCATGGGTTTGGACGGGAGTTTTCCCACTTGAGGCAAGATTGGTTGTCCTGCTCGTATAGAACTGTCTGGCGGGTTTTCTACGGTTGGATGCCCTTCCTAACACCAACCACATTTACAGTGTGGACTGGGAGGTTTTTACCATGCTACCTACACGGCCACATTACAGCGTGGACCGTGTGTTTTTTTGTCGTGACACCTACATGTCTGGTGGGTTTTCTACGGCTGGGTGCTCTTCCTAACACCAACCATGTTTACAGTGTGGACTGGGAGGTTTTTACCATGTTACCTACATGGCCACATTACAGCGTGGACTGTGTGTTTTTTTGTCGTGACACCTACACAACCTCATTTGTTTCGGACTGGATGTTGTGGTGCCAACATAACTTCACATTTAAGGGGGTGGTGTGGATAGGGTGGGGGTAGTGGGACAGGGGTGTATTTTTGTTAGAGGTACCTGCTGACTGTAGGTTTCGCTTTGTACTTAGGCAAGGTGGGTCTTCTGTATTACTGTGTAGCGCCAAAGATCTCGGTCCAGTGACATTGTCTTGGAGAGGTGTAAGTGTGTGAGGTCGGAATTTATCAAGTCGTCCCAGGCTTTTCTGGGTCTGCCTACTCCGTGGCTACCGTCTATTTTTATCGCCCTGCACTTTTTTATACAGCTGTCGTCTTTCATGCGCATCATGTGACCGTACCAACGTAGTCTTCTCTCGAGTAAACAACATCTGATCCCTCTTATTCCTAATTTCTCCCTTAGTTCATTTATGCTTTGCCGTTCACGTATATTACTATTACACATACAACGGAGCATGCAAGCTTCGTTCCTCTCCAGTCTGCATATATCTCACTGCCATGTAACATTGCTGTTCGTATGCAGGCATCATACAGCCTGCCTTTCATTTTTAGCGGCCAATAGTGGTATAAGCTCTCTGAACTTTTTCCATCCCGTTCGGACTCTAGCTACAGTACTTTCAGAGCACCCTCCTCCACTGCTGATTTTGTCACCCAGGTAACGGAAGGTGTCCACTATTTCTATAGAACCATCTGTGCAATGGAATGAACTAGTATTCTGTGGACACTTGCTGCTACTTATTGCACCAGAGCACCGGCCGCATATAAAATCTATATTCTTAGTTAGCTTACCTGTGATCCCACTACATCTTTTATGCACCCATACTTTGCATTTGAGACATAAAATGGAGTTTCTGCCTACTCCTTTCCTACACACTGAGCATGGTCATTTCCCAGATGGGACCAGTGCCCTATTTTCCTTCCTACAAACTAGAACTTTAGTCTTAGACAAGTTAACTTTAAGGTCTTTTGATTCTAGGCCATGCTTCCATGTTTGGAATTTCTTCTCTAGTTCAGCCATTGATTCAGCTATGAGCGTTAGATCATCTGCATATAGGAGTTCCCATGGGCAGCCGGTCTTGAACTCCTCTGTTATAGCCTGAAGGGCAATAATAAATAGTAAGGGGCTAAGAAAGGAGCCCTGATGAACACCAACTTTTACGCTAAACTCTTCACTATATTCGTTGTTAATTCTAACCTTGCTGACTGTTTCTTTATACATGGCTTGTATAGCTCTCACAAGCCATTCATCAACACCTAGTTTTCTAAGAGCCCACCAGCTAATGGAGCGGGGGACTTTGTCAAAGGCTTTCTCCAAGTCGACAAAAGCTAAGTATAGGAGTTTACTTTTAGCTAGGTACTTCTCCTGTAGTTGTCGTACAATGAAAAGAGCGTCTGTGGTACTTTTACCTGACACAAACCCGAACTGCATTTCATCTAAATCAATTCGCTCTCTGATTAGTTGCGCTATTACTTTTTCTGTGACCTTCATGACCTGGTTGATTAATTTAATGCCTCTATAGTTACCCCTATCTAGGGCATCTCCTTTACACTTGTAGCAGTTAATGAAGATGCTGCTATGCCAGTCCTTCAGAACGACCCCATTCTGTATGACTTGGTTACTATCCGGGTGACCATAGTGTGTCCCACCATTCCAGATGCTTTCAGCATTTCAGCAGCTATTTCCAAAGGCCCAGCCGCCTTACCCGTCTTCATATGTCATCATCATCATCATCATATATGTTTAGTTACATTTAATCCACACCACATATAAAAGTGAGTGAGAATCTTAGTATTTCATCAGGACAAGAGATATTTTGTAGATTAGAAGTTGCAGAACATTCAAGAATAACGTTTGTTTTATGTATTTATAGCATAAAGTATATCTTCCCATTATCTTCTCTCTACATACACTATACTTGAAATGAGGAGAGGAGAAAGAAAACATCATAGGTATAGATGCAGAAGAAGCAAAGATTGCTTCATACCTGAAACAAAATATCATGAATTGTATAGCAGTTTCATGTAGATGCATTAACATACCATCACAGACACACATATAGATGTATATATATATTTATATGTGTGTGAGTTTGAGTGTGTAAATGTATATGTATATATGTATATATATATATATATATATATATGTACTTGTATGTGCTGTGGATGTATATATCTGTGTGTTTGTGTACTATTGCTGATGAGTGTGTGTTTATTTGATATTCATAATGGCTTGAATGGGAATCTTTTGCTAGCCACATTTAGCAAGTTGCCCCCTCGCTGGTTCTATAGTATAATGACAGTAACACATTACCATTTTCTGGTGGCATTTCCATGTTATTTAATCATTCGATATCTTTTCTAGAAACTGACTCAGTTCTAATGTTCATCATCTTCCTACACTCTCTTTATACTTCAGGCATTGAAAGAAAAATAGCTACAGATACTTTCAGCTTTTTGATACCAAACTGCCTGAAACTGGCCATGGTTCTATGATACAAAATTGTTTGTTTTAAAGTGTTTATCTTTCCATCATAATTTTAGTATGTCAGAACATTTATTAAACTGTATTCCAAGTATCAGTTTAATTATGAACAAGTTAGTTATATTACTAAATCCCTTTAAATTTTTCATTATATTTAGAATTATTTTAAAATCATAGGCAATATCTCTCATAAGAAATATGGTAACAATGTTCATCAAATTACATGTTAGTTAAGTTAGTTGTAACATATCTTAATGTGGTGCAGGGAGCTGGAATTAAAAAGAATCATCACCATCATCATCATCATTATCACCACCACCACCACCACCATCATCATCATCATCATCATCATCATCATCATCATCATCATCATCATCATCATCATCATCATCATTTAATGTCCATTTTTTCCAATGCTGGCATGGCTCGGTCAAGATGTTAGAGATCAAATATGTACTTAATTGGTGCTACTGTCTTTCTAGAGGACATTTTTCACATACATTCATTCCAGTTTTGGCATGATTTCTACAGGTGAATGACCATCCCCTTTACAGACTGGGCTATAGAAATAATTATGTAGCAATAAATATTCTGGGAGGAGAGAAAATATATAAATATTAATTTGATTGTTTCTGCAAATAAGGCAGTCAACTCTGAATATGTTTCAATCATATCAAGACCTTGTTAATAAAGCATAGCCTTCATTGTACATGTTAAAATCTTAGTCTTAGATCCTCCTATGCCCTGGGGTATATTGGGCAATGAGTCTTCTCCAATTTACATGATCAGCTGCGGCATCTTGCGTGGTTTCCCAGTCCATTCCAATCCTCTAGAGATCTTCTTTGAAAGTTGAATGCTAGGTTTTGTTGGGTCTCCCATTTTTCTGCTTACCACCGATTGGAATCCATCTCATTGCCACAGAGGGGTTCCGATACTCAGACATATACAGAATGTGTCCAGCCAGTTTCAGGGGTCTTTCCAACAAAGATGCCTAAGGAAAATCCGGAAAATCCTGAAAATCACTTATCAAGACTGGATTACTAATGTAGAGGTGCTGAAGAGAAGTAAACAGAGGCTATTGACTGACACCATTGCTGAAAGGTACCTGAAACAAGCTGGACATATTCTGATGTAGTGATAGGAAAATTACAAAGTAAATATTGTTGTTGATGTTATGTGTAGTTTCAAGTGTGTGTGTGTATGTCTGTGTGTGTGTGTGTGTGTGTGTGTGTGTGTGTGTGTGTGTATGGGCATCAACTGAAACTTGGTGCCACCCTTGACATTTGAGCTGTATTCCAATCTGATGTGCACCAATGTCTTATAGCGAGAGCTGATGTGCATCGTTGATGTTGTTGTTGATGTTGATATTGATGATAATGATGGTGATGATGTTTTTTTTTTTGCTATTGATGTTGTTGATGATGTTGTTAATGTTGATATCGTTGATGTTGTTGATGTTATTGTTGTTGCTGTTGATGATAATGGTGATGATGATGGCTTTTGCTGTTGTTGTTGTTGGTGTTGATATCATTGATGTTGTTGGTGTTATTTTTGTTGTTTTTTTGTTGCTGTTAATGATAATGATAGTGATGATGTTTTTTGCTGTTGATATTGTTGTTGATGTTGTTGATCTTATTGTTGTTTTTGTTGCTATTGATACTGTAGATTCAAAAAAACAGAGTGTAATTAGAGGGAGATTCGGTTTCTATTTCTAAGAAGTCAATCAACCACTTAGTTGCTATAACTCATCAATGTAGAGCCAACAGAGATTTTGAGGTTTGTCAAGAACTGTTTCTGGCTTGGTTTCTATGGTTGGATTCCCTTCCTAAAACTAACCACACTTACAGTGTGGACTGGGTGCTTTTCATCATGGCATCATGTGTTGACCATAGTTGCAGCACATTGCCAGTAGCTAGGATGTCAATAGTTGATCCTTTGTTAGTTATCCAGTGTCTTATCCTCACAGTTGTCAATTACACCAATTTACCAATTCCATTCTCACATTTAAACACATTTGTTACTCTTCCATTGATTCCTATCCCCTACACCCACTCGCGATTAATTTTTTTAAAATTCTATAACATCTATTTCCAATGTAATACCTTGTCATTATATATTTGTCCTAGGGTGGGGGATAGGCTGAATCGGTAGAGCGTCAGTCAACATGCTTTGCAGCATAGAGTTACATCTCTTTACACTCTGAGTTCAAATCCCACTGCGGTTAGCTTTGCCTTTCCTTATTGGATAAAAAAAAGTACCAGTAATGCACTGGGGTCGATTTAATCAACTTCCCCTCTCCCAAATATCGTTGGCCTAAATCAGAAACTATTATATATTTGTCCTTTATTGAGAGTTATTTCTTATTAAACTATAAACCTTGATATAACACACATAGTATAGTTTGACTGGATGTATGTTATCTTTAGCAAAGGCATACTGTCATATTTGGCTCACTGTCATGAGTTCAATTCTCAGTGATCAAGAGACTTTACTTTACATTGCTCCAGTTCACTCAGCTTTAAAAGTGAGTTGTACCTGTGATTCAAAAGTCCAGCTGTGTCACACACTGTCATCATCATGGTCCAGCTTTGTCACACACTGTCATCATCATCATCATCATCACCATTTAACGTCCATTTTTCCACGCTGGCATGGATTAAATGAGTTATCCTGTTATAAGCAATGCCAGGTTATGTTTTGCTCATACAGAACTGGTTTTTACAGCTGGATGCCCTTCCTTATGCCAACTACATTTACAGTGAGTACTGGGTGTTTTTTGTCATGACATCTATACGACCACTTTACAGTGTGGGCTGGGCACTTTTTGTCATGTCACCTACATGACCACTTTACAATATGAGCTGGGCTGCTTTTTGTTGTTGCCATCATGACCACTTTACAGTGTGGGCTGGGTGCTTTTTACCGTGCCGATGTTGAATCTCCCTGAGAGCTCCATTAAAGGCTCACATATCTGTGGAATATTCAGCTATTTGTACGTTAATTTTACAAGCAGGCTGTTCTGTTGATTGAACAACTGGATCAGTTATCATTAGATCCATCAATGGTTCAGCAACTTAAATTTACTTATTTCTAAACTATGAAGAAATTGTAGGACACGTCTTTTAATGTTCTGATTAATTCCAGACATTTCTTAATCTCGACACTCTCCAGAAATGACCAAATATCATGCTTTACTATTTCTTGGTGTTATCTTATCTATGTTCTAGCTTGTACTGACAATATACCATCCAATATAGTCTATGTATGCTAACAATGGCTCCTCTGTCGGTTTCAACGATGAATATTCAGTTTGATCACCTGAATACCTGTCTGCTGAATATACATGTTAACTGTAGTCAGGTTTCAATTAATAACCTTTATTTCTGATTGAATCATAACAGTGTCTAATCTATTAAGACACCCACCTTTGCATATATACCGACCTGGGGTTTAGATGCTCATCTCTTGCATTTACAAATAAAATATATATTTCAATGGTCTAAAGCAGGGGCGTGCAACAGGTGGCCCACAGGCCACAATCCGGCCCGCCAGATTAGTTAGAGTGGCCCATGATGGCTGTTTTTAATTTTTACCTTGTAGACTTATTTAGAATTGTTTTCGTAACTGTAATACAATTTTCTGTTAGTTGACCTATACTAAAGGGCTGATAGGGTCATGTGTGTTATAATTTCCCAGTTCCATGTTATGGAAAGAAGTTGTGGTGAATCTTTGGAATAGTGCTGAATAAATATTAATGGCCCCAATAGTTGTTCCAATGTTCAAAAGTGGCCCGCCAATGGAATATGTTGCACACCCCTGGTTTAAAGTTTAAAGTCTGTCTCAAGGCAGGTTTCATGGCGTAAAGCGACTGAGAGTACAAGACTCACCCCCCCCCCCCTGGACAGGACGCCAGTCCATTGCATACAAATAAATAAAATTCATATAGAAAAAAAATAAAATAAAAGAGGGGCAAAGACTGATACACTCAATCATGTGTCACATAATGGGACACTGGAGTGTCCTTGAGGCGAGGCAACACACTCACAACCTTGTCATGGGTGATAATGTGGCTACAATGCTGGAATAACTAAGCACCCTTAGGACCATCATCTTATACGCCGGTAAGGTGAGTTGCCAACAATAACAAGTACCTCATTGTTAACAGCCCAGCTCCCCAGAACATTTTGAACGCCACAAACAAATCTTTCTGAGACAATATATTTATTCATAAATAGGACACCTTGTGACAATTGAAAATCAAATCTATTGAAACATTATATAAAAAGAAATACATGAGATGGGATTCATTAGTTTGACTGAAAATAAACATTACTTATCAATACAAACATATTCAGATGAAATAATTATTTCATGTTAAAAAAACACATCATTTCTTAAGCAAGATTAATGCTTTATTCTGTACAATACCTATAATTCTTTTACAACCATTGTTTTGTTAAAAACCTATTTTGTTCAGTTAAATCATCCATTGTTTGTTAAAAATACCCACTGTTCTGTTGAATTAACTATCTTTCTATTAAACAGCCATTGTTCTGTTTAAAACATTCACTGCTTTATTTAAAACATCCACTGTTCCTTTAAAAACACATATTATTCTATTAAAAACAGGGCGGTGTATTGGCAGTATCGGTAGAGGGTCGGACGCCATGCTTTCCAGCATAGTTACGTCCCTTTACGATCTGAGTTCAAATCCCGCCGAGGTTGACTTTGCCTTTCATCCTTATGGGGGTCGATAAAATAAAGTACCAGTAATGCACTGGATAATTGCTGGCCTTGTGCCTAAAGTAGAAACAATTATTCTATTAAAAACATTCTACTAAAAACACATATTATTCTATTAAAAACACGTATTATTCTATTAAAAAACACATATTATTCTATTAAAAACATATTATTCTATTAAAAACACATATTATTCTATTAAAAACATGTATCATTCTATTAAAAACACATATTATTCTATTATAAACACCTATTGTTATGTTTAAAACATCCATTATTCAGTTAAAACACTCATTGTTGTGTCAAAAACGCCTGTTAAAACATCAAATTGTTCTATTAAACACACATTGTTCAGTTGAAATCAGTTCTTGTGCTTAAAACCTTCATTATTCTATTAAAAACATCTATTGCTACATTTAACTTTGTATCGTTAAAAACTCTCATTATTCACCAGTGATAAATTTCATCAACTTAGGATTTCGGTTTTATTGTTTGAAAATTAATTTATTTCATAAAAATATAACTTCCAAAATTTTTACAAACTTTGTAAATAATCAGAGACACGTTTTTATTTAATGTCACTTTATGAATAAATTATCCCTCAATCTTTTTTATGAAAGTGGTTAGTGTGGGGCATGGAGGATAGACAAATGAGATGAGGATGCCTGAGGGGAGATGACATTAATCCAGTAAACTCCAAAAAGCAGAGGCCATTGTAGTAACAGTAGAAGTAGCAGAGAGAGGAGACAACAGATTTATGAGCCAGAGGCTGGGAAGTGTTAGAGAGTGACTTTATACTGATTAGCTAAGTGTCCTTTTTCTGGATGTGGTCTAAGATGTCAGTATGAATGAGAACAGCACTACCCCAGATGTAGGTCTCACCTGAACCTTGTAAAGGGTCATTAGTTGTTCGGAGATATAGACTGAGGATGTAAAGAGTCACAAAACATTTCATTTGATGCTCTACTGATTCAGAGTCCACCAATGGTAGAACTATTGATAATGCTTCACTGTATTATTCCCAGCAATATTGTGTTATTTAGGTTTACCAACGTTACATCTGGGATTGGGGATTGGAGATGTTGTAGTAAGGTTCCTTTATAGAAATAGAAATATAACGTTGACTGGGGGTAGTAAAAATTGCAGGGGAATGTTGTTGTTGTTGTTGTTGTTGTTGTTGTTGTTGTTGTTGTTGTTGTTGTTGTTGTTGTTGTTGTTGTTGTTGTTGTTGTTGTTGTTGTTGTTGTTGTTCTTCTTCTTCTTCTTCTTCTTCTTCTTCTTCTTCTTCTTCTTCTTCTTCTTCTTCTTCTTCTTCTTCTTCTTCTTTGTCTTCGCCTTTGTCTTCATCTTCTTCGCTCACTTATTCCTGAGAGGGTCATGGGGGAAGACTTCTCAAACTCTCCATCTAGTGGCTCCTGTCAGAAGCAACCATCTCCAACTGTTCTTGTGATTGTTGTCATTGTCTCTATTGTTGATGTTGTTGCTACTATTCTTGTTGTTGATGATGATGTTGTTTTACTTATTGTTGTTCTTCTTCATATCGATGTTGTTGTTGATGTTGTTTCTATTCTTGTTTTTGCTTTTGTTGTTGCTGCTGCTGCTGTTGGTGCTTACCCCCCCCCCCTCCTTCCCCGTCAGATTTGGTCAATCAGACTTGCATTCAAAGCCATTCCAGTTGTGAACAACCCATCTTTTTAAACATAGTTTATCTCAGGTTATATTATCTAGTATGTCCTACTTTTATGTTTAGAAATGGCGGAGTGTGATTTGTGTGAGATTTAAGTGAGATTTGGCTGCTATTTTGAATAAGTCAAGCAACCATGTTGAGGTTCTCTCATGTTAGTTCATAGAGAATGTTGCTGTACTACAAGATAAAGAAGATACACTTGGAGAAGTGCATCATAGTTTATCAAGTTTATCTTTATATGTTGGCACCCCCAGTGAGATATAGAACTTCCTCAAATAGCTGTGTGCTCTTTGGCACATAAATCTAGTGAATTGGTGCAGCATCTAATCACTGTGATACTTGAGGGGCTTGGAGTAAGTTAAGCTTGCATAGGGCCCTCCTGACTGAAAATTTCATTGGCGCCCTTGATAGCCAAAAAAATAATAATTTTGAGGTCCTTTAAATATTGTATGTCCCTGGCTATAACCTAGTCACTCACCCATCATTCACCACAAAGTGGGACATCTAACCAATGACAAGTACTGTGTTTAAAATATAAGGATTCTACACTCAGAGATTGTTGGAGACTTCTCAAACTTATCTTCACATTTTTTCATTATATTCTTCTTTTTAACTCTTTTATTTTTCTATGCAAGCATGGAAAAATAGGCATTAAATGGTGGTGATGATGATGATTTCTAATGAAAGATTCTACCAATGCATTATTTTTTTAATTGAAAATAATCAAGAATTTGGGGGTAATAATAATATAACTAACATTCTCAATAACAAAACTTCTTACATAAAATTACGATGGAAGATTTTTAGATAAATATAAATAAATACATTGAAACAAATAGTTTTATATCATAGGTGATTTCAGGTGGTCTGGTATCAAAAGGGCTAATAACTATAATCATCCCTTGGGTGGTTTCAATAGGATATCAGTTTTTCTATGAGAAGTTGCTAGCCACCCGCTCAACTCTTCACTGTTTCTAGAGAAAGGGATGCTGTAGGTGGTCTTTCACGACCTTTCTCACAGTGCAATATAACCAATACAGAGAGAGAGAGAGAGAGAGAGAGAGAGAGAGAGAGAGAGAAACAGATTGAGCAGAATCTACACCAGTATTTGACTGTTATCTTATTTATCATCCCTGGAAGAATGAAAGGTACAGTTGGCCTCAATGGAATTTGAACTCAGTTCACAAAAATCTAGAACAAATACTACAAAGCTGTCTGTGCGACACTCAAGTATCTCTTCAAATTCATTATTTTTATGTGATTATATTCAAAACAACATGATTTTACCAGCAACACCACCACCACATATGAAAATCTGGAGAATTGTTCCATTACGTTATGATTTTAAATTGCACCTGGGCAGTCTTTGCATTTCTTCCCCCAAAGGTTGATAAAAGAAGTGCTAGCAATATACAATATAGTTATATTAAAACCACCTACTCAATAGAATAAATCTTCATTGATTCGATGAGTGTTCCAGTTGTTTGATCAACAAAACAGCTTGCTCATTAAATTAACATGCAAGTAGCTCATCATTTCACAAATATGTGTACCTATAATATAATTCTCAGGGAGATTCAGCATGACACTGTGTGACAAGGCTAACCTTTTCAATTATAAATACAATCCATCCAATGAGCTTCCAAACAGTTTCTATCTGCCCAATTTCACTCACAAGGTTTGGATTAACCTAAAGCTATGGTAAATAACACTTGCCCAAGATTCCACACAGTGGGATTGAACCCACAACCTTATGATTGCAAAATGAACTTCTTAACCATTCAACCCTGCTGTATCTACAATCTGTTTATTTGAACCATGTGACATCATACAACTGGGGTTTTACATGTCAATGAGGCAAAAAGAGAATGAAATTGTGGGGGGGGGGGGGGGGGGGATGATAGCCTTTCATCGACTGGTTCATGCTGTTACTGTTAGCCATTATATACATACATACTAGAATATACACAGGCACTATAGCCACTACACACATACTCAGATACACACAGGCACTACTAAGCTAAATTTTGTTTGTTTTTATTTACCAAGGAATATTGTTTCACTAGTCTGAAATAAAGAAGAGTTTTCTATCTCAGCTAATCTATTACTAACGTTGCTATGGTGACTTGTAAACAGCACCAGGTAATATGAGATTATTAAGAAGCAACTCAACCAAATTTGGCAAGCAAACAGAAATTAAAAGCTAAAACTTCCGTTTGACTTTGAAATTTAGTTTATTTGTGCAACCCACGAACAGAAAGTTAGAATTCTTTGACATACCAATCCATTAGTGAAGGCATATGGTTTAACACTTAAGCATTTAAACCAGCCGTATCTGGCCAGAATTCTCTCACTGCTTTCTGTTCAAACCAGCCATAACTTGCTGCTCATACTGACATTAGGGTATTCTTCTCAAAATAATTTTTTTTAAATCTCATAGATTCAACATTATATGAGATAATTATGTGAAATAAAGCCTTTACCGTGAAAATACAATAATAAATATAGAATAATGTAAATGCTAAAGGGTTAACGGTGAGAGTGTTTAGTTTATGATCATAAGGGAGTGAGTTGGATTATCAGTGACACATTGAGTAATCGAGAAAGATATATTATTTCACATTGCTTCAATCCACTCACCTGGAAAAATGGATTACACTGATTCTCTCTGATAATTATGTTATTGGTACATGTATTTGTAGAATGCTCAGGCAGTTGCCCAATTTCCCAAGTGGGCGGTTGCGTTATTCAGACAACTGAAACATGTATTGTTGGTTCAACAACAATAACTATCATCATCATCATTATCATCGTTTTTACGTCCACTTTTCCACACTTGCATGGGTCGAATGGGTCCTTCTCAGCACAGCATCTCTCCACTCGTCGCATTCCTTTGTCATCTCCTCTGTGTGTCTCAGCTATTTGTGATCAGCTCTCACTACCTCTGCCCAGGACTTTCTTGGTCTACCACTACTGCAGTTTCCTTCCACTAGTGCTTCCAGGCACTTCTTCACCCATCGATCATCCTCCATGCACATCACATGTCTGTCGGAAACTCCTGCCTCGCTGTCTCACCTCTCTCATGTTACTGTGCATCTGGCACCATCTATACACCAATTTGAGTATCACTGTTTTCATATCCAAATGTGTGTGTGTGTGTGGGGGGGGGGGGGCAGTACAGATATTGAGGTGGGGCATGGTGTGCAAAAGGTTGGAAACCACTGGTATAGAACCAACTATTTGACATTTCACCTTACTGATAACACCAGTTATAAGCTCAGATAACTTGATGATTGCATCACTCTTCTACTCTCTTTCCCTTCTCTCTCACTCTGTCTCACTCCCTCCCACTCACTCTCTCTCTCTATATATATATATGTGTGTGTGTGTGTGCATGCGTATGTGTGTGTAAAAGGTAAACGGAAACAACAGAGCAAACAACACAATACAAGGAATAATATTTTAATTTAACTCTTGATAGAGAAAGAATCTTTACGTTTTGGACACTTGTGTATTCTGTCAGCCATGTTTGGTCAGTGGGTATCTTAGGTATTAGAGAGGTTTAGCAAGGGAGGTTATATATATATATATATATATATATATATGATGATGATGATATGATATATATATATATACACACATATATATATATATATATATATATATATATATATATATATATATATATATATATATACACACATATATATATATATATATATATACATATATATATATATATCATCATCATCATCATCATCGTTTAACGTCTATGTCTTGCTAATAAGTGTTTTTATGGTACCTCAAGAAAAACACTTATTAGCAAGACTTTTCAAAGACCCTCATGTATAGATAAGAAATGTATAACCTGTAAAATAAGCCCCCATATTAACTGCAAAACTAGAAATGTAGTGTATAGCATAAGATGTACTGAAGGACAATGTAGAGACAAAAATATAGTGTACATAGGTGAGACAGCTCGTAGTGTAGGAGAACGGATAAATGAACACTGGCGAGACCTTCAAGATAGTAAAGAATCATCTGTACTCTACCAACATGCTAAAATAGAACACAAGGGTAAATTAGAGAACATAGAAATAAAAATAGAATCTACATACAGAAAAGACGCAATGTTTAGACAAATTACAGAGGCAATAAACATAAAAGAATTACAACCAAAATTAAATAGAAAATATGAGTGGAACAGCAACATCACAACTTACAATTAAGGACAAAATGAAAACACACACACACATAGAACAAACAACCAACCAGTAACATGTAAATAAACAAATAAATAAATGAACATAAACACACACAGACACCCGGATGTGGCGCATGCGCAGACTGAGCACACAACACACACACAGAAACAAAATGGCGTAGGACAGAACAAAGGAGAGGCACAGAAACAAAGAAAGGAATCCCCAGTCACTGAAGAGGTCACAGAGTGTGTGACGAAAGAACTATGACAATATATAAACAACTATCTGGTTGTGGAACCAACCAACCAACCAGAAATTTAGAAATTTATAAATTTATTATAAATTTATTATAATAAATTGAAGTGAAAGCAACTGGTGCGTGTGTTTCTTATTGTCAACATGACCCTCCCTAAGTATAACAATATCGGTTTCAACACACGATTTCAGATAAAGAATCTTGCTAAACAAATTCAGAAACGAAATATATATATATATATATAAAAGTATTGAAGTTTTCATTGAAAATTGAAAAAGTCAATTGAAAAATTGCCTTGTCTGACGAACGAATGAGGACGTTTCTTGTATTCGTCTTATTCGGGAAACCTCTGGTAATGAGGTAATTATATTGTATTGTTTTATTATACATTATATATATATATATATATATATATATATGTAGATGTATATATATATTATGAAATACTGTGTGCTTCTTGCTCATAATAATTTCTATACTTTTCATTTATATATATATATATATTGTTATATTTGGGGAGGGTCATATTTGCGTAATATTGCCAGAATTAATAACAGAACACACTCACTGTTTGGTTGGTTTTCGCTTCTCGCTGTCTTTTATATATATATATCTGCGATCTAACTTACTCGGTCCTCAATGTTGCCATTGACTGACCGGTGGTCAAAAATAAAATAATACAGATACAATATAGACAAACACATATATATATAGTTTACATAAATCTTTCGTTGCACATCTGCAACATCGTCAGTGGTGTTATATTCATTGTTCCTCCTGTTGTGTTGTATGTCTACGCCATTTTTTTTGTTCAGTCCGTCTACGACCCGACAACAGGACCACCAACAAGACCTGTATGCGGAGCTAATATAGCTAGCAACTACAGGATCTCCTACTTCCTCTCAATGGTTATACGCCCCATAATCAAGATGTCCCCAGATGTATGTGAAAGTACAGAGGACCTCCTCAGCAGAATCAGTGAGTGCAACAAAAACAGGAGCCTATCCAACTGCATAATAGGCAGCATGGATGTGGTGTCACTGTACCCATCCATTAACATTGATTTTGCTGTGAAAAGATGTGTGGAGATGATCATTGAGAGTGAGGTGGAGTTCTGCGACGTCGACACAGACGAACTGGGCCTCCTACTTAGACTTACCTACGACACTGACTACCTAGACAGCCATGACCTTAGATGTTTCTGCCCTAGTAGACCTATAAGAGGTAGACCCCCCACCATAACCTCAATGGCTAAAAAGACTCCCATAGGAAGGTGGATTGGGTGGACCAAAGCTATACGGACCCCCCAAAACACTGATCAGGTAAGAAAAATGGTCGCACATGCAATAGGGGCTAGTATCAAAACTACCCTAAAGGGCCACATATTTAAGTTCAATGAGAAAATCTACACCCAAAATGAGGGAGCAGCCATCGGCGTCAGCATAGCTGGCGATGTTGCCAACCTTTTCATGGTATGGTGGGAAAGGAGACTTAAAGATCTCCTTAATGAAAGCTCCATAGACCTCATCATGTACTCTCGTTATGTAGACGATATCAATATAGTTATAAGAACACCCCCACTAGAGAGCACTAACAAGTTTGATTTAGAACGTAGCACGATGGAAAGCATCCAGCAGATAGCTAATTCCATACACCAGAGTATAACTGTAACTATAGACTTCCCTTCCAAACACCCTAACAATAGACTACCTGTATTAGACACAGAACTCTGGATTAACACTATAGACGAGAGAGCCCAAATTCTCCACTCACACTATGCTAAACCCATGGCCTCCAAATACCTGATACTCAAAAACTCAGCAATGTCCAGTAGTGCTAAGTTTAATATTCTGATCGCAGATTTGGTACGAGTGATGAAGAATGTGTCCAGCATGTGCGACCCAACAGAAATGGAAGGACACATCCAACACTTCATCAACCGCATGCAGTTCTCTGGCTACAACCAAAGAGACAGAGTCAGAGTATACGAAGGAGCCATGGAAAAGTATAAGACCCTCATAGAACTGGACATGAAAGGAATTTGCCCACTATACAGGAGCAAATCATGGAATAGCTTAGATAGGGCTAGACATAAGATAGGGAAGGCCACATCATGGTACGACAACCAGAGATATCAGAGTGTCATGTTTGTGGACGCCACCCCTGGAGGGAAATTAGCTAACCAGTGTAGAAAGGCCCTGAGAAAGACCCACTTAAAAATAAAGGTGGTAGAAAAGCCAGGAACCACCATAAAATCCCTGATCAGCAAAACCTACCCTTTTAAGAAAACCCACTGTACCAATAGGAAATGTATCATATGTAAGGTGAACCCCCGGATAAACTGTAAAACTAGAAACGTAGTCTATAGCATAAGATGTACAGAGGGTACTTGTAGAAACACGACAACAACATACATAGGTGAGACAGCTCGTAGCATAGGTGAAAGGATAGACCAACACTGGGGGGAACTAAAAGGACGAAAAAACGGGTCAGTACTATACGAACATGCTAGACAACATCATGACGGTAACATAGACAACATAGAAATTAGAATAATATCTAAACATAGGAATGACCCAGCAGATAGGCAAATCAGAGAGGCCAGTGAAATAGAAATTAGAAGACCAAAGCTAAACAGAAAGAATGAGTGGAACAACAACAACACCCAAACAAACAACACTGACCTAAGAGAAGTATAAATAAATAAGTAAATTAAATTAAATAAAATAAGATAAATAAATACATACACAAGCACATAAACACACACTAGTCACCCAGCAGACACAACACTATACACACTAGTCACACATCACACACGCAAACGCATGCGCAAAGAAGACAAAATAAAATAAGATAAACAAACAAGCAAACAAATAAATAAATATATAGACGGACTGAACAAAAAAAATGGCGTAGACATACAACACAACAGGAGGAACAATGAATATAACACCACTGACGATGTTGCAGATGTGCAACGAAAGATTTATGTAAACTATATATATATGTGTTTGTCTATATTGTATCTGTATTATTTTATTTTTGACCACCGGTCAGTCAATGGCAACATTGAGGACCGAGTAAGTTAGATCGCAGATATATATATATAAAAGACAGCGAGAAGCGAAAACCAACCAAACAGTGAGTGTGTTCTGTTATTAATTCTGGCAATATTACGCAAATATGACCCTCCCCAAATATAACAATATCTGTTTCGACACACGATTTCATATAAAAAACCTCGCAAAACTAATATATATATATAGATGTATATATTGCACGTATATATATATATATGTATAACGAAGGAATTGTGGTAAGGAACCAGATGGACCATAACGCACCAGAGTACTCAATACTTAGGGTAGTAGAGTGGGTAATAGGAAAAAGTATGACCCCGACGGCAGAGCTCAAGCCGTTTCGACGGCTATTTCTGGACTGAAACAGCCGTCGAAATGGCTTGAGCTCTGCTGTCGGAGTCATACTTTTTCCTATATATATATGTATATATATATAAGATGTGGGTTCATGTCCCATGTACATCGATATTCATCCTTTTTTTCATTCAGAGGGTTTTATAAAATCCCAACCAACAGACTAATTATATGAAGTCAAATACGGCATAAGCACATGTTACTACCTAATTTTCAAATTTGCTAGCCGTTTGTAAAACAAAGCCTGCTTTGTGGCTCCCTATTTATATACATATATATACTGTATATATATATACTGTATATAAATATATATATTGCACGTATAAACTTGCATGTTGAAAGAGTCAGGCCACACCAGAGCTCTGTTTTTAGCCCTTTCCTGTTTATTATCATCCTGCATGCTATAACAGAAGAGTTTAAGACTGGCTGCCCATGGGAACTCCGCTATGTAGATGATCTAACACTTATAGCTGAATCTATGGCAGAATTAGAGAAGAAATTCTAAAGAAAATGAATGGGAAAATTCATTTTCTTTAGCTAATATTACTAGGAATACTCTTCTCCTCCCTGTCTGTACACATCTGATGTTTTTTTGTCTTTTGTTTCTACTTCTGTACCATTTACTCCTACTTTTCCAATTGTGATCTATTCCTTATTTATTTAATGGTCATTAATCTATCTTCAACCTTAATTTTATTTTATTCTATCTTATTTTATTTCTATATATCAATACTAATTCTCACTCTGTGTGTATTGTACTACATAAATGTGACACCGGTTATATTTTATTATATTGGCAGTATCGGTAGAGGGTTGGACATGCTTTCCAGCATAGTTACGTCCCTGAGTTCTGAGTTCAAATCCCGCCGAGGTTAACTTTGCCTTTCATCCTTACGGGGTTGATAAAATAAAAGTACCAGTAATGTACTGGGTAATTGCTGGCCTTGTGCCAAAAGTAGAAACAATTATATTATCACTACTGCAGTCACTGAAGCCAAGTAACATTATCCCACCCCCTATTTTAACTGAAGTATCCCTCAACTGTTATTGTTGTTGCTGTGGACAAATCAATCTGCCACAGCAACTTCTATTTTGTAAAGAGAGAAACGAGTCACACTCATGTAAAATAGTATTTGGAAATAATCTTATCTGTGATTATATTTGTAAATAATCTTACCTGTGATAACATACAAACATAATTTATTAAAACATTAAAATAAATGTGCTTTTAATGCCTTTGATTACCTGAAATTTGCCCTGGTTCTACAATGGTATTTATTTTAAAGTGTTTATATTTAAATTTAAACCTTCCATCATAATATTATGTACAGAAATTTTGTTAAGATACCAGCTTAATAATGAAAAAGTTATTTATTTTATTAAATCCCTGAGAAATATTTATTATTTTCAAAATCAATTGAAAATCATTGGTAGTGTGTTTTATTTACGACTGCTGCTGCTGCTGTTGTTGCTACATGAAAGTCCATATATCTCATATGTTGTTGCTACATGAAAGTCCATACATCTCATCTGTTGTTGCTACATGAAAGTCAATACATCTCATCTGTTGTTGTTACATGAAAGTCAATACATCTCATCTGTTGTTGTTACATGAAAGTCAATACATCTCATCTGTTGTTGCTACATGAAAGTCCATACATCTCATCTGTTGTTGCTACATGAAAGTCAATACATCTCATCTGTTGTTGTTACATGAAAGTCAATACATCTCATCTGTTGTTGCTACATGAAAGTCCATACATCTCATCTGTTGTTGCTACATGAAAGTCAATACATCTCATCTGTTATTGCTACACCAGAGTCAATACATCTCATCTGTTGTTGCTACATGAAAGTCAATACATCTCATCTGCTGTTGTTGCTACACCAGAGTCAATACATCTCATCTGCTGTTGTTGCTACATCAGAGTTAATACATCTTGTATGCTCTTGATGCTGCTCCATCAAATCACATCTCTCACCAAAACTATTTACTCCAACAATATCGTTTGAATCTAGGAATGATTTTTTTAACCCTTTCATTCCCATATTTTTAATAGAAAGTTACTACCGATGATTTTCAAATAATTTTGAAAATAATTAAGGCTTTTAAGGGATTTAGTAATATAACTAACTGTCTCATTATTATGCTGTTGTTTGGAACATAACAAAGGTTCTTGCACAAATTAGGATGGGAGATTTTTAAAACACTTTAAAAAGAGACAGCTTTGTATCATAGAACCAAAGGTGGTTTCAGGCAGTTTGGTAGCAAAACAGCTAAATGTTGGTCGGTATTTAGCAGTGTCTCGAAAGGAGACGATGACATGATGTTGTAGATTCTTTTCTGATGTCTTCGGTGGGTTTCTATAAAGGTTGTTATCTTCTCTGAATTATCAAGAATGTTGAGACATGATAAGAAAGGGGGGTAGAAGAGTAATGGAAGCTATCCTAACTGATATAACTGCCTCTATATGTAGCTATATTTAGCTACCATTTTCACATCTGTACCTTTTATCACTGTTTCTCTGTCTTATACAGCCCTAGCTAGCAACCTTAGAATACGTGTGTGGGGGATGTGTGTGTGTTTTGTTGTTCTTACTTTTTAGTTGGGGTATGACAAACATTTGTATATGCGTGTATATGTATGTATGTATTTATGTGTATGTACGTATATATGACATATGTATGTATGTATGCATGTATATGTATGCATGTACATGTGTGTATCTGTGTGTTTATACATATCTGTGTGTATGAGAGTCTGTCTGTGTGTGTGTGTATCTAAGTCTGTCTGGGTGGAAGTATATGTGCATGTGTACCTATGCAACCTCAAGCTCTACCTTATTTCTTCACCTTCTTTCACTCATCTATATCTCCCTCACTTCCTCCCTCCCTCTCTCTCTATATATATATATCATCATCATCATCTTCGTTTAACGTCCATCTTCCACGCTAGCATGGGTTAGATGGGAGTTGTACCACTTGAGGCAAGGTTGGTTGGGTGACCGTGTCTCGCTCATATAGGACTATCTGGCAGGTATTCTACAGCTGGATGCCCTTCCTAACACCAACCACATTTACAGTATGGAACTGGGAACTTTTTACCGTGTTACCTACACGGCCACATTACAGTGTGGACTGTGTGTGTTTTTTTTCTTGTGACACCTACACGATCTCGATCTCATTATCTCATTTATTTGGACTGGATGTTGTGGTACTAACTTTATAGAGAGGGGGTGGTGTTGGTGGGAGGATAGGGTAGGGGTAGTGGATTGGGGTGTGTATTTGGTTAAGAGGTGCTTACTGACTGTAGGCTTCGCTTTGTACATAGGCAAGGCGGGTCTTCTGTATATATATATATATAACTATCTATCTATCTATCTCTCCCTCACTCTCCTCCTCCCTCTTTCTCCCACTTTTCTCTATTATTCTTGTTATCCATATATTCCTCTATCCCTCTCCTATCTATCTGTCTTAATTTCGATATCACCTCTCCTTCTCTTTTTCTCCCCCCCCTCTCTCTCTCTCTCTATATATATATATATATATATATATCCCGTCTAACCGATGCTAGCGTGGAAGATGGACGTTAAACGATGATGATGATATATATATAAATACATATAGTGTAGGTAGTACAGTGAAATACTGGTGTTGGTACCAAATCAAGCCCTCTATACACAGGCAGAGTGTATATAATAGAAAAATCGAGGAAGTTTTGTTTACATATGAAAAATATTTATTGTGTATTACGTGCATTTCAAGGTGACCCATAGGAGTTATGGACCTGACTCCAGTATCAATCTGCTCCTCAGACTGGTGATGCGACAATATATATATGTATGTATATATATACATATATATATATAATAGGAAATGAAAAATGGTAAGGCTGCTGGACCATCGGGAATAGTTGCTGAGATGCTGAAGGCATCAGGGGACGTAGGCACTAAACTGGTTGCACACATCATCAATCAGGCTATATATGGTGGTGTCATACCCAAAGACTGGTGCAGCAGTATTCTCATAAATTGCTACAAAGGTAAAGGGGATGCTCTGGAGAGGAGCAATTATAGGGGTATAAAACTGATGGATCAGGTTATGAAAATGGCAGAAAGGATATTAGCACAACTAATTAGAGAAAGGGTCAAACTAGATGAGATGCAGTTTGGTTTTGTGCCTGGGAAAAGTACAACAGATGCCCTCTTCTTGGTGAGACAATTGCAAGAGAGGTTCTTAGAGAAGAATAAGCCACTATACTTAGCCTTTGTTGACTTAGAGAAGGCCTTTGATAGGGTACTCCGATCTGTCATCTGGTGGTCCCTAAGGAAGCTAGGTGTTGAGGAATGGCTTGTGAGGACAGTGCAAACTTTGTACAGAGGTACTCTCAGTAAAGTCAGGGTAGGAATGGAGTTTAGTGAGGAATTCCAGATACAAGTAGGAGTACATCAAGGTTTGGTCCTCAGCCCGCTCTTGTTCATTATAGTCCTCCAAGCCATAACAGAGGAGTTTAAGACTGGCTGTCCATGGGAACTTCTCTATGCTGACGATCTGGTTCTTATAGCAGAATCAGTAGAGGGGCTAGAGAATAAATTCTGGCTATGGAAACAGCAGTTGGAAGCAAGAGGACTGAGAGTGAACCTAGCTAAGACAAAAGTGTTGATGAGTAGAAAAGAGGACAAAACTCTGATTCTGTCAGGGAAATGGCCATGTTCGATATGCAGAAAAGGAACTGGCATAAATTCTATAAAATGCACACAATGCAGATCCTGGGTACACAAGAGATGTAGCGGGATAGCAGGCAAACTAACAAGTAGGGAGAAATATGTATGCAGTAGATGTACAGGGAAATTAGACAGTAGAAGTTGCATTGATAGACACATTTTTCAAATGCAGGAGGGCGCTATAGAAGTGGTGGATAGCTTCCGGTACCTAGGAGATCAGATTAGCATGGGAGGAGGGTGTTCCGAGGCCATAGTTTAGGGAGCTGCTTCCTCTGCTGACGAAGAAGGGTTTCTCCCTGCTTATGAAAGGCCGGTTGTATGATGCCTGTGTGAGGAGCGCGATGCTGCATGGTAGTGAGACATGGGCAGCAACTGCAGAGGATATGCGACGGCTGGAGAGAAATGAGGCAAGCATGCTCCGTTGGATGTGCAGTGTAAATGTGCGTGAACGACCCAGCATAAATGTGTTGAGAGAGAAACTGTGTCTGAGAGGGGTAGAATGTAGTGTACAGGAGAGGAGACTGAGGTGGTATGGACATGTGATGCGCATGGAGGATGACCGATGGGTGAAGAAGTGCCAGGAAATGCCAGTTGAAGGAAGACGTGGTAGAGGTAGACTACAAAAAACATGGGCGGAGGTGGTGAGAACAGACCTCAGATCATTGAAGTTCACGGTGGAGATGACAAAGGACCGTGACGAGTGGAGAGATGCTGTGCTGAATAAGACCCGTCCCACCCTTGCAAGCAGGGAAAAGCGGACGTAAAATGATGATGATGATGATGATGATGATAGTAATAATAATAAATGTGAAGACTAAAATCTGAAGAGGGCTCGATAAGGATAATATATATATAAATATATATAAAAATCGTAGAGTTTCAGAAGAGGGTCAAAGCAGCAATTCTTTGTTTAAATTTTAATCTATTATTTTAATAAATATCTATCTATCTATATATATATATATATGTGTGTGTGTGTGTGTGTGTGCAGTCCTATACGACCAATCTTGCTTCAAGTGGGACAATTCCCGTCTAAACCCATGCTAGCGTGGAAGATAGATGTTAAACGATGATGATGATGACGATGTATATCATCATCATCATCATCATCAACGTTTAACGTCCGTGTTCCACGCTTGCATGGGTTTGGACGGGGGTAGTCCCACTTGAGGCAAGAGTGATTGTCTTGCTCGCATAGGACTGTCTGGCAGGTTTTCTACAGTTGGATGCCCTTCCTAACACCAACCACATTTACAGTGTGGGTCTGGGAGGTTTTTACCGTGTTGCCTACACGGCCACATTACAGCGTGGACTGTGTGTTTTTTTGTCGTGACACCTACACGATCTCATTTGTTTCGGCCTGGATGGCGCGGCACCAACATAACTTTACATAGAACGGGGTGGTGTGGATGGGGTGGGGGTGGCGGCGGGAGGGGTGTATTTTGTTAGAGATGCCTACTGGCAAGGCGGGTCTTCTCTGTTACTGAGTACCGCCAAAGGTCACGGTCCAGTGACATTGTCTTGGAAAGGTGTAAGTGTGTGAGGTCGGAGTTTATCAGCTCATCCCATGTTTTTCTAGGTCTGCCTATTCCGTGGCTACCGTCTATCTTTATTGCCCTGCACTTTATAATACAGCTATCGACTTTCATGCGCATCACGTGTCCATACCAACGCAGCCTTCTCTCGAGTAAACAACATCTGATCCCTCTTATCTCTAATTTTTTCCTTAGTTCGTTTATGCTTTGCCGTTCACGTATATTACTGTTACACATCCAGCGGAGCATGCAAGCTTCGTTCCTCTCTAGTCTGCGTATATCCTCTGCACACAATGTATGTATGAATATATATATATTTGTATGTATGTATATATATATATGTATATATATATATGTATATATATATATATATAACTAAGGAAATGTGGTAAGGAACTAGATGGACCATAACGCACCAGAGTACTCAATACTTAGGGTAGTAGAGTGGGTAATAGGAAAAAGTATGACCCCGACGGCAGAGTTCAAGCCGTTTTTTCCTATATATATATATATATATATATATACACATACCTATATATATATCTTCATCTTTGTATCTATTTCTCTATCCATCCGTCTATCTCTCTATCTATCCCTCTATTTATCTAGTTTGTTTTCTATATTTCTCCCCACAATTTCTTTCTCTATACATCAACCAGATCCTCCTTTTGCAGGTAGGGGTCACTGCATCTATAACTAAACAGAATAAACTACAGAAATACTGTATAATAGAATTAGTACCAGATTTGAAAGACAAATACTGGGATCAATATGATTGACTAAATCAAAATGGAGCTACAGCATGGCCACAGTTGACTGACTGAAACAAGTAAAAGAATAAAAGAATATATGAAAACATTAACAATCAGAATTACTCACAAAATGAAAGTTTTTAAAAAGATTAATTTTGGTTGTTGTTTTTTTTAAATATATCAACACACTTGTAATCTTCTTCTTCTTCTTCTTCTTCTTCTTCTCCTTCTCCTTCTTCTCCTTCTCCTTCTTCTTCTTCTCCTTCTCCTTCTTCTTCTTCTCCTTCTCCTTCTTCTTCTTCTTCTTCTCCTTCTCCTTCTTCTCCTTCTTCTTCTTCTCCTTCTCCTTCTTCTCCTTCTCCTTCTTCTTCTTCTCCTTCTCCTTCTTCTTCTTCTCCTTCTCCTTCTTCTCCTTCTCCTTCTTCTCCTTCTTCTTCTTCTTCTCCTTCTTCTTCTTCTTCTCAGTTATGCCTGAGATGGGTTGTTGGAACAGAGTCCTTAAACACTCCTTCCAGCAAGTGCTGCCAGAAGCAACCATCTCCGACTGATCCGACTGGATATAGAAGCAATACCAGCCAAGCTTATGGATATTATCCAACCATCTTGCTTGGGGGTCTACCCCTGGGTCTCTTGCCAGTTGGTTTTCTTTCTATTTCTTCTTCTCTTTTTTCTTCTTCTTCTCCTCCTTCTTCTCCCCCCCCCTCCTCCTCCCCCTTCTTCTTCTTCTTATTATTATTATTCCTGAGAGAGCCATGGGGGCAGAGTCCTTAAACACTCCTTCCAGCAGGTTCTATCAGAAGCAACCGTCTCCAACTGCTCCAGTTGGAGCCACAAGTAAAACTAGCCAAGCTCATGGATATTATCAAACCATCTTGCTTGGCTGTGATCGGTCAATTCAGAGAAGTAACAGCTCTACCTGGAGTGACTCTGTGATCTCCAAGCCATGAACTCTATCGAGTAATGCTACTCCTAAGACACTTCGGAGGAACCCCATTTTGGCTGCTTGTATTCATGATCATATTTTCTCGGTCGTTACCCAAGATTCATGACCATAGGTTAAGGTTGACATGAATGCTGAATTGAAGAAAACGAGTTTAGTTTTTACACCTACCTCCCTTCTTCTGATTACTGTATGCTGAAGCTGGCACATTACTGCACCAGCTCCTGTAATTCTTTCACTTAATTCAGCTTCCTGCCTTCCAACACTCATAATTTACATCATGGAAAATGAACCTCTTATGAATTCTATTTAAAAATACGCATTATTAACAAAGTTATGGGAAAACCAAATCAGTTTTTTTTTGTAATTTTTTTACATTGATCAACAAGACACCAGACTTGTTTACCAAGTGGGGTGGAGTTTGTCAAATTAGATCAAGAAAATAATGTTTTCATTGGTTTTTCCATTGCTGATAATAACTCAAGTCACAACTCTTGGCAAAAAGAGCAATATGAAATAAATGTCTTGTTCAAAGACATTACATATTGCCCATTCTGGGAAACAAACTTGCAACTTCACAATTGTGAATCCAATTCTTTAACCACAAAGCCATGTGCAAAATCAGGTAAACAACACTAAAATGTAGTAATGCCGAGAAGACATCACTTCATAATTTTTCACTTAACATATTAACCAAGTACATCTGAACCAATTTTTAATTCTAGAAAACAAAAAATAAACAAGACACATTCTGTTGGTGGGGTGGGGGTGGGGGGGAATAAGAGGAAGGGGGTGGAAAAAATCTGAAAGATTAATAAGTGGGGGTGAGGGCGATTATTCGAGACCCGCGAGTAGCTGCTTTGACTGGCTACACTTTGCTGCAGAAACTGAAACTAGACTTAGCTCAAAGTTCACAAGCTACTAGTAGAGACAGTACCTGGGTATTAGTGCCCTAGGCTGCTAGTTCTATAACATGCACCTCTTTCACTCTTTCATCAAGTTATGCACCTCCTTCATCCAGTTATGCACCCCATTCTCCCAAATAACATTATTTCAACTTACAGTTTGGTAAGCAGAGACGCCTAGATTTTGACATTTCTAGCTTTAACCACACTAAGCCTGCATTTTCCATTACACAGTCCACACTCACCTCTGTCAGTTGGTGTGACAGGTCATAGCACCCTCTTCCCCACTTTAGATATTCCCATAACACTGCTACATGGTAAAGATGTTTAGTGATTTATTTATTAATCATAGGACATTATTCGGTGGATTGGCAGTATCGGTAGAGGGTCGGACGCCATGCTTTGACGCATAGAGTTACGTCCCTTGCCATTCTGAGTTCAAAGCCCGCCAAGATTAACTTTGCCTTTCATCCTCATGGGGTCGACGAAATAAAGTACCAGTAATGCACTGGGTAATTGCTGGCCTTGTGCCAAAAGTAGAAACAATTATTATATGTTTAATCCTTTAGCATTTAAACTGGCCATATCCAGCCAGAATTCTCTCACCTCTTTCTGTTCAAACTCACTGTAACTGACTGCTCATACTTGTGTTAAGGTGTTGTCTCAAAATAAATAATTGTTTCTACTTTAGGCACAAGGCCAGCAATTACCCAGTGCATTACTGGTACTTTATTTTATCGACCCCGTAAGGATGAAAGGCAAAGTCAACCTCGGCGGGATTTGAACTCAGATCGTAAAGGGACGTAACTATGCTGGAAAGCATGGCGTCCGACCCTCCACCGATACTGCCAATCCACCGCCCTGTCTCAAAATAAATAATATTAAAATCTCGTAGCTTCAATATTATGTGAGATAATTAGGTGAGATAAAGTGTTTACCATGAAAATATAATAGTATATATAGAGTAATGTAAATGCTAAAGGGTTAAATTAATTATACAAATATCTATAAAATTGTGATCCTTTAAGGTTCAGAAATGTGCCTCTCTGGGTTCTGTACCCAAGGTGACTGCTTAGTTGGCCTTAATTTGTAGCCCAACCCATGGTTTCCATCCTAATCTAACTGCCAAATTAGAAGTCAAGAGTTCTGTAAACCAGTCATAGTCGTACACAACACCCTAGATAAGGTTCTAAAAATCTACCTATCACTGTTGCTAGGCAACAGAGTAAAGAAGGAAACCTCAAGCTATCGAAGAAGCCCTTTCCTAGCTCTGCCATTATCAACTACTGTGATATCCCCACAACCAGAGTTATTAAGGGCTAGATTACATTTTATATTTGAAAAAAAATGAAATACTTATCTCTTTAATAAACTCCTTACTGTATTGAACAGAAACAGCTTGGATTGGCAGATTCATTAAAATGTTAGACAAAATGTCTGCTCTTTCCTTCCATTTATTCTCATTTATGGCATTTATAGTCCTTTCCTTTACTTTCCTATACAGCCCTTATGTATCCTTTTCCCCCTTTTTTCATTATTTATATAATTATGAAAACTTAAAAAATTATTTACAAAAAAAATAATCAATAAAATTTTGAAACTGGTGAAAATGTCTGCTCTGTTTAGTCATCACTTTTTATGTTCAGATGTCAAATCCTACCGGCAACAATTTCACCAGTTATCTTTCTGAAGATCAATAGAATAAAGTACTTAAGTACTGGTTCAATTTAATATTCCTATAAAGCATCTAGATTTTTTTTTTTTACTGTTGGTTCAGAAAAGGAAGAGCAATGCCCATAGCTGATGTGAGTCAGGAAAGGAGAAAGTTACCCTCTGATAAAGTTACCCAAGGACTCTCTGATAGTGCTGAATTGGATGATGGCTTAAGTTTACTACCCCAAAACTCAGAATGCTGACAGACATAGCCAGATTTAATGGGGGTAAAGGGACAATTTCCCAGGCCGCCTACAGTGGGAGAGGGGGCGGCGGGCACCAGAGGTGCCTGTAGCAATTTATTTATGCCCTCTGCTGGGCTTTTTAGTTTTAGGATAGATTTTTTTTAATTTTATACTTGTATTTATAACTTTTCAATTCCAATTACTTGTGCCAAGCCAACTTTGATATGTAAAATTGGGGATTTACTGTGTATTCTAGTTTTTTGTGTATGAGCCCTCCCCCAACATGAAGTGCCCCTAGCCCCCTAAGGTCTAAATCCAACCCTGCTAACAATTGGAACAAACACCAACACCTGTCCAATGCTCTAGCAGTTCTGCCAATATACTTCCCTAGACTCACACTTTATTTTATTGACCCTGTTCAAATCGTGCTAAAGTCAAGTTTCAATTCTGAGTATAGAGATCTTACACTCAACCAATTGACTACTTGAATTGAATTATAATAAGTCTAAGGATGGAACATGTTGTGTTCCACCTACTTCTATAACCACCTACACAACCCTTAAAACTTTTATCTTTCTTAAGCACTATAAAGTCAGGTTAGGGGATGTGAGTGAAACAGCATGTGTTGATAGGAGTTGGATAAGGAATGTGATGGATTTATTTATGATAACCTTTCTATTTTAAGGACACAGGTTTCATAGACAGAATCAATCCAGTTCTACCTTATTTTAGACCTGCATTTTTATATATTTTGTCGAACAATTGGGTGGTTATGTTCAAATCATTAAAAAACAATAACATTTACAGAGCCGCCACCAAAATGACATTCACTCTTTATCTATGCTGCCTGTTTCTGTCTACCCAATTTCACTAATAACTGAAACTATGGTAAAGAAACTTGCCTAAGATTCCATGTAATTCTGTGCTTACATCCATATAATTACAGCCATATAATTTCAGTGTGAATCTAATGGCCTTGAATTTGTTACTTAAACAAACTTCATTCTGAATGGTCCATTTGTATTATCAACCAATCAGAACTAAGTATGTTCAGAACATTCATTTTCACTGAATGTATTTCTTGATGGATGTATGGACGCCATTTTGATGACAAGCAATGAAGGTAGTGATATGTAAAACTATGTTTAGTAACAACCACTAAACTGTTAAGAAATGTATTCTATGTTGAATAACAGACACAATGGTTATTACTCAGAAACAGAATTATCCAAACATATTCATCACCTGCATTATTTATTGCTCTGAAAATTAAAACATCAATCCAGATAAATTTTATAATTCAATACTACAAGCATTTTAAGGCAACTTTCCTTGCTAAAGTAGGAATTGGCATTGTGGGTCTCATTATAAGCTTCTCCATTTTTCTCTATCCTCTGCATCCACCCTCACCAAACCTCTGAATTTCAGTTCCTTATTCATCACTTTTGGTCATATCTTTCTGGGTCTTCCCCATTATTTCATTTCACATCAATTGCATAATTCCTCTCACACAGTCACTTTCACCCTTCTTCAACACATGACCAAACCATCTCATGAAATCTCTTCATAACATTCATCACTCAATAATGTTTTAAAATATTCATCCTTGAAGCAAAAATTGATTTATTAAGCAAAAATAATGGGAGGCCAAAGTTCTGGAACATTCTTGCTAACAGTAGCTAGTAGCTATAGAAACAGTGCTTCTCTCATGACTAGTAGCTTAACCAACGGATTTTTGAAATACCATCATAGCTAGTCTTTCTCTTTATGTTTTCCTGGTAGGTTTTGCTATAGAATATATTTTAAATAGTTCCTGCAAGAACCAAATATGACTTGGTTAAATTTGTTTCTCAAATTTCAAGTAAGAACAAATCTATTATGACCACTCCAAGAACTATTCTATTGAATCTTGGAATCTGCAAAATAACAAAAAAAAAGAGTATGGTTATATTCTGACTCGTGTCAGACACAATACATAACAGAAATATTTATTTAATGTATTATTAACATATCTTCAAGGTGTCTGTTTGCCTAACATTTATTCTTGAGGAATAACTGCTAGAAATACTAAACAGAATAGTAGTAGCAAGAAGCAAGGATAGTAAAATGACATTACCAGTCTGCTGTTCTGAATAAGGAAAAAGGACTGTCTGTCTACCAATTCTGCACCTGAAATAAGCACAGCTATATTCTAAAGAATGCAGAGAGAAGCTGAATAGTAAGATATAAATAGCCCTGTTTTTTAACCTATTCAGCTAAAACTAAAATGTATTAAATCTTGGTGTATTGCTTTTTGGGAGGTTTTTAGTTGTTTCTTTTTGGGGGGGGGGGGCACTTGCACCTTGGTGTATTGCTTTTGGGGAGAGTTTTAGTTGGTTTTTTTTGGGGGGGGGAAGGGGGGCAGGGGGCACTTACACATTTTCTCAGGAAGAGAATCTTTATATTAATTACTAAAACTTCTTTTAGTAATTAATGATAGAGTAAGGTTTAAAAGAACTGCTTATGTTAGTCTATGAAGTGTTGTGTTTCTGTGAATTGTCATTTTTCTGATTCTTCTTTATAATAACTTCATTATGCTGGTTGAACTGATACTCTTAGATTATCATCATCATCATCATCATCATCAACGTTTAACGTCCGTGTTCCACGCTTGCATGGGTTTGGACGGGGGTAGTCCCACTTGAGGCAAGAGTGATTGTCTTGCTCGCATAGGACTGTCTGGCAGGTTTTCTACAGTTGGATGCCCTTCCTAACACCAACCACATTTACAGTGTGGGTCTGGGAGGTTTTTACCGTGTTGCCTACACGGCCACATTACAGCGTGGACTGTGTGTTTTTTTGCCGTGACACCTACACGATCTCATTTGTTTCGGCCTGGATGGCGCGGCACCAACATAACTTTACATAGAACGGGGTGGTGTGGATGGGGTGGGGGTGGTGGTGGTGGGACGGGGTGTATTTTGTTAGAGATGCCTACTGGCAAGGCGGGTCTTCTCTGTTACTGAGTACCGCCAAAGGTCTCGGTCCAGTGACATTGCCTTGGAGAGGTGTAAGTGTGTGAGGTCGGAGTTTATCAGCTCGTCCCAGGTTTTTCTAGGTCTGCCTATTCCGTATTTACTAATAAGTAAATAATAGAATCTATTTCATACACTCAGGTTTTAAATAATCGTCCCCCACCCACCTGATTATTAATTTTTCAGATTTTTCAAACCCCAGAAACAACCCAGAAAAATTACCTATTTGGCCTTCCAGGGCCCTGATCGATGTACCAACTGAACCTCACCGTTTATAAATTCAAGGTGTTGATATAATCAACTATAGCTTCCTCCAAAATATGTGTATTTGTACCTGTATTAAAAATAGATATTAATAATTACATTACTGTTTTTTTATAATTAATATGGGATTTGAGTGCTATGCTGTTCAGAGCCTCATAACCCAAGGGGCTCTGTAACGGATAGGTTGTGTTGATTTGATGAGTGTTTGGATGAAATGAATAATGCCATGATTGAGTTGTTAACAATGTTTAGTTTATAATAACAATATTCGATTTGAACATCGAGTAATAAAATTTATGACATGAACTGTCGCTACATTAAATTGTTGGCTCTACGAGCCAACGTGAATCCATGTATCAGAGAAGACTATATAGTATGAGTTGTGTTGTGTCTTGCAGATACAATATTACAGGTAGAATAGGATGAGAGTATAATATAACAATATGAACTTACTATGCGTGTGTGCCTATTCTTAGCTTATCTTATTCTCATAGTAGTAATGGTAAATCTGTCAGACAGGCATGGCTGGCTGTCTGGCTGAGAAGGTAAGCCAGTAAGGGCCAGGAGAAAGATAGGGTGAAAGGTCTACTGATGCTACATAGTTATCTTCTTGACTGCTGCTTCGATTCTCCTCTTTGGTTCCCTAAGCCCTTGTATTTATAATAAGTACTAAAGTACTACACTTTGATCTCAGCCAAATAAGTGCTAAAGTAAGAAGGATAGATATATGAGGTTGATCTATGGTCTGACCTGTGGTTAGCATCTCCCAAGAGATTGGGGTCACAGGTGAAATGGAATGTACATTTATCTTCGTTGACAGGACAAAGGCGAGAGCTTTCAACGATAGATTGTCCCAGAGGCGGGAAAGCTGAGATTCGGTTTCGAATCTTCGCCGGTAAAATATAGGAATATTCCATTATAGCTCTATTCCATTTTCAGTATATATTAAAATATAGCTATGATACATAACATTTCTATCAAAATTTATAATATTATGATTCATCATCATCATAAATATATTTATTTTTCTTTAAGTGACACCGCTGTTTTAGAGGTTGACATGGCTGGATGCTGGAATCTCACCATTTTCCTATGTGTCAGTCTACATTCATATACTTTGAAGTTTCATTAAGTTTCTTGCATTCGGGTACTGAGCTACCCATGTATTCTCTAGCCTCGGATCTTTAGTTGATTTAACCCTTTAGAATTTACATTACTCTATATTTACTATTATATTTTCATGGTAAAGGCTTTACCTCACAGAATATCGAATCTATGAGATTTTGATATTATTTATTTTGAGAACAATATCTTAACATAAGTATGAGCAGTTGGTTATAGCCGGTTTGAACAGAAAAAGGGGAGAGAATTCTGGTTGGATATGGCTGGTTTAAAGGGTTAATCTGGCCCTGTTTGTAAGTGAGGTTCTGAACTACTCCAGTCATCATATCCCTCATACATCATCATCATCATCATTCGTCGACTACTGTCGAGATGATGGATCTCACTCTCATGCCCCAGAATTCCCTGTTACCCATCGCTGCCCCCAGGTCCTGTCTACTGATTCCCGTATCCCTAGAGATAATGTCAGGGAATGACAGCTTCCTACTCCTAGTCAGGCTGGAGTCAGGGTTCCAGAGCAAGAGAGCGGATATGATTTCATTGCTGGCACGGTGACAGTGGCCAGCAAATTGAGCTCTCCGGGATTTTAGAAGGGCAGAGGCTCGAGGGAGTTTGCCATAGATTTTAGACAAGGTGGGATGTCGTTTCCAGGATAGGTTTTGCACTCTCATTAAGAGGCGGGTATATGTGCCATCCAATCTCCTCTCAAGTTGTGATGTTAGTGTCCAAGTTTCGGATCCATAAAGTAATATGGGCTTAATGGTTGCTTGGAATATTTCCAGTTTTAGCTTGTTGATAAGTTGAGATGTCCATCTGGCGTGCATGTCATTGCACGCTGACCATGCCATACCCTTCCTGGTTAGAAAATCCCTCATACAGTAGGGCTCAAGGGTCCTGTTTGTAAGTAAGGTTCTGAACTACTCCAGTCTCTGTATCCCTTGTACAGCAGGCTCAGGGAGAGAATGTTTTCAGAAGTCGGTCAAAATAATCTTTTTTTTTTTTGTATCCCATTATCTTAAGTCCTGATAAATGTTTTGTTATGGCTGTTGCTAGGGAACAACATCTGAAAGATATGAAAGGATGGAGGTGAAGTAGGTGGAAAACTTACTAACAGGAACACCTATAACAATAACAGTAATTGCAATAAAAATTATAGAATTAAATTAGTATGGTAGAATTAATAGCTAATGGTTTTAGGAACCCACTTCCCGCAATAGAATTCTCAGCATATAAATATATATATATATATATATATTTATATATATATACATATATATATGATATATACATACGTATACACACACACATACATACAATACATACATACATATTGAATCGTCAACAGATATCACATGCACACACATGTATACACACATACATACACACATACATACTGAATCCCCAACAGACACACACACACACACACACACACACACACACACACACACACATACACACATATATATATATTTATAACACAGCTGCTGATGAAAGGTGAGAATGTATTATAATAATAATAAAAATAAAGAAGACCAACAACAACTATTTTAACATATATTTTTCCATCCTGCTCCCTTCTAACATCTTCCCTTACCCACTTCATTGCCGGAGACACACATCACACATCTCTCTTGAAAGATCGGCCCCATCCAAGCAGTAATGAAATAAATAAGGTATAACAGAACATTTCCATCTTAGGGGTTGTTAAAATTTCAATGCCTTTTCTCCCACCCTATAACCCTTACTCACATTCCCCTGATTTCTTCTCATTTGTTTCTAGTAGGAGCTGGGTACTTCAAGCTGGGTACTTCAACTGGGTACTACAACTAGGGTAAATATGTATGTACATGACACAATAATAGATAATTCCTGTGTAGCTTATTCAAAGTACCATTAGTAATTCTATCTAACTAGTGGGGGGGCCATGCTGTCAATAATGATGACAATGGCATCAATCATTTAATTTTTAGTGTCAAGAATTGCTAAATCATATATATTGCTGGATATATGGGTGCTCATACAAACTGGGAAAATTTGCATTTCAATAGATTAATGATTTGCATAAGAGAATCCCTATATTTTATGTTAATAGCAGTGACTGAAAATAAGGACAATATTTCACTAATTTAGGATATAATTACATGAGCATTCAGCATTTATATACAAATGACATACAGGATTAAACGTCTGAGTAACTTTTGAGAAATGGGACAAATATAGGGTTAGAAGCTAGGACCTTGTGATTGGAAAGTAAACTTATTATTGTAGTAATATGACTGAGATAGGAAATGCATTGTGTGAATGTGTGTGTATGTTTCTTTTTATAGAGTTACAGATATATATCATGATACATGATCATCATTTAAGATTCACTTTCCCTGCTAGCAAGGTGTTGGATGGGGTTTTAGTGACTGTGTCAGTATTGAAGCAGATCTACTTACGGCCAGCGCCAGCCTATCTATCACCCTATCTGGCACCAAAATTGTTGTTGATTTGGAGAAATGCACCCCCTGAAATCAGTGCCCTAGGTAGCTGCCTAGTTTGCCTATATGGTAGCACCAGCTCTTGGTCTACTGACATACCAAACAGACTGGGAGCTCGCATTTTCTTTTACATATGGTCCCCAAGCTCTATCAAGTGCATTTTATCATGGCACAAACACTAAAGAGGTTATCATGTCTTTGACACAACTGAAACCCTTTGTTTGGCAAACTTTCTATGGCTGGATGCTCTTCTCATCACCAACCACTTTACTGTGTGTACTGGGTGCGTTTATCATGTAGAACACCAAGGACAAATGTATGGTTAGAACCTTGGACCTTTTGATTGGAAAATGAACTTCTTATTGTAGTAACATAACTGAGATAGGAAATGCATTGTGTGAATATGTGCATGTATATGTTTCTTTTTATAGAGTTACATATATATATATATAATCAACATCATCATCATATACATAAAGACACATGGTGTATTATTATGGTTGATAATAACTTATACTATTCTTATTATAACACTATACTGCTGGCCTTGTGCCTAAAATCAGAAACCATTATAACTCTATACTTATAAATGTTATTGTAAAAATGAAAAGTGAGTTTACTTCATATTAGTTTGAAATCATCATCATCATCATCATCATCGTTTAACTTCCATGCTTTCACGCTTGCATGGGTTTGGATGGGAATTTTCCCACTTGAGGCAAGATTGGTTGTCTTGCTCGTATAGGACTGTCTGGCGGGTTTTCTACGGCTGGATGCCCTTCCTAACACCAACCACGTTTACAGTGTGGGGCTGGGAGGTTTTTACTGTGTTACCTACACGGCCACATTACAGCGTGGACTGTGTGTTTTTTTGTCGAAATACATACACATACAACCAATAATTGTTTCTACATTTGGCACAAGGCCAGCAATTATCCCAGTTTATTACTTGTGTTTTATTTTATCGACCCGTAAGGATGAAAGGCAAAGTTAACCTCGGCAGGATTTGAACTCAGACCATAAAGGGACGTAACTCTTTGCTGCAAAGCATGGCGTCCGACTCTCTACCAATACTGCCAATCCACATACAACCAATAATAGTAAATGGACAGTAACAATAAAAATGGATTGGAAAGAAGAAAAAAGATATGTATACTCCCTCAACTAAAAATTAAAGCAAAGAATGGTGATGTTCCCTTCTAAAGATCTTTGAGGCAACCTAAAATAATCACAGTATTACTGCAAGTGATAATGAAACTAAGGTGCTGGAACAACCAAGTACCATCCTATCTTAATGATAAATTTCAACGTCACTCAGTGTGGCATAATCCTGATAAAATGTATATTTAGAAATATTACACAATATATGAGTTGAAGATTAAAGCAAGCTGGTGAATTGAATTAGATAGAATAAATACAAATATACATCTAATCTATTCTATTCTCAGTGCATTTCTGTCCTTGAACTTGAAATAAGTACCAGTAATATACTAGGGTTATTTCAATCACCCATAGTTTTCTCTCTCTCTCTCTCTATCTATCTATCTATCTATCTATTTATCTATCAACCTATCTCTCTCTCTCTCACTAGCTCATTTCACAACCAAATAATCTTGAGTTCAGTCCCCTGTGCATCACCTCTACTAAAACAAATCAGGGTTTGACCAATGCCTCATGAAACTTGATAGGCAGAAATAGTACAGCAGCCCAACTCACACACACACACACCCACACACCCACACATACATACATACATATATATATATATATACATATATATTCTAAAGCAATGTGGAAATCAGACTGTTATTTTGGAAATATTTTATAATTCCTTGTCTTTTGGGTAAAATACCTAATGACAGAGGAAGGAATATCAACGATTGTATAGATAATGGGATTAAACATCTATTTTGTTGCTTTTGACATGCCTAGGATTCTATGCATTTTATATATATTTAATTCTGGATAGTTTGTGTGTTAGTAGTAGTAGTAGTAGTAGTAGTAGTAGTAGTAGTAGTAGTAGTAGTAGTAGTAGTAAAGAAAGAGTCAGCTTGCCTCAATCAAGAATTTTTTCAGTCTCAAATGAACTGTAGTAATTCATACTCTGAGACTAAGACTACTGGCTTTCCATGCCACAAAACTGATGTGGAAGAGAGACGCAATTCTTTTAAGTAGATGCTTCTGAAACAAGAAATATGTTATGAGTAAAATATTTTCAGAAGAGAGCTCTTCACTTCTATATTTATTGTATGCGAGTTGCTTATGTCCCTTGGCTTTTAGCCAAGTCTGCATTACAAAGGTTGTGTTTCCTCTCAAGAAAATAACAGTCAATATGCTGGACAATTATCCCTCAATTTTTTTAAACATTCGTGGACAATTGAACATCTCCTGTTTTATAGCAAACAGCATTTATGCCGACCTTATACATTAGTTTCCAGTTGGTTACTTAACTAACTAGAAATAGCAGTCCAGAAAACAAAATGGAAAGGAACTGATTATTATGACATGGTGGATAATGTAATCCTGGATATATTATGTTCAGAAAAATATGGTATGTTTGTGTCTGGAATGTCTTTTGATCATAGATCTGTTCAATTAGAGCAGACCTATGGTTAAAAAGCAATGAAATTTCTTTCAACCCATTGAGGGAGCCTCCATGTGATTACTTTATCTGCTGCTCAAATCCCATTCTACAAAACTTTGAAAAGAGGAAAGGACACATTAGACATTACAGTCTGAGTTAAACCATCTCAAAACACAAGATAGTGATAGCTATAATGTTTTTAATCATTGGTTTTCTTAACCAAGGGATAAACAACAACAACAGAAATATTTCCTCCATAATTCGTCTATTTCCCATATTGATCATTAATTTCTCATTTAAATCCCCTTTTTAAATAGATACAGTTAATGCTACATGTAATTTTCTTAATATTTTTTTTTTTTTTATTGCTGAAGTTGCATTTGAGACATTGGCTACTATTATTGTTGGCAGCTTGCATTACGGAAATATCAAATGATGCTCACAGAAGTGTTTGGTTTTCCAGTCTTCAGCCTCACTTTCAATAGCTGCAATACTGTGTCTTGGTTTGCCTAAAAAAAAATAGAGAGAAAACAAACCAACATCCCTTGTTGTAGGCGGTGGATTGGCAGTATCCGTAGAGGGTTGGATGCCATGCTTTGCAGCACAGTTACGTCCCTTTACGGGCTGAGTTCAAATCCCGCCGAGGTTAACTTTGCCTTTCATCCTTACAGGGTTGATAAAGTACCAGTAATACCCTGGGATAATTGCTGGCCTTGTGCCAAAAGTAGAAACAATAATTAAATGTGCATGTCTTCTCTTTTTTTGTTGTTTTTCTCTGACTAATTTTATTGATTTGTTTCTTTTATAAATCATATTTATTATATAAATTATGTTTATATGTACAAGATGTTTTTTCTTTTTTAAAAACAATATCCTCAAAGAAAGAATTCAGTATTATTTACAAAGCTTGAAATGATCTGTGTACATTAACAAAGTGATTCTACTACTCAAGTTTAATGTCAGCTCTTTATATTGTACATTCTTTTTATTACTGTTGGCTAAGTTTTAACTTTTGATATTTTGATCTCTTTTCAGGAACCGCCGCCGTCTTGAAGTTGGAAGTAGATATCACACAACAGCTATTGATATTAATGACATCATGGCTGCCACAACAACAACTGGAAACAAGTTAGCCCAAGAAATTCATGATGAGTTTCTTACATGTAAGATCTGTCTGGAGGGCTTTAAAAACCCTAAATGTTTAGATTGCTTGCATACATTTTGTGAACAGTGTATCGAGAACCATGTTATGTCAGAATGCACATATAAAAAATATAGTGACTACCGTGAATTCACATGTCCATTATGTCGGAAACGTACGAATCTTCCAATCGGTGGTGTGAAAAAACTTCCGGATAACTTTCTGGTTTCAAGTTTAGGAGAGGTGGTGGCACGACAGAGACCATCGAAGTTTCCATTCTGTGATATCTGTAAGATGGTAAATCGTAAACACAGAGAGGCATCATCAAAATGTCTAGACTGTAATAAACTTCTCTGTAAACCATGTGTGGAATTGCACAAAGAAACAAAGGTCACCAAGGCTCACAGTCTTTTCGATGTGGAAATTGAAAAAGATATTGAATGCAAAGAACACAAGGAAGAAGTGGTTAGATTCTACTGTGAGCCATGCCAAGCATGCATATGTGTCCTCTGTACATTTAATGAACATAAGGACCACGAAATTACAAATTTCTCAGATGCCGTCATTAAATATAAGGATAGTATACAACGTCTCCTGGAGTCATGCAAAGATCGTATTAATGTATATGACACTCAGATCGATACTCTTGGCAAATGTGACACATTGATCAAAGAAGCTGAACAAAAGATTCATGATGTAGCTATTGCTTTTATAGCTGAGATAAGATCTAAAGAGAAAAACTTGGTTGAAGAGTTGCATTCAATGTATGGGTCTGAGGTTATGGAGTACATTAACAGAAAAGTGGAAATGCAGTCAAATTTGGAAAGTTTGAGAAATACATGTAACTTAACTGAGTTAGTTCTGAAAGGGAAAGACATTGAACTACTTCTGCTTAAAAATCAGGTGCAAGAGAAACTTTCATGCCTGTCGGAGATTGAACTTAAGGAACTTCCTAGTACCGTATGCAAGCAAATATTATTCACTCCAGGAAGTATTGAACTGGGAACTATTGAAGATCCCGATCGGCCGAAACAAAAGGTATCAATGCAGCCTCGTCGATCTTTATCAGCGGCCGATTACTGGAGAGAAAAGTCCCCCAATAGAACACCGTCAACCTCTACTACCTCATCACAAACTGAAGAAGAAGACAAGAGCGAGAAGCTGAGGGAAGCAGCAATACAGACGGACGTAGAGGAACCTCCAGCCCCACCCGAAGCTGATGATAAGTCCATTAGTACAGACAGGGTGGAGACTGAAGAAAAGGCTGTAAACACTCGATCCCGTAGCCTGCAGAGTTTAACCTATCAGCTTCAACGCAACTCCAAGGAAGGATCTCCAGAAAATAACGGTGAGCCACAAACACCCCCCGAGCCACAATCTTCTCCAGTCATCAACCGCCGACACCATCGCCGCAGAAGAGAACGACCAAGACCTATGGAGGTGGGAGACGAACCAGCAACTTACACATCAGCTTGTGTAATTTCATCGGTAGGAGGCAGTCCGGTTCTTAACGACAGCAGCAGTGTTGAAGAAAACTTTTTTAGTGCAGAAAGCAATAATTCCTCCTAGATCATATTATAGTAATTTAGAATGGATTATCTATGAGGTAGTTAGTGACTCCCTTTCCAGATCCTACATATACACATACATGTGTATATATATATATATATATATATATACATACATGTGTATATATATATATACACACATACGTACATACATGTGTATATATATATAGATAGGTATATAGATATATAAATATATATACATATATAGATATAAGTATATATATACACATATATTTATAACACACACACACACATATATATATATATATATATATATATATATACATATGCATGTGTGTGTATGTGTTTGTGTGATAGAATTCCTGTAACTGAATTACTTTGTATATATATATATGTATATATATATATATATATATATATATATATATATATATATATATATATATATATATATATATATATATATATATATATACATATATATATATATATATATACAAGAAGCCAAACATACTTTGGTTAAATATATGAGTTTAGTTGCTCAATTGAGGGTGTATGATTAGCTACTGCCACACCAGTCATTTATTAAGATAGATTTGGTTAGTTATCTCATTCAGTATTTGTGTCGGGTTAAGTTTTTAGAAAAGTGATTAGTCATAGCTGGGTCTTAGTGTATAGATGGGTCTTAGTTTAGCTGAGTCTTAGTGTATAGATGGATCTTAGTTTAGCTGGGTCTTAGTGTATAGATGGGTCTTAGATTAACTGAGTCTTAGTGTATAGATGGATCTTAGTTTAGCTGAGTTTTAGTTTATAGATTTAGTTTATAGATAATGTTTGATAATGTTTGTGTGAATGTGCACATAATTGTAGGGTTATAATTTTTCAAACTATACATACAAAAATATGTATGTGTATATGTATGAAAGTATGTGAGTGTGTCTGTGTGTAGATGAGTAAATATCCAAAAAGATAGAGAGAATTCACTAACAATTGAAAAGTTTGAGGTAATCTCCATACAGGACCTAAGTGATTGTCCTACTTACGTTTCTTGTCAAACCTTTATTCAGTACCATTTGGAGGGGGGGGGGGGGTTTACCTAAATGATTGCAGCTCAGAAAAGTATTGTTTAACTGGGAGGGGGGGGGGGGGGGAAACTCACGTAGCAAAAAATGGCTAAGGTACTGTATAAAGATCATATATATATATATATATATATATATATATATATAGGTTTTATATATATAATGAAATTATTGTGTAAAGTGCTCAGGTGCACTACAACTCATCAAAGGTGCATGTATAGTACATAGAATAATACACAAATGTCAGGGAAGTGAATAGTGTATGAGTCATGATATACATGTGTGTATGTGTATGGAGGGGAAACATTAGGCGTACTGTTGGCGAATTTCCGGAAGCATGGAGGCCTTAAAGGATACAGTGTCTCGACAGCTAACAACCGATGCAGGTAGTTTGTTCCATGCTTCAGCAACTCTGAGCGTAAATTTGTACCTAGAAAGTATATATATATATATATACCTATATATATGTGTGTGTGTGTGTGTGAGTGTATGTGTCTGTGTGTGTGTGTGAGTGGACAATTTTGCTCTGTTAATCATAAAAATCCATACATAGGAACAAATTGAAAACAAAGTATTATAAGAATAGATTTACACAATTCTTATGATATAGCT
>OZ024742.1:294480133-294622633 GCA_964016885.1 Eledone cirrhosa | reverse complement strand
CTTGATTTTTAAATATATATATATTTTTTTGCAGGCAAAAATCTTAAACAATTTTCCTTTTAAAACCTGTAGAGTAAACATATAGAGCCATATAGTAGATAGTGTATGTTATAATAGACATAACCATTCATAGTCAACTTCCCTTTCATGATCTCATCATTCCTCCATCAACTTCTAGAAGTTACTAACTCTGCCAACTGTTACACCTTGCAAACAGCTTCACCATCCTTGCTTCTTTTCCAACTAGTATTTTTTCTTTGATATTTCCATATACCTGAAACTTTAGATACAAGATTAGCTTTATTACTCTAATACATGTTCCAGCCAATGGTCTGAGGCCGTGCTGGGGCACTGCCTTAAGTATTATAATTTATTATCATTTATTGTGATTTATTCATTTTATTATTTTATTGGTGACACAATAAAACACATCCGGTACACACTGTAAAGTGGGTGGGGGTAGGAAGGACGTCCAGCCATAGGAAATATACCAAACAAAGGGTGGAAAAGACTCTTTAGTTCTGTGAAAGACATGACGACTTCCTGAGTACTGGGACTAAGATAAAATACATTCAGTGCACTCTGTAAGGTGCCACAACATGAGATGTGGCCCTTAGCCCATCTGAGAGGTCAGTAACTCTGATAAAGTACTGACTTTGTTTCTGTTAATCCATCTAAAATTTGCTAGCAGGTAAAACACATATTAAATAATGATAATCGTGTTCATGATTCCTCAAATTCTAAAATAACCATGATCCAATCACTATTGAGCTATAATTGTGAATTAACAGTGGAATTACTATAAAGCATGTATTGGGACAGATTCAACCAAGAAGTATTGACCATGTGGACGAGAAATTTGTTCTACAACCATGTGGATTTGGGTTCATCCCCACCACATGGCAGTTTGGGAATGTGTTTTCTATCTTAGCATCAGATCAATCAATAACATGTGTGTGAAAATTCATAGAAGTAAACTTTGTGGAAGCCTGGGAATGCATAAATATTCATGAGAAAGTCATGAAAGGGTTAAATAAATAATAACAAGTTTTGCTAGTCCAATGGCTACTATTGTATGTGGTTGTAAACATAATTTAACCCTTTTGGTACCAAATTGCCTGAAACCACCCCTTGTTCTACAATACAAAACCACCTGTTTTAAAGTGTTCATACTTATATTAAAATCTTCCATCATAATTTTATGTAAGAATCTGTTATATTCCAAATATAAAGTTAATAATGTAAAAGTTAGTAATTTCACTAAATTCCTAAAATTTTTTATTATTTTCAAAATTATTTGAAGCACAGCTACTGCCTTTCATAATAAATATGGTAAGAAAGTATTATAGTGATACTAGTTTCTTGAGAGAAGAAATGTAATTTTAGGATTGTTTCATAGTCCCAGCAGATATAATAGCATGTAAAGTGAAGTTTCGTGGCCTAGTGGTGAGGATGTTGGCCTCACACTCATAAGGTTGTGGGTTCAATTCAAGAACTAGGTATTAAATTTTGCCCTTGAGCAAGACACTTCACTTTACATTGCGATATTGCACTCAGCTGAAAATGATGAGTGCCAGTAACAGCTGGTGAGTTAATCCCTGCAAGAGACTTGTATCAAATGCAGTCTTTTCATGACAGCACTGAATCACTATTATCGAAACACCCGAAAAAACATTCTATGAGATACAACCTTCATTTCAACAAAAGCATAGATATTTATACTTCAAAATCTGTAACTTTTTCCCCCATATTAAACGATAATCAAAGACATCTTAGGACATTTACTGTTTGCAATGGCTTGTGTGTAACACTTCTTTACTAAAAGTGATTATGTTTACATCATTTATTCTTTAACAGAAAAATGCAATACATTCTCAGATCAGCATGGAAACCATTCCTTTGTTCTAAAGTGAAACAAGTTTTTTACAATGACTATAATTTCTTTTACTAAGTTATACAAAGATTAGTTCCAGTTCCATAGTAGTAACCACAATGTTATCAGTCTCTTCATTGGTAATTCTAAATATGGAATAGTTCTTTTGTTAATAGTCCAATTGGTGGACAAAATAGCAGTGAATTGATGTATTTATTCTGTTTCTCTGAACATTAGGTTCAAATCCTGACAAGACCTTATCACTAGGCCACATATCTTTACCTTGGTGGGATTTAATCCCAGAGCATAGTAAACTGGAACAACTACTAAGGCATTTTGAATCCAACATCCTAATGGTTCACAAATAGCAATACTTCTCTAAATAAAGTCACTCCACTCTCAGTACTTCCCTTCATGCTAGCACAATACACTGCCTCAAAAATTTAATCCAGGCTGAGGAAGTTAACACTCTCCAAGAATTTGCCTTTTCGAAAACTTGCCTCCAACTCTACAGCAATGTTTCACATTAAATGGATTGACAGAATTGTTAGAGCATTGGAAAATGGGCCTTATAGTATTTGTTCTAGCTTTTTGCATTTTCAGTTCAAATCCTACTGTGGCCTGCTTGGGAGCTTTTAACAGAGTTCACTCAGTTGTCAGCATTTGAACCAAGTCTCTAGTTTGTGGATTCCTTTCTCTCCTTCCTATCAGCCTCAGGAGCCCTGACTAAACAGTAAATAAAATAATAACAATTTAGTCATTCAATTAGACTTCATCATCATCATCATCATCATCAAACATTAAACGATGATGATGATGGTGTCTAATTGAATGACTAAAGGCTCCCAAGCAGGCCACAGATTGAAGTATTTAGAGCCTAAGGATATTTCTTCCCTAAGCAGCTCTTTACACTCCACAAACCCTTAATATGCCCCTTGTGATGTACTGTTCACATATCTGTGGCACTGCATCTTCTGTTACATAAGACTTTTCTAAAATATAAAGCTGTTGTCTATGTTAAAGTGCATATATCTGTCTAAAAACCTTTCAGTATAATTTTATGTAATAACCTTTGTTAAGTTCCACACACCAATAATGAATAAGTTAGTTATATTACTAAATCCCTCTAAATTCTTGGTTATTTACAAAATTATTTGAAAATCATAGACAGTCTTTCACTAGAAATATAGTAATGAAAGTGGGGTTAAACCTTCAATTTCTCTATCACTTTTGTGCTATCACTACTACAATAGACTATGCTCCATTCAACCTCTGCTTTAATACCCCCATTGCACCAGCTTCTCTCTTCATTGTAACCCATACTATTATGTCTCAACATAGTATCAATCATTACACAAATACTCCAAACAGAGAATGTCAGCCCTGTAGAATTAATCCCTGCCTACATACTTTTTGTCTGTACTACACTAAACTCCATCTTAACCATCTCAGTGGTACTCACCTCATATACATTTTTCAGCAGATTGGAAATTAATGTATTTAATGTTATATCATCCTCTTGTTGTATCTACGAGGTTTTGCTGTATAATATATCTACAGGTTTATATTGTCGTATCTACTGGATTATATTGTATATCTTCTGGGTTATATAGTGATATCTTCTGGGCTATATAGTGATATCTACTGGGTTATATAGTGATATCTTCTGGACTATATAGTGATATCTACTGGATTATATAGTGATATCTACTGGGTTGTATAGTGATATCTACTGGGTTATATAGTGATATCTACTGGGTTATATAGTATATCTTCTGGGTTATATAGTGATATCTACTGGGTTATATAGTGATATCTACTGGGTTATATAGTGATATCTACTGGGTTTTTTATTGTGATTTCTACTGGGTTATATTACTTAAGACATCCTTTAGTTTGCTGTGATGACTGAAAACATACTGGTGATGTTGATGATGATGATGTTGATGATGATAATGATGATATAGCTAAACAACTTATATTAAATTGCTATTTTCTGTCTTAAGATTTAAACAGTTTTCTTGTCCATGTGAGTGTTTAGGGTACTAAGCTATTTAGTTGCCTCCTATAACATTCAGGGATATAATGTATCTACATTAAAGTAGATACAGACAAAGTGATTTGATATATTTATAGAATTTCTGGCTATTATTTTCTAAGTCTCATGTTTTTTTGGTACTGAAACCATATGAGAATTCTTTTCTTCATAGAGGATCTTTGGCCTGTTTGCTAGTCTTTTATTTTATTATTAATTAGTGAAGTAGAGCAGTGGATTGGCAGTATTGTTAGAGCGTCGGACATTATGCTATGCAGCATATAGTAACGGCCCTTTACATTCTGTGTACAAATCCCGCCAAGGTTAGCTTTGCCTTTCATCCTTATGGGGTTGATAAAATAAAGCACCAGTAATGTACTGGGGTCGATTTAATTGACTTTCCCCACCCCCTCAAATTATTGGCATTGTGCATAAATCAGAAACCATTATTAATTAGTGAAGGGATCTTTCCTTGGGATAGATTAATTATACCAATCCTGGTATTAAATGTTTGTAAAGCCAATTGTTTTTTTGCAGAGTTCAGAGGTCGCAGAGTGAAATGATCCCAGTCCTCCTGTTACCGTTTCTGGACACAGGGTGAGATTGATGATACTCTGTCAATGTTTGCAAACTGTTCCCATTAAGGGTTGAAACATCTATATGTTTGTGATGTATCTGCTTGTGGTTCCAGTGTTTCTACTCAAGTTTAAACTTTAATATAGACCCATGTTGTATCCCAGTAGTCTTCAACATATCTCATACCTTTGAGATATTCTAGTTGTTTCCATCAGTTACAAACAATGACATAGTCAGACATCAGACATATGACCAGCAATGAGATGTTGGTTGATATTATGATGTCTTATAGTATTTGTTTTGTCTAAAATGTGTGTTGATGACTATCTGGTCATGTTCTACACTAGTTCCCAGGCGAATGATGTCATTTGTATTGCAATTCTATATACCCTGTTTGTTTATAATAGTCTTAGTTGAGAATATAATAATCACAACTAACCCAACCATTAATGTTGTCTGAAAGTATCATTTTTTCCAAATGAGTAAGATTATTTATGATGTTGTTCAAGATACCAGTAATAAGTGTTTACATCATCATTATCATCACCATCATCATCATCAAAATTTTATGCTTGATTTCCATGCTGGCCTGAGCTGGAAAAGTCATTACATTCCGAGTCAGTTCTTATTCAGGGTTACTAACCACCTAGATCTTCTTCTTCTTCTTCTTCTTCTTCTTCTTGCGAGGGTTGTGGAGGCAGAGTCCTCAAACACTCCTTCCAGCGGGTCCTGTCAGAAGCAACCATCTACAACTAATCCAGCTGTATCTCCAAGTGAGACCAGCCAAGCTCATGGATGTTATCCAACATTCAACAGAAAATTATATATTGTTTGTATTTTCCATTTTTGGCATGGATTCTACAGTTGGATATCCTGCCTATCACCAACCAATTTGTATAATGTACTGAGTGCACTTTATCATGGCTCAAGTACTAGAGAGACTGTCATGTTCTCAACAGGACTAATGTGTCCTCTCTACCCAATGTTATTTCTGTTCAAACACCACCCACTTTATAGACTATGATAATTACAAAAATATTAATTAACAATATTAATTAACAATATTAAGGCCATAAAACATTCATTTCAAAGGGTAATGAAATGAAACTTTGCTCTAAAGAATAATTTTTTATAGCAAATTCAATGTCATGTAAGCAAAGTTCCATTCCAAAATAGCCCCTTCTTGATACTTGGAACTGCCTCTTATTTGCAAGGTCAGATTTCATTTAAGTAGCAATGTCAATCTCTACCAAAAGTCTTAAGAAGAAAAGAGATATATGTATATCATTAAACTATTTAATCTGCTTTCTGATCTTACTTAAGATTGTCCTAAGTGATTTAAGACCTTACTTGAGATCATCCTTCAAGTTTTATAATCTTTGATGTTTTAAGATCATCCTAAATGTTTTTATATCTTAGTTAAGAGGATTTAAGATGTTTCAAGATCTTACTTAAGATTGTCCTAAATGTTGATTTTTACTATTATTATTAAAACTAATTTATTTATTTCATTTAATAATGTATTAAAAATATCTTTTTAAAAATTATTTTATGCAGCAATCAGTATATTTTTATATATTTTAGATGGTTTGTAGAGAATCTTTAACAATTCTACTTCTTAGATTTATTATCAATTCAACTTAGTAAGAGCGTAGATTGGCAGAATCATTAGATTGTTGGGAAAATGCTTTGTAGCATTGGTTCTGGTTCTTTATGTTCTGAGTTGAAGTCCCACCAAAAATCAACTTTGTCTTTCTTCCTTCCTGGGTTGATAAAATGAAGTAGCAGTAAAGTACCTCTATTGCTGGCCTTGTGCCTCGAATAGAAACCATTCCAATATTTTAACCATTCCAAGATTTCAGAGCTCTTAGACGCTTAGGTTTACTCATTTAATTATAATAGGGTCCAGTAATAATTTAACATTTAACTAAAGCCAGGGCTCCAGGATCTCTCTTAAATATCCATTTAAAAAATACTTCTCTACATTAAATATTCAATGAATAATGGTCTATGTGTTGTGTGTGTGTGTGTGTCTGTGTGTATACATATATATGTGTGTGTGTGTGTGTATATGTATATATATATATATATATGTGTGTATATATATATATATATATATGTATATGTATATCTGTATATGTATATATATATATATATGTGTGTGTGTGTGTGTGTGTGATTAAGTGAAGGTATGTGGCTTAATTATTAAGGTGTTGGGTTCCTGATCATAAAGCTATGAGTTCAATTCCGAGACCAGGCAGTACATTATGTCCATAACTGAAACGCTTATAAGGAAAACACATGAAATGTGTGTATGTATGTATGTGTGTTAAGGGAGATTTGACTGTAGAAGATTTTGAGACCACATACAGCTGCTATTTCTAGCAGAGTTTGGGACCACATACAACTCCCACCCCCTCATTAACTTGCGCCCTTACTGGTTTGAGAGAGGTGGAATGTTAAATCTAGCTGTGATTGAGGTCATTATAAATATATATATATATATACATATGTATATATATACCTAATATTAACCTCACGTGGGATCCTAAGTATGGGCCTTACCACTATTCCGTTGACATATTGTCGTATTATTGTCCTTTTTATTGTTTAGCCACAAGTATATAAGAAATTCTGTGTTTTGGGGTATATATATATGTATGTATGGTATGGTAAGGTTAGATGGATTGTCACATTATGAGGATAGCTAGTTCAAGTCAGATGATCATGCCTTGCTTATCTTTGTGGCTTGGTTTCTATTGCTGGATGTCCTTCCTAATGCCAACCATGTTACAGCATGTACTGGGAGCTTTTTCGTGGTTTACACTACTACTTTATAGGGTGGACTGCGTGATTTTCATTATGATACCAGGATGACCACCCAACAGATGAGACTGGGAACTTTTTCGTAGCACCATCACAACCACCTTACAGGGTGAACAGAGTGATTTTGTTTCTGTGGCATCAGCATTATCCTCCATATAAGATGGACTGGATGCCTTTTTTCATGACACAGCACTGTGAGAAAGTAGGTGTAGAGTGTGTCTGGTTTTCCATGCATGAGTGCATGGGTTAGACAGAAGAGGTGTATCAGGAGTGCAGGATAGGGATGGAGGATGTGAAGGCGGGAGATTTAAGGTAGGATACTAAGGTAGTGAAGGGGGAGGGGATGGGTAGTTCCCATCAACTTCAAATACCTTGCACCTTTTTATACAGCTGTCATCTTCCATACTCATCACATGTCAATACCACTGCAATCTCTTCTCCTGCACACTGTATCTCACCCCTCTTATGCCCAGTTTCTCTCTCAGTTCGTTGGCAATTCTTCCTTCATGTACACTACTATTACACATCCATCAGAGCATGCATGCTTCATTCTTTTTCCAATCTTTGTAGGTCCTATGCACACAGCGCTCAGGTCTCACTTCCATGCAGCATTGCTATTCACACACAAGCACCAAACAATCTGCCTTTCATGTTAAGGGAAGAACCTTCTTTAGCTAGCAATGGAAGTAGCTCCCTGAACTCTTTCCACACTATTCACACTCCGGCAACTGGACTTTCAGAGCGCCCACTGCTGATTTAATCACCTACGTGTCAACTATATTTATGGAGCCCTCTGAGCATTTTACAGAGCTTGTTTCATGTGAGCTCTTGCAGCTTACTGCTCCTGTACATTAACCACACATAAAGCCTACAATCTTTGCTAGCATGCCTGAGATCCAGCTACATTTCTTGTTTGCATTTGGTGCATAGAATGGAATTTCTACTGCATACTGAACAAGGCCATTTCCCTGAAGGGGTCAGTGCCCTGTTTTACTTTATACTTACTAGAACTTTAGTCTTTGCCAAATTTCATTTTCCCATCTGGAATATTTCGCTAATTATACCACAGATTCAGCTATAAGCACTAGATCATTGGCATATAACAGTTCCTATGAGCAGCCAGTTCCAAACCCCTATGAGAGAGCTAAGAACAGAGCCCTTGTAAACTCTCATTTGCCCACTAAATTCCTCACTGTACTTATTAGAGGGGGTGTATATATAATTTTAATGCAGTTTAAGTTTCATTCAACAAATTTTGTTTCATCTCAATTTTTATTTTTCATATAATTGTCATATTTTCAAACCATCACACTTAATCATATGTATACACACTGACACATAGAAATACACACCTTTACATACATGCATACACACATACATACATACATACATACATACATATATACATACATACATACATACATACATACATACATACATACATACATGGTGGCTGCCAACTCGTTTTCGAGTACGGCCACTACTTCATATCCATGTAGGAGAACCCCTACCGAAGCGCTGAACGAGTGTGACTTTTTAGTCCAGCCAGCGACTTGAAAACTCTGGTACAAACACTGCACTTGTGACAATTATTGACACATAGTGCTGGGCCCATGGTACTCTGTGACGACAAGTGCAGAGAGATCTCCAGATATAAAGCAATGCCTGTGCCGTGAAGCTTTTATAGTGAGCAAAGGCACTGCACAAAGCCAGTCCCACTCTCTTAACCAAGATGATATTTACCAAAAAGAAGAACAAGTCAACATCATTGGATACCATCAGGGTTGCAGGTGTTATATCAGAGTTTTCCTTCTCCTAGAATTCTGCCTTGACAAAGGCTAAGGGGTCATCTCTCATACATACATACATATATACATACATACATACATACATACATACATACATACATATTAAAGATTAGCAAAAAGGAGAATATCTATGCAGAACTAATGAAAAATCTGCAGATACTCCACCCTGACTATACCTTCAGATTTATACCTGTGATTATTGGGGCACTGGGATATGTTAGTAACTGCCTCAGTACAAATCTTGAGAAGCTGGGCTTCACAAAAACAGAAAGAACACAACTAGTTAGGAAATTACAAGTACAATCCATTAATGAAACAGTAAAAATATATAAAACATTCCAAAAATTCTGCATCTAATAACTGCATATACACTTGTACAGATACAAAACATATGCACATGCACACATACAACTCAAAACATCCACATCCACACATACAATAACATCCATACCTGCATACACATGCATACATATCTACCTAGTTGATGTTGTGTAAATTCCAATGAGAGAGTCTTGTATCTATGTTAGAAACCGACTCTCTCTCCCTCTATTGGTAAAAATTTGTGAAATTATAAAACCAGAAGAACATACATATATACATACACACACACATACACACACACACACATACATACATACACACATACATACATACATACATACATACATACATACATACATACATACATACATACATACATACATACATACATACACCTTCGGCTTCATACTCTTCATATTGGAGCTACAGGTCATATACCAACCTGCTTGGACCAAAGTATAACTGAACTTGATTTGTGGACAAAGAGCGCAGCTCCCTAATTCATAGACTACAAATGGCTGTGATAGCTGGCATCTTCAAAATTTGCAAAACATTCTTGCGATTCAAGGGATGACCATTTCTTTTCTTTTAAAAGCTTGCCACCAGGAAGGTGGCCGGTCAAAAATGTACTCAAAGTTAAGAGAAAGAGAAGCATACATACATGATGATGATGGCTGCCTCCTCGTTATCGAGTATGGCCATTGCACGATATACTATTATTAATCATACATACATACATATATCTTGATTGCTCCTTCTTGTCAGCAGTGCGGAATCCCTTAAATGATTGCCCATTTCTATCACTATCAGCATCTCTCCACCAATGCCAAAGACATACACCATCATGACAATACCAGGACCCCACCCACAGAATGATCTCCAATATTAGACAGAGACAGTATGGCTGCCAGATCTACTCCTACCTATGCTACACCCTCCAAGGTGTCAAAACTATGGAAGTGCTAATATTTCATTGGCTCAGTCTTGCATGACGCCCCAACAGCCACAGTAATATATCGGTTGTATATAAGTAATGTGGAGAATTCAGGTGGAGGCACGTGGCTTAATGGTAAGGGTGTTGGACTTATGATCATAATATTGTGGGTTCAATTCGTGGGCTGAGTTGTGTGTTGTGTTCTTGAGCAAAACACTTTATTTTACGTTGCTCCAGTACTCAGCTGAAAATGTATACCAGCAATAGCTGGGAGTTTAATACTGCAATGAACTGCCGTCCTATCCAGAGGGAGTCTTGTACTCTCAGTCACTTCATGCCATGAAACTGGTATAAGCACCGACCTGATGAGCCTCCTGGTTTGAGACAGACTTTAGGTTTGTCTCTGAAAAAGAAAATAGGGCACCAAAGGTTCAGAGATAGAATGAGGACCAAAAGAGACGGCTGTACATCATTGGATTATAGTGGCAAATCCTTGTACAAGAGTTATTCTCTAGTGTCAGGCCAAAGCAAGATGACCAGTAATCACATAAACCACAGGTTTCACTTCGAGGTTTCCCTCACTTAGAAAAATGCCATAATAACAGCGCAGTAAACTTACTGCACACTCTGACACTAGCTAGGGAGGTTTCTGAGTTCCTGTGCACAATTTGTTTGTCATACCTATGGCTAAGAAGTCTCATCTACCCTGGTTTAAAATTGGAGTGACCCTTCTCCTAGTTAAACTTCCACCCAAGGCTGATGATACCCAGAGCAATTGGTTTTCAAGCACCAGTAACTCACCTTTGTTCCTTCTCCTTGTCAGTTCCAAATATCTCCTCCACCTGAAGACCAGGAGATAAGATTCAATTGTCAGAGGCTGTATGAAACAAACCATTTAGGACATTTTAGTAGATTATATATATACATGCATATATAGACACACACACATACACACACACACACACACACACACACACACACACACACACATACACACACACATGTTAATTCATACTGATACACATAACTAAACTATCTTTTCTTAATATCTCTACATGCTCTCAATCAATTATATGTACAACCTACCACAATCATGCACACACACACACACACACACACACACACACACACATATATATATATATATATATATATATATATATATATATATATATATATATATATATATATATATATATATTATTCACCATTACATTGCTCATTGATGTATAAATACATCCTACATTTTTATATACTTGTACTCCTGAGTTCCTCCTAATATCTTTTGCACATAATCTTGTAACTTTGTGCTAACTTCTATTTTTCAAAAGTTTTAACCATGCACCATTTTTCTCCAAAGGGATGGGACTATATGCGTTAAATAGAGCTTACAGAGCAGCCCCTGTCACAGACACCTGACCAATATTCTGTCATGGATCTACTCCACATATTCATCTTCTAATTAGAACGTTTGGAAGCCACTTCATTCTTCCACACTCTGCAGCAAGAAGTTGTCAACTAGTCTTTCCCTGATTTTGAAAAAAAACCTCTTAGTTTGGACCAGTTCATTGTCGTTTTGTAGCAACCACATAATGGAATACCCCACAGTTGAAGTAGATATACATATATATATTATATTGCTTGGATAGCTTGATCCTATGTGACTGACTTACTTAGAAGCAATGTGTCATCTCTTAACAAGTGGCGGGCTTCTCCAAGGTAATTGTCATATTTAGTTAAGTGATGTTGTTATTCAGTAAACATTACTAAGTCTATAATAAGGCTATTTAATAATCCAGATGACACTATTTTCAATTAATTCATACTGTAACTACCCTATTTTAATATGTGATTGGGTTGACATAATTCCTCTGTGTGTATTAGTGTTATTATTTGTGTGTGTTTGTGTGTGTATTGTTGGTTTTATATCTTTATATAATCTTTACCTATCACACATGAAACACTATAACAGATGGAAATCTTAATTTTTGATCCAAAACATTTGAGACATCCTCTGGGGATCTATTCTTCAATTTCCTTCGGTCCTTTACGATAGTGAGGAATGTATATGATAATTCAAAATTAATCATTTTGATACCAAACCAACTGAAACAGCCCATGATTCTATGATACAAAAAATATCCACCTTGAAGTGTTCTTATTTAAATATAAACCTCCCATCATTATTCTAAGCAAGAATCTTTTCTTATGTTTCAATCTCCCTACTTATTTATTTATGTATTTATGTATTTATTTAATCAATTTAAACGTCCGTATAGAGCTATTAATAAGGGAGAAGTTAGTTGTATTAGTAAATCCCTTCAAAATTCTTGATTATTGTTTTAATTAATTGAAACACCTAGAATATTTCATAGAAAATATGTTAATAGAAGGGTTAGCATAAGTCAGTGGTGAATATGATAATGTAGAATAACTCTGTTGTTGGATATATTTTCTCACATCTAAATTCTCATGTCATACTATTTAGATACATCTGGTTATTTCAACCATCCCAAGAAACCACTCTTATGGGCCAACTCTTTATATTCTGAGTTCAAATCATGCTGTGACTTACTTTGGTGGCAGACTTAAACCATCAGCTAGTTTAACACCATCACATGGCTCTTGGATACCTTTAATAGAATTCCTGATTAAACAGTAAATAAATGTAGTTCTCAAAAGATCTTTAGTCAGGCTGCAAACCTACAGATACTCTAACTTCTTCTAAACAATAAGTGGTTTCAAACATAAAATGGTGAAGATTCCTTTAATGAAAACCTTTACTATGGCTTCATGTTTGCCACTTTATAGCCAGGCTCAAAGAAAACAATCATTGATTTTATATACTTTGATTAAGATTTATGTGTTACATAGGCACATGACTCAAGGTTGAAATAGAAAAGGAAATAAGATTATTTGATCTTCAAACCTTTTCCAATGTTTTTAATGGTATAATCAAAATAAAATATATTAACAACAGAAAATTGAGACTCATAAATTTAGCTCACTAGAAGCCTGATGATAACTTACTTTTACCCTACATCACACACCTTGTGGTCATGTACTACCATTAAGACTAAGGTGTTTTTGCCTTGAAAGTATAATCTCCTTCATTTTTGTTGTTACATTAAATATCTAGGTTATTCTTACTTCACTGGTTTAAGATACAAAATGTTTCATTGGCCAGATGCAATACAAACAATAGGACTCCAAGTTTTGTGAATACATTACTCTGAGCTTTTAGACAGGCCAATGCAAAATTGATAATAGGCCTGGATGTAATAGGCCTAGATGTAAAATATAGCCCCCTGTTCCCCAAAATTTAGTAAAGTGCCCAGACCATATATGAAAGTAGTTCCCCCTCCCCAAGCTGGTAATAGGTCCAAGTCAGATTTTAGATGAAAGACCCTAAGCTCAGGTCAACTATAAAATGTAGACCCCATTTCAAACTGCTCATTGAATAGTTTACTAACCAGTGTTAGATACATGGGATTTATATATGGACTACTGGTGTAACAGAATAGAATAATGGAAGGAAAATCTGAGGCAAGTAGGGTCCCTAAAATTTGTAGGCCAATGTAAATTGTCCCATATGTCCCCTACTTCTAGTCTACCCTCTCTTTAGAAATATTTAGTAACCCTATAGCTTCTAAAGAGATCAAGCATTAAATACAAAAACATCAGTCATAACAAATATTCTCAGACAGCAATTCAAAACTATTTTTTTAATACTCTCTTCATACATAACCTTTTGTTTAATTGTTCTTTTTGTTGTTGAGTGGTTCAACTACTATGATTGCAGTTTTGCTTCTTGCATGTTCTCATCATAACTGACTTCTCTTTTGTGAAACAAGACTGAAGAATTCTGCTGTGTTGTTTCTTACAATGAGAGTGACAATTAGTTTAAGTCTTTTACTTGTGAATAAACTCATGCTCAGATCAGAATCCTGATATATTATGACACATAGGACTTAAAATATTCACAGAAGGAGTATTACAAGAGAGAATCTTAACTAAAGTGGAGTAAAAATATTGTTATATATCTATGTAACCAAAATTCAGAATAATGGTTTTGTTCAATCTAACATGGATAGTAAAATCTTTAAAATTCCAATTTTAATACATTTTCATAAAAGTCTAATCTTTATAGCAGTCATGGGCAAACTGCGGCCCCCGAGCCACATGCAGCCTATTTGACTTTCTGAATGGTATGCCTAATTTCCAAATTGCCTTGAATTTTTTAGTAGTGTGGCCTGCCTTATGGTGAGTCATATTCTATGCAGCATACTGCTCGAAAAAGGTTGCCCATGCCTACTTTATAGTCTATATTCTATGTGAATCAATTTCTTCAGGTAAATACAAATCATTCATTTCATCTCCATATCTACATTGGGTCTCTGTCTTTAAATCTCTATATCAGGGAGTGCCTCACAGACAATTTCTTGTTTAATAAATACTGACAGTGGTAAAGATTTACAGTTTAAAAACCAGGCAAAATTTTACTTCTAAAATTTGTTTATTATGATTCTGTCTGTGAAATTATGCTCTTGTTACAGAAATATTTTATAATTTATTATATTAATATATAATGTTTATCATATATATAACTTGTTATAGAATATTCTGGAATGTTAATATTCCAGTATTGAACCAAAAATCATGTATGTATATATGTGCGTGTTTGTGTTTAAATATATATATATGTGTGTGTGTGTATGCATATATGTATGCATCCATTTGCATGTATGTGTTTGTATGTGTGGCTGTATGTAAGTGTGTGTATCTATGTGTGTATATCCATATGTGTGTATGTATTAGTGTATGTGTGTATGTATATAAGAATGTATGCATGTATGTGTGTGTACATTTTTGCTTTGATCAGAAGGAAGATGCAATGAACTTAGGATGGTGGTGTAATGGAGTATTAGTATATTGTTAATACTAGTAGAATATTATACACATAGTAATACAGGGTTTGTAGTGATGGTACAAACAACTAGCAGTATGGATAATATTAGTTTTACAGCACAGATCATTTAACACAACAGTGAATGGTGTTTGTTTTGATACTGTGGCTGTTCTTATGTATGGTTTGTAATGTTGATGCAAATAAAGACACTTGGTTTAGTGTTTAGGGTGTTTGGGGCCTGGTTATAAGGTCGTGAGTCTATTTCATCATGGCACTGAGCTGGCAAAAATGAGTTGTACCTGTAGTTCAAAAGGGACAGACTTACCACACACAGTCTCACTGAATCTCTCTCTATATATATGTATATATGTATATGTGTATATATAGGTATATATATATATATGTATATGTGTATGTTTATATATATATATATATGTGTGTGTGTGTGTATACATATATAGATATATACATATGCGTATATATATATATGTATATATGTATATATATATATATATATATATATTTGAAAAAAAGGAAAAGAATGACTTCACTTGTAGTGTTAAAAAATTTTATGATTTAATGTTATAATATCATATTATATTATATCATTAAATCATGAAAATGTTTAACACCACAAGTGAAGTCATTCTTTTCCTTTTTTTCAAATATACCTAACTGTACCAAGGATCTGACACATTTTCAAATATATACATATATATATATATATATACATACATATACATATATACATATATATTACATATATATAGTATATATATATATATGTATATATCTATATATGTAAATATATATATATGTATATATATACATATATACACACACACACATATATATATATATATATATCATCATTCATTCATCATCATTTCATTTTACGTCCACTTTTCCCTGCTTGCAAGGGTGGGACGGGAACTGATTCTGGCTTGATTTCTACAGCTGGATGCCCTTCCTAACACCAACCTCATTTACAGTGAGTGCTGGGTGCTTTTTTGCCGTGGCACCTCCACGACCACGTTGCAGTGGAATGATAGGGACCCCAGTCTCTATCATCTCATTTCTACAGCTGAGTAAACTGGAGCAATGTGAAATAAAGTGTCTTGCTCAAGGAAACAACACATCACCTAGTCTGAGAATATATAATCGTGCTATGCACATTTCAAAGACATCAAAGCGATTACATAATAATCCTTTGATGTGTTGTCACCAGAAAGGTGTTAAGGTGTGGTATGATTTAAGATAAAAGAAGATAACAAAGCCATTCTGTTTTACCCGGTTTTTATTGAAATACGACCTTAATTTTCGAAAATTAAGGTCACGTTTGAATAAAGAACAGATAAAACAGAACAGCTTTGTTACTTTCTTTTATCTTAAATCATACCACACCTTTTGTATTGTCACAGCCTTCAAATTACATACCTCCTTATACTTAACACACAATGCATCAAGCAAACTACAACACTCTCTTATATATTCATATATATATTCATATATATATATATATATATATATATATATATATATATATATATATATATATATATATATGTATGTATATGTTATATATATATACATGTATGTATATGTATAAATGTCCTATATATATACATCTATATTATATATATATGTATGCATATATATATATACACATATATGCTTATAACAGAGATGATGATAGTGTGTATTCATATATGTGTGTGTATATTTATATATGTGTGTGTTTGTGCATGTATATATACATATATGTGTGTGTGTGTGTGTGCATGTGTATGCATATATATATATATATATAGATAGATAGATGGATATATATATACATGTATGTATGTGTATGGAATGTTGTATATATGAGTAACAATAGCCTCATACAATGATAACATCTTTTTCAAAAGAAAAATCTGATACAAAAAAAATTGAACCATTATTATGGAGATATGAAAGAAAAAGAAAAAAGTGAAAAAAAAATTAAAACAAAACCAAGCAATGAACAAAGTGGGGAAGAGGTAAAGAAGGGCAGATGTGACTGTATAGGAAAGTAGGAGAAAGGGCTATAATAATTTTGTTAGGGTAAGCAGTGATTATTTTCTTTCTTAGGAATACACTTCACTGGTCATGGATTGGCCCTTTCCATTCTGAGTTCAAATCCCACCAAGGTTAACTTTACCTTTCATCCTTACGGGGTCGATAAAATAAAATACCAGTAATACACTGGGTAATTGCTGGTCTTGTGCCAAAAGTAGAAACAATTATTATCATCATCATCATCATCATCATCATTTAGGCCCATTTTTCAATCTTGCATGGGTTAGGTAGGTTCAATTTCTAGTATGTACACAAATACTTTTTATTTCTTTAACATCCTGTACTGCATGAAACTGCCTTAGCAAAAGATTCTTAAAAAGTACAAAATAGCACTACAATAGCATCATGTTAAAAATGAATGTCTTTAGTCTACTACTGCAAATATTCACAATAATCTGCTCGCTAGGAAAGATACTATAAACATTTATATTAACAAACCTCTCATTAGTCATTATCCGCTAAATCATTACAGGATGCTAAGAGTTAAAGGGATACAGTTATAGATTAAATGGGTGTTTTTTTTAATCTTTTTCTCTAGTGATCTACATAAATGATACACCAACTCCTCATATGATATAAATAGTTAATATAATAAATACATATTTATCCCCTAAACTGGTGACTCCATTAAAATTCTGATTTCTATGGTAGTACCATGATGGGGTATTTTTTTTTCATTCTTATTATTTCAAATCTGATTGGGAACTTTTAATGGAAATAAAGACTATTTTGGAAGTAGAGTTCAGATAAGGCTTTGAAAAATAAAGTCTCATGTTCCACAAAAAACTAACAGCTTGTTCACTGCATGGATCACCTGACCGTGCACTATAACGTATGTCTGCCATTCTGCACTTTAAAAAAAGCACCAATCTTCCACTGATTCCTTATTCCGGATATTTCCTAAACATTTCTACTACCAGATGTCTTTACACCAGCTGCTTCATTTTTCTTTCTTTCTATCTTTCTTTCTGTCTTTCATTATTTCTTTCTGGGCGGTGAATTGGCAGTATCGGTAGAGGGTCGGACGCCATGCTTTGCAGCATAGTTACGTCCCTTTACAGTCTGAGTTCAAATCCCGCCAAGGTTAACTTTGCCTTTCATCCTTACGGGGTCGATAAAATAAAGTACCAGTAATGCACTGGGTAATTGCTGGCCTTGTGCCTAAGTAGAAACAATTATTTCTTTCTGTTTATCTTTCCTTTGAAGATCTTATGTCCATTGTTTGGGGTTTTTTTTTTCTTTTATAGTATGTTTGTAATAAATATTTTTCTTTGACATTTTGTCAAACTGTCAATATGTTTGACCAAAAACACACATGCATACATACATACACACATACACATACACACACACACACATAGATACATACATACATGATGATGATGGCTGCAACTCGATTTCAAGTAATGCCATCGTTTGACACCTAAGCATGAGCAGCACGGACGTGGCTTTTTAATCCTGCTAGGGACTTGCACACTCTTGCACTGATGTTGCAACAATGGAGACCTCTCGCAGTAGGTGTTACGATCCTGTTTTGGTGCACTATCAAATGACGTTTCAATCCTCCAACTGTGGCACACTCTTTTCCACACTCCCCATACATACATACATACATGGTGGCTGCCAACTCGTTTTCGAGTATGGCCACTACTTTATATCCATGTAGGAGAACACCTACCGATGCGCTGAACGAGTGTGACTTTTTAGTCCAGCCAGCGACTTGAAAACTCTGGTACAAACACTACACTTGTGACAATTATTGACACATAGTGCTTTACCTTTGGTACCATGTGACGACAAGTGCAGAGAGATCTCCAGATACAAAGCAATGCCTGTGCCGTGAAGCTTTTATAGTGAGCAAAGGCACTGCACAAAGCCAGTCCCACTCTCTTAACCAAGATGATATTTACCAAAAAGAAGAACAAGTCAACATCATTGGATACCATCAGGGTTGCAGGTGTTATATCAGAGTTTTCCTTCTCCTAGAATTCTGCCTTGACAAAGGCTAAGGGGTCATCTCTCCCAGTGATTTTGGATGGCCATTGACTCTTAAGAGCTCCTTTGCCCTTTGACAGGTTTTGTTTTTAGTCCTGCAGGATGTCCAAAGTCACCCTCCTCACCAAGAAACCTTGGTGGGGTTGCCAGTTTAGTCGCCAACGACCCGACCATGAGACAGGTTGTACTGGGATACATGTTACCAGTAGCACCAAGTGGTGACCTGACATACATACATACATACATACATACATACATACATAAACAGATACACATAACATCAGGAACAACAGTTAAACATTAATACAATGTTAAGTGCTTATGGTATTGTATATACATTGATATATATGTATGTGTATGGATGCAGCATGGCCAAATAGTTAAAGAGCTTGCTTCACAATCATTAGGTCCCAGGTTCAATCCTACTGAGTGGTATCTTGGGCATGTATCATTTACCATAACCTCAGATCCAGGCCTTGTAAGTGAAAGTGAATAGATAGATACTGTCAGGTGGACTTGTGCCAGTAATTCAAAAGAACAAGCCTTGTCAGACACAGTGCTGAATCTCCCTAAGAATTACATTATGGGTACATGTGCATGAGGAATGCTTAGTCACTTGATATTAATTTCATATATTTCCATAGATTGAACAATTGAAACATTCACCATTGAAACTGAAGGAATTCCATTCCATTTCATATGTGTGTGTGTGTATATATATATATACATATAATATATGTGTGTGTGTGTATATATATATACATATAATATATATGTGCGTGTGTGTGTGTGTGTATATATATATATATATATATATATATATATATATATATATATATATGTAATATATATATATGTGTGTGTGTGTGTGTGTGTTTGAACAATAAAAACAGAAGTCAGGTGTAGGTAGAGACTCAGTTCATTGTTTTAGAGTCGTTTCAGAAGGTCGATTGAACGGTGGACATCGATGTATTGGGATAGTAGTGGTTAGGTTACTACCTATTACTAGTCTCAAAGTTCCTGTTCAATCAGCCAGCCACCGTCCTCAGAACATATATATATAGATAGATAGATAGATTGAGAACAAATATATATATATGCACGTGTGTGTGCGTGTATTTATATGAATATATGTATGATCAGTTCATGGTTCTACGATCGTTTCTTAAGGTAGATTGATTGATCATGATAGATCGATATAATGACTAATTGATTGTAGTTACACAACCACATAATGTTAGTCTTGATACTCAAGATTCATCTCATAGACATATATAGATTTCTTGCGTAAGGATAAGGTCATAGGTCAGAAGCATAAGGTCATAGGTATTGCATATGCATAAGGTCAGAAATTTGGATAGACAACACAGTTAATTATGGTCAAATGTATTGGTAACAAAATATTGTTATTTCCAAAACATCTTTAAAATTTATAATAATTCCACCATAACAAAATATAATTTAAATTTATTTCAAAATTATTTTGCCATTTATTTTAGAAATAATTTTGTTTAATTTTTAAAAAGGTATCTATTCCATTCCTTTCTGTTTTACCTGAAATAAGATCTTCAATGGATTTCAAGTTTCTTTGTTAATTGTTATACTTTTTATGTTTTCCCCTAAAATTTTCAAAATGTCTTTTGAGACTAAGTTCTTTCTGAACCATTTCATATTCTTTTCTGATTTCATGCTTTCCTCTTTCAGCACTCACCTAATTCTAAGTGGTTTTCATTCCAGCTTCTGTTAAGTCTTTACTTGTTGCTTTAATCTATTCTTTACCATTTCACATGTATCCAAACATTGTTTTCAGGTCTAATTCATTATGAATATTAATTATACCTTAATGCAGTCTTCTGAGGAAACAACAATATCATTGTGTGCATGAAGATGCATATATCATAGAAGTTGAAGTTTCTTTGGTTGTTACCCCGAGTTTCATGTAGCTAATTAGACAATATATAAGCAAAATTATTCATTAACACATCGAAATATGATTAGTTATCAAGATTTGATTGGTTGCCAAAAAGCTGCTATATTTATCTATTCACATATAAAAACATGATATTTTCATGCTTCAGTTTCATATGTGTAAAACATACAACTGCAAAGAAGTTGGTTACAGGTAATGTTGTTTTAGTGTTCGTGAAAACCAACATTGTGTTTTTGGGGGGTTTTTTTAATATGGGACCTTCTTTCATGATCTGGCAAATCCACTATGTAGGAAACAAGCTATTTTAGAATTTTGGTATTTGAAAATTCCTCAGTAAATATGGATGGAAGTGTTTACAAAAATTCACCAAATCCAATATTTTGTTTGAAATTTCAAAAAACTGTAATAGAACATTATACTTCTTTGAGTAACAGAGATTGCGTCTTCTAAAACCATTTATAAACTAATTTATTTTAATCTTTAATATTATCATCTTTTAAACTCTAGATATATTTGTATAGTGAGGTGCTGATGCATCTTTCTAAAAATAATAACTTTTTATTACAAACTTCAGTAATTTTGAATAAAACTTGGGAATTGACGAATTCATACAGAGACTTTCATCACTAATATGTTTAGGAACATTTTTACACTTATGTATAGTCATATAGCTTCCCTATTTCAATTGTTTCAATAATTGGAAATATGAAACTCAGAGTAACAATGGAAGCTTCAGTTTCTAATAAAATATACAAACTCTAATTAATGTATTAAAACATTCACCAGTCCATATATGTGTGTGTTTCTATGTGTGTGTGTGTGTGGTATCTCGAAGGTTTCATTATTCCATTCTAATATAGTCTAATAGATGTTGTCAAAGCTAAAATAAGGTAATTAATTTTAAATATCTTACATTGTGAATGAGAACACATCATTTTTAGATGAGTTGAAATGTTTATTGTGAATCACAGGTTTATCTATGTTTATATATATATATATACATATGTGTGTGTGTGTATGTACGTGTATGTAGATATATATACATACAATATATACACATATATGTATATACCTGATTTCCTAAGTTATTATTTATAGCAATCAATTGTTGTTAGGATTCTCACATTTTCAATTTTCAAATCATCCAGTGCTTCGATACTTCATAAGGTTTATATATAGAAAGAGTTAATATGAAGCAATGTGAGATGTGTAATAATTAAAGACTACAGGAAGCTGGTACAATGCACTAGAAATATATAAAAGCTGAAGGATGTCAAATAAAACAAAACAGTCATGCATTTTTTTAACCAGTATCCTTCAAAATAATATTTCAAGGTTATCGCCATGTTTGACAAGAACTTCATCTGTCAAAAAACGCCTTAACAAATGCCACAACCAGGTCATTGAGGTCACCATAGAAGCGATGGAAAGGAATTTGTGGGATTTAAGAATTAACAGAAGCCACACATAAATCAGAACTACATTGAGCAGAGTGGCTTCTATGACTGCTCTATGAATACGCAATCCACACAGTTGGGCCAGTTAAGGAACCATTCACTGGTCATTTTTGTTTTGCATTTGAAAAAGGGTACTAACCATGAAATATTATGCTAGGTAAAAAACATTGTTTTGTTTTATTTGTTGTCCTTTGCTCATTAAATACTTTTACCACATTGTACTGGCTTTCTGAAGTCCTTACTAATCAATCAATCAATATTATATATATATATATATATATATATATATATATATATATATATATATATATATATATATGTATATATATATATATATATATATATGTATATATATATATATATATATATATACATCATCATCATCATCATCATCATCATCATCATTTTACGTCCGCTTTTCCCTGCTTGCAAGGGTGGGATGGGTCTTATTCAGCACAGCATCTCTCCACTCATCACGGTCCTTCCTCATCTCCACCGGTCCTTCCTCATCTCCACCATGAGCTTCAGCGATCTGAGGTCTGTTCTCACCACTTCCGCCTATGTTTTTCGTGGTCTACCTCTACCACGAAAAACATGGGCGGAGGTGGTGAGAACAGACCTCAGATCATTGAAGCTCACGGTGGAGATGACGAAGGACCGTGATGAGTGGAGAGATGCTGTGCTGAATAAGACCCATCCCACCCTTGCAAGCAGGGAAAAGCGGACGTAAAATGATGATGATGATGATGATGATGATGATGATGATGATGATGTATATATATATATATATATATATATATATATATACATATATATTACAGATTGGTAAGAAGAAAAATATTGTGGGTTTGTTGTTAGATATATTTTCACCATTTTTTAAAATAATATGTTTCTTTTCTTCAGCTGAATTTAATATAGGGAATAACTTCTTCTCTATGATAGATTCACAGCCTATAGTAAAATTCTGGATAGATCTTTTGTCCCTTACATTCTGAGCTGAAACCCTGCTGTGCTCAACTTTCTCTTTCATGTTCCATAAAATAATGCAACAATCAATTGATTTGTGGTATAAAATTATGGTGTCTTACATTCTGAGTTCAAATCTGGGTCAATAAAATAAAGTACCACTCAAGTATTGATGTGAATTGAATTATAAGAGAAGACTAATATTCAGAAACAAACAAAACTATCATCCTACCTGAAATCACTCCCATTTCAAACTGTTCATTTTGAAATATATTTATCTACAACTCTTCCATCATAATTTATACTCCAGACATTAGCTTAATGAGAAAGTTAGTTATATTACTACATTCCTTCAAATTCTTGATATTTTCAAATATAATTGAAAATCATAGTTAATATCTTTCATTAGAAATATGATAACAAAACGGTTAAACCTATCTGAAAACCTTTATCATAATTTTGTCTAAGTACCTTTGTTAAGCTATGCTCCAAATACCAGCTTAATAATGAGAAAATTAGTTATTTTACTAAATCCTATTAAATTCTTTTTTTATCTATATCAATCTAATGTATTTTGTCTGAATTTCTAAGATGTAGAGAGCTGAAGATAACTCCATTCAGTTTAGAGCAATTTACCCCCACCTACCCACCCGAAAGCCTGTGAGGGTGCATGGCCTTGGATATGGATTTTGTGATCATAAAATCATAGGTTTAATTCCTGAACTGGATGGTTCATTGTGTTCTTGAGCATAATGCTTCATTTCACATTACTTTTCCATGATTGGACTGAGGCCCCTATCATTAAAACTCCTGAGAAACCTCCATTGAGATGCATTGTCATAGGAGGTGAGCTAAATCCCCATAGATGTGAGCTGTAAATTCCATTTTATTTTTATAGCTGAAAAAGGGAAGGTCAGTGGGTACAAAATCCAAAACATTGTGACTATAACAACCAAGATAAGAGAATTAGTCTGAATAGATTAGCCTATAGTAATAGCTCAGTTAACCTGAAAGATCTCGCCTATCCATGGCAGAATGTTTATCTCATATCACATAGCACCATACAGAGGTCAGTAATAATCATTGCTTTATGAGCACTTTCTGTCCACTCAACACTAGCATCATCATCATCATCCTCATCATCATCATCTTCACAAACTCCAAAACCACCACCAACACCACCACCACTACCAATAATAATACCATCATATTCATGATACCTCCCAACACCACCATCAATAAAAACAGCTGCAACACACTATACTACATACAACAATAACAGCACCATCATCATCACCTCCTCCAACACAACAACTCTATCATCATCATCAGCTTGATTCAGAGACTAGGATATATATATATATATATATCATCATCATCATCATCATCATCACCGTTTTACGTCCGTTCTTCCATGCTAGCATGGGTTAGACGGGTTGTCCTGCTCTGGACAGTGTCTGGTCGGCTGACCATGCCTTGCTCATACAGGAACTGATTCTGGCTTGATTTCTACAGCTGGATGCCCTTCCTAACACCAACCTCATTTACAATGAGTGCTGGGTGCTTTTTCCGTGACGCCTACACGTCCACTTTACAGTGTGGGCTGGGTGCTTTTTTCCGTGGCACCTCCATGACCACTTTGCAGTGGGAGGGGGTGGGGGCATATTGTCTATATGCTTCAGCTTGTACCCATGGGAGGTCGGGTACTCTGTATTACTGCGTGACGCCAGAGGTCACGGTCGTGTGTCATCACCTTTGAGAGGTGTAATTGGGTAAGGTCGGCTTTTATCACCTCATCCCAGGTCTCCTTGGGTCTCCCCACTCCGCGGTTTCCATTGACTTCTAGTGTTCTGCACCTTTTTATGTAGCTGTCATCCTTCATACGCATCACATGTCCATACCAATGCAACCGCCTCTCCTGCACACAGCATTTGATTCCTCTTATGCTCAGTCTCTCTCTCAATTCATTTATGCTTTGCCGTTCGCGTATATTACTATTACACATCCATCGGAGCATGCAGGCTTCGTTTCTTTCTAATCTACATAAGTCTTCCACCTTCAGCGCCCAGGTCTCACTACCATGTAACATTGCTGTTCGGATACACGCATAATACAGTCTGCCTTTCATTTTGAGGGAGAAGCCTTTTGCAGCTAGCAGTGGCAGTAGTTCCCTGAACTTCTTCTATCCCATTCTTACCCTAGTTATTGTACTTTCTGAACACCCATCTCCGCTGCTAATTCGGTCACCTAGGTAGCAGAAGTTGTCTACTGTTTCTACAGAGCCCTCCCAGAGAATGGTGGTACTTGTTTCCTGTGGCTGTTTGCTGCTTGCTGTCCCAGCACAGCTGCTACATGTGAAGCCAACATTCTTAATTAAGCTTCCTGAGATTCTGCTACATCTCTTGTGTACCCATTGTTTGCATTTGGGGAAGAGAATGGAGTTCCTACCTACACCTTTCCTACATACTGAGCAAGGCCATTTCCCTGAGGGGATCTGGGTTCTGTTTTCTCGTCTACTTACAGGGACCTAGGTCTTTGTCAGGTTGACTTTGAGACCCTTTCTTTCTAGTCCCTGCTTCCAAGTTTGGAATTTCTTCTCTAGTTCTACCATAGATTCAGCTATAAGTGTGAGGTCATCTGCATACAGGAGTTCCCATGGGCATCCGGTCTTAAACTCCTCCGTTATTGCCAGCAGGACTATGATGAACAGGAGAGGGTTAAGAACAGAGCCCTGGTGACACCAACCTGTACGCTAAATTCCTTGCTATACTCATTGCTAATCCTAACTTTGCTGACTGCTCCCCTATACATGGCTTATATATATATATATATATATATATATATATATATATATATATATATATGTGTGTGTGTGTGTGTGTGTGTGTGTGTGTATGTGTGTGTGTGTGTGTGTGTGTGTGTGTGCATGTATAATCATCATCAACAATATTTAATGTCTATTTGCAATGCTAGCAAGGATAGAACAAGTCATCACAGACCAAGTCAGTACTTAATCAGTGCTACTGACCTCTCAAATGGGCCAGGAGGTGGCATTATGTTACTACAAGCAACAGAGTGCACCAGATGCATTTTAACATGGCACAACCAATGCCAAGATGAGCATACAATGCCGTTGGGAAGCAGAGTATCATTAATAATAATTAGGGAACAAAGATTCAGTGTTGCATCATATACGTATTTAATCACATATTACATATGTTTCACTGCCAATCAGCTTGAGGAATGATCGATTATGTTCGTTCTTGACTCTGGAATCAAAAGTTCCTCAGATGTGTTTTCACATGTAGACTCACACCCAATTGGACATGAGTCTACATGTGAAGGATATTAGTTAAATATGATCTGAGAAATTATCAACATTGTCATCATCATCATCATCACCATCATCATCCAATGTCCATTCTCCTTGCTAGTAAAGGTTGGCTGGGTCTTTGCAGACCAAATCAATACTCAATTATAGCTACTGACCACTCAAATGGACTGAGGCCACATCTCACATATGTTGCCACTATCTCATGAATGAAGTAATTTTAACATTCACATCTGCTTGTCCCAGAACCACTTGGTAAAACTGTGCATTACTGGCTTGTTTATATCCATGGTTAACACTGGTTCTTCTAATACCCTAAAACTTCCTTCAAATATTACTCATATGTCTACATTAATATCTTTGAAACACTTCTCACTTCATCATTTAATTACTGCATACTTTACATTAAAAACACATTAGTCACATTGACAAGTTACAACTTTACTAACTCTCAACCAGGGCCAAATTAAAGCAAATGCTCACAGGAAACTTAATGAACATTTAAATGCACATGAATATAGATCTACACATAGAACGATACTGAGGTTTCAACATCTAGCCATGTCAACCTCTAAAACAGGTGACACCCAAAGTAAAAGATATTAGAATATATTTTTAATTTTGACAAGAATGTTGTCATAGCTATATTTTAATACATATTTAAAACAGAACAGGGCCTTTGGACTATGATGCCCAGGTCTATACCCAGGGCTGTATTAAGTCTTTTTTAGGTCCTAAACACATAAAAGACTATGGTGACACGCCTCTCCATATAAAGTCTACAAAAATAATTTTTGGGGAATGACAAATACATTTAATTTTAATAAAATGGTGCCTCCCTTCCATTGATACCCTTAGCATGTGCTTCTTTTGCTTACTGGTTAATCCAGCCCAGGCTGTAGCCCACATAGCTCATCTGTAAATCTGGTGTAAAATCTTCCCTGTACTCTTTAGAAATGCTTGTTTTCTTTCAACACAGCCATTGTCTGTTGTGCACCTTAGAAAAATGTTATCAAACTAATGATCAACAAAGCATGTCCAGCAGCTTTTAATCAGTTTCCTGCTTAATCACAACTATTCACAATATATTCACTGCCTCCTCTTACTCCTCCCAACACTTTATTTCCATTAGGGAATGGATTTTAAGACATTACTCCTTTTGCTTTCCTCTCCCAATAATAGTAATTCTTTCTTTCTTTCAAAAACACATTTTTGTACTCAAGTTTTTTCATCCATAAACTAGGAAGCTTGTGATTTGTTTAGCTATTTGTCATAAACTGGGAGGTTTTTTTAACTGGGAGATTTGTTGTTGTTTTAGTTATATAACTGTGTATCCGTGGTTTCTGTTCTTCATGAAAAATATAGAACGCAGTGAGAAATATCTGGTCTAAATTTCTGAGATGAAGAATTATCATTATTAATCATTTAGTGGTCAATAACGAAATCATTAATCACTGATTTATTCCCACTAGGTTTCTTATCTTAACTCTGAACATCCTGTAAGGATTCAGCAGTAATTATTTTAAAATAGATTTGTTTATTCAAATGTTTGTAGTATCTTTACTAGTGCAATAAACTAATGTCATAGTTCAGTTTTTGTACTTTCCAAAGATGCTTTGTGGTTTCATAACATACAGGATGTCAAGAGATAATTGTTATAATCACAACATTTCAGCCACTGTACCCTCCAGGTTTTTTCAGGTGCCTGTCATCTTCAGTAAGGTTCCCAAAATTTCAAACCAAACTCTTTATTCAAATCAAAGGGGTAGATTGTTCTAATTCCATTGTCCAGGGTTTCAATAAAGAAAAAGGTTTGATTCACAATTCTAAGAACTTAACCAAAAACAACAGACACCTGAAGAAAGCCAGAGGGTACAACAGCCAAAATATGATTATAACAAGCAGTGTGAGAACATTAGTCTGAATAAAACAGTTTATAATAATTGTTTCTACTATTGGCACAAGGCCAGCAATTATATCAGTGTATTACTGGTACTTTATAATAATGAGTGAGAAATAGTTTAGAAAATGTAACATAATTCCTGGATTTCCATTAGATAAAATTCTGTCTAATTCTATAATGTTATGTAAAATTATGGTTAGAGATTCCATGAGATAGCAGAACAGATGGAGGTGCCTGGAATTGGGCCCAGGTAAAATTCTCTAGATTCACAGTTAGGAGGTTTAATTATAAATATTTGATAATGTGTGCTATTAAAGATTTCTTTAGAATTAGGTGAACATTTGAGGATATGTATGTAGAACATATATGTAGAACATGTGTGTAGAACATGTATGTAGATTATAGACACAGAAGTCTTAGCTAAAATAATTAATACCAAAGTAGTGGGTATACAATATAGAATGTATTTATACAGCATGGAATAAATATTATATTAGCATAGTAATCCATGGTAATATTAGAAATATATAAATGTCAATATTTAAATATTATGTGATAGCTTAAATAATAGCGAAAGGATAAAAAGCTGCCTTTGAAAATGTCTTTTAATAATAATTTTTTCTTTATATTTTTTTTGATAATATTTTTATACAAGCTAACAATTGTAGTAACTTTATTTCACTTTCTCTACCATGGTTTATTAAATATATGTAGTTATTTATATATATATATATATTCACATTTATGCATAAAAGTATATATATATATATACATACACATTTATGCATAAAAGTAATTTGCTTATGATTTTAAGAGACCTTTTAGTAATTGTCGATGTTAATCTATTTACATTTTAATAATTATTATTACCATTTTTAGATCAATTCCATAGTTCCATAATTGCATATGTTCTTACATGTTTTGCTAATAATCTATTAAAACGTATTTCCTACCAGCAACAGTTGACACTTGGTGACATGGTTTTATTGAGAAATATATAACAGGATTACTCTACTCCTTTTAGATCCCTATTTTATAATAACACATAATCCCTTTTAAAAAAATAATATTTTAAAATTAATCAGAAAATATCCTAAACATTTCTTAAATTAAATTTAAAATAAGTGATATTATATTTTCTAAAATATTGACTAATTAACCTCAATATTTAAATGTGCATACAATGTGAACGTAATAACAGACTGCTGATAACTGTTGATAATGTGTATGTTGTTAATTTTTATGTGTTGCTAACTTTGATGTGTTTTTCATGTAACAACTTACCCTACATGCTGCACTTCTGTACTCATTAGTTTCTGAAATAAATTATCTATCTTGTCAAATAATTGTCTGCTTCCAATGCATTAATAACCAGACTTTGACATATAACCCTTTTGATACCTAAACCAACCCCACCTGAGACCAAATCTCCTTTAATCCATTGATACAAAACTGCTTGTTTTAAAGCATTCAAATTTAAATTAAAACCTTACATCATAATTTTTTATACAAGAATTTTTTGTTATGTGCCCTGCCAAATGCTAGGTTAATAAAGAGAAATAATACTTATTTTGCTACATATCTCCAAATTCTATTTCTAAAATTAATTGAAACACATAAAACTATCCATTTTAACCCTTTACCATTTACATTACTCTATATTTACTATTGTATCTTCACAGTAAAGGCTTTACCTCACATAATTATCTCACATAATGTCATAACTACGAGGTTTTGATATTATTTATTTTGAGAACAATACCTTGGTGTGAATGGCCAGTTAGGACTGGTTTGAACAGAAAGAGGTGAGAGAATTCTGGCCAGATACAGCCAGTTTAAATGCTAAAGGGTTAAAATATTCATGAAAACTTTCCATCATAATTCTATGTAAGAACGTTTGTTATGTTCAATAATTAAAAGGTTAGTTGTTATAGTAAATCCCTCTAAATTTTTGATTATTTTCAAAGCAAATTAAAACACATAAGCAGAGTATTTTCATAGAAATATGGTCACAAAAGGGTTAATCTTCCATCTTTCTTTGATGTAGCTTCACTTCCTCTCTTTCTGTCTTATTGTTCTTTCTTTTGCTCATCTTTTATCACAGTGTTTTCCTTTACTTTTGTCTCAGCTTTACTATGACTTGGTTTTTACTCACTTCCTTTCTCATCTTCTCTCATTGTCAATTCATTTTTGAAAAATTGTTGATATCAAAACAGTTGATAAACTAACAAAGTTAAATGTTGTCATCCCCAAACATGCCCCTGACTACATCAGATGAACCCTACCAGACGAGCCAGGCAAGAGCGGTGGTGGTGGTGGTGGTGGTGGTGGTGGTGGCTGTGGTGGGACAGCTGGTGGGCCATTTGGTTGTGGGCCTACTCTCCTTAAGTTCTTGTTCTGTTTGGTTATATTTAAGTATATCATATACACTACATGTATATGTATATATGTATATACCTGTAACACTTACATAAATAATATGTATTTAGCACTGATTACTGAAATAATTAATGAGTAATTTGAAATGGAGTCTACATTTCTTATCTGGTCTGAACATGCTACCAGCAATGGTGGACTATCTTTCACATCTAGCCTGAACATATTACTAGAATTGGGGGCTTACATTCTACATTAGGTTTGTGCCTATTACAATTCATGGGTCTGAAATACTAAAAGAAGACATGATTTAATTAAAATAAATATTATATTGTGAGGCCTTGCTCATTTTATTAATAAGTTGGGAGGAATGAAACGGTAGGTTTCACTTCATTAATGGAGAATTTCTTTGTGGCCTGACTAAAAAATAGTTTCTGGACAGTAAGTAAAATATATATAACCAATAATATTCGGGTGGGTATTATTTCACATAATTGGAACCTTCAAAAGACTTGTACTATTAACTTAGCACACAAAGGAGCATTTATGGAGTCACCCAACTTGCTGGAAATAGTGATCAGATTCTCCTTCAAATCAAACCTTATCATCTTAAAAAAAGAAGAATGCATTTTTTTTTCTAACTTGGTGGGTATAAAAGATGGGACAGTACCGATGACTTTGAAAGGCCCTCTGAGACTGAAGGGACAAATTCCATTGATCTTTTGCTTAGACTGATACAAGTTTATTTGTTTTATAATGGTATGAACAGAGAGGAAGTTCCAGAGGGCCACTGTTCTAAGCCAGAAGGACTGGGTATAGTTGTTAGTGCAGAGTCTTGGGAGCTGGATACCTTTATATTTCGAGTTCAAATCTGACCAAAAACTGACTTTACCTTTCACTATTCCAAGGCCAAAAAAATATTTTTGAGGTCTACTAAATTACATTCCTCTCACAAAATTTGAATGTTCATTCTAATTTAAGAAATTCATTGAACAAAAACATGAAATCCTCAAAATCTACTTTTGATTTCTTATACAATTGATTATTAATATTAAGCAGTGGATTCACAGAATCATTTTAAAAAATCAGACAAAATGCCTTGGTGTATTTATACCAGTTCTTCATCTTTCGAGTTTTCTCCAACATTCTAGCAACTCTGTTACTTATAAGGAGCTCCTTATGTTTGTTATTGCAGCTTAATGAAATATAGGTCTATGGTGATAACCTTCAAATAGTAATTAACTTAAGAATTAAATTTGTCTTAGAGAGATACCTTCTGTTGTTAGCTGTTGCCAAAACAAAACAATTATGATACCTGGGATCTTCTGCATCTTTCTCATAATTATCATCAGCACGTTTTTATATCCACTTTTTCATACTGATATGGGTTGAGCAGGACTTTTGAAGGCAATATACATAAAACTGTTTTTTTTCTGACACTAACCTATTTGGTTGCCCCTTAAGACACACAGGGATACAGTGTACCTATTTAAAAAACTGGGATACATACAGTTATCATACAACATATAGGGTGAACCTAATTTAAAAACTGGGATACAAATGGTTAAGTTATCTAGCAACCCACAAGGATGTATTCTAAAAACTAGGATACGCATAGTTATTTTTCAACACACATGGATACAGTGTACCTATTCTGAACGTTGGGTTGCACAGAGTTAGGTTATGTCATACAGGTATACAATGTACCTATTCTAAAAACTGGGATAGACACGGTTGTTCTTTATAATACTAATATTTTCTCCACTCTCTATTTGTTGATTTAACAATTCTACAATACTGACATTTTAAGTCTATTTTACTAAGCATGGTAGTCATAAAAATGACTACTTTTACAACATAAACGTTCAAATAGACTCATTTAAATCATGTGTATGTAATGTGAAATGTAATGTATATGTATGTAAATTATGTATGCGTCTTTGTGTAAAATCCTGTAATGTGTGTGTATGTAAATCTTGTGTGTAGGTATGTAAAATCATGTGTGTGTATGTAAAATCATGTGTGTGTGTTTGTATGTAAAATTCTACAATATATGAGTGTATATAAAATCATGTAATACATGTGTGTGTTTAAAAGTATGTGTATATGTAAAATCATGTAATGTATTTGTGTAAAATTGTGTTTGTTTAAAATCATATAATATATGTGTATTTAAAATCATGTGATATATGTGTTTGTTTAAAATTGTGTAACATATGTGTGTATTTAAAAATCATGTGATATATGTGTTTGTTTAAAATTGTGTAACATATGTGTGTATTTAAAATCATGTGATATATGTGTTTGTTTAAAATTGTGTAACATATGTGTGTATTTAAAATCATGTGATATATGTGTTTGTTTAAAATTGTGTAACATATGTGTGTATTTAAAATCATGTGATATATGTGTTTGTTTAAAATCATGTAATATATGTGTTTGTTTAAAATTGTGTAACATATGTGTATATTTAAAATTATGTGATATATGTGTTTGTTTAAAATTGTGTAACATATGTGTGTATTTAAAATCATGTGATATATGTGTTTGTTTAAAATCATGTAATATATGTGTTTGTTTAAAATTGTGTAATGTATGTGTTTGTATAATATATGTGTGTATAAAAGCAGTTAATTGGCAGAATCGTTAGAACATCGGATAGAATGCTTCATAGTATTTGTTCTGGTTTTCTGCATTCTGAGTTCAAACCATGCCAAGATCAAATTTACATTTCTTTTGATAAATATAGTACCTGTCCAATAATGAAGTTAATTCTTCTTCTATCCTTCTTTTTCACTTCCCCTCTGTCTCTCTCACTCTATTTTTATTTCTTTGGAAGAAATAAGTTGTGTTCAGACCTGGAAAGGGCCCATGAAATGAATGAGTAAATGTCAAAGTATATGTGTGTGTATGTAAATCATGTTATATATGTATGTATAGATGCATGGATGTGTGCTTCACTTTGCAGCCATGTGGTTTTAGGTTCACTGCTACTGCATGGCATCTTGGGCAAGTGTCTTCTACTCTTGCCTCAGGTTGATGAATACCATGTGAGAGAAATTTGATAGACAGAAACTGAAGATGATTGTTGTATAAGTATGTATATATATATATATATACGTACATATATATATATGTGTGCATGTATGTATATATATACATACTACTGTACGTCTGTACACATATATGTATGTACGTATACATATATATATTTAGGTATCAGCCGTACTAAGAGTGAGAAATGAAATTTTGTTTCATTCTTTTCCATATATATATATATATATATATATACATATCATCATCATCATCATCATCATCACCATTTAATATCCATTTTTCCATGCTGGCATGGGTTAGATGAGCTGGCCTGTTGTAAGACAAGCCAAGTCAGATGACCATGTCTTGCTCATACAGAACTGATTTTGACTTGGTTTGTATAGCTGGATGCCCTTCCTAATGTGTGTATGATATAATGTGTGTATGATATAATGTGTGTGTGTGTGTGTGTATTTATGTGTATGTGGAACAAGAAAATCTTATTACACAATTCTCTTCCTTATTACTCACATAACCATTACTATTTCTAACTACTCATATAAACCTGATCCAAACTCCATAATACACTAGGGATGATTGTATATACATACATATATATATATATATATATTATATGCATCATATATATTATATGTGACTCATAAGATTTCAACTCTAAATAAATTGTATTCAACACCACTTTACTGCACACATACATATGTATGTCTATAAATATGCATGTAAACATGTGCATGTGAGTGTGTATATCTGTGCATGTGTGTGTGTGTTTGTATGTATATATGTGTGTGTGTGTTTGTATGTATATATATGTGTGTGTGTGTGTATATTGAAGATGACTAAGCTACTGTTCCATCAGAAAACAAGCAGAAACACAAATATCAAACCATCATATCTAATGGGGTTTTTTTTTATATAAGCCTTTTAGCTTCTTTTCCTTGTTTTTTGTATGTGTTGTTTACAGTTCTTGTCTAATATTTGGTGTGCTTTGATTAATTTTTTTCGATTTTAATATTTCAAAGACTTAAATCAATTATTCAGACAAACCTTTGAAAGATTCCACTCAAAAATATTTTCCAAAAACATTCAGTAACAAAATGTTAAGATATTTCAACAATTTTATTTCCCTCTCCCCCTTTTCTCTAATTTAGATAAAATAGCCAAATAGAATTATAGGAGGAGGAAGAAATTACTTTGAATTTCTCAAAGTCACAATAAGACCATCTCACTGAGCTCAAGCTGATGTGGTAGGAAATACGAAGTTATGGGTTCAAACTCCACTAAAGACATTTTATTTTGTTTTCTACTATATAGTCGCCTACTCCTAATATCCCGCGGTGTTCAGCTATAGCTATTCCAGACGATTATTCTGCAAGAAACCCTTCTACTGCTTCCAAAATAAATTGGTTATCATACAAATATCAGAAATACCCATCCTCTAGTTCCAATTTCAGCTCCAGTTACAAGTAAAAAGATGTAACATGTGGTGAGTAAAATCAGAAAACCAAAAACTTCCTTGCTGAAGGCTGCAGCATCTACCATTTTGCATCGAGTGTACAGAAGCATTGTTATGGAAGAGCTTCGCACTTTTTTTATAACACAGATACTCAACTCCTTCTTAAAAGCCTTTTTTTCCCAGCATATGTTGCTATGTTGGTCTTTGGTCTTCGTGGAGTGCACTTACTATAAATTGGTATGTTGGTCTTCTTGAACAACGCACAACTGAAATTTTCTTGAAGTCACAATATATCAGATGATCTCTTCTTATTTCTAAAATTAATTTTGTTTTGGAATTTTTTTTTTTGTTTGGGGTTTTTTGTTTGTTTTGTTTTATTTTCTGGAATTTCTCTAAGGCTTTTACTGCATGCCTTATGCTCTAAACATTGCTTTTAAAAGCCTCACTGAGATCACACTGAATCAAATTCCTCTGTAAGGTCTGCAATAGTGCTAGAATTAGCTGGGCAATATTCTACCTCTTTCTATAGCTTATCTATATGCAGCAGTGCTAAAACACATGCTGGAACGACATTCTGCTCCTGGCTGTTGTCTTCAGCTAAAGATAACCACTCAACATTAGCATGACATATTATGTTTCTATTGAAAACAAAAAGCAAAGGAGTCAGTCATCAGAACAGACCAAGGAAATAATATTTCCATAGGTCTTTCCATTGTTGATACAATCTGCTGATTGATTCCACTTAACAAAAAGCAGTTTAGAAGGGTTTGCTTGAATTGCTTTCAATTTATTATTGCAATTGTCCAATCTTTCCCTGGCCAATGTGGAACATTATTAATGACATTTCTTTCAGATAAAACAACATGAGTTTTATTTTATATTTGAGACAACCTCTATACAGCCACAATGTTATAGGGATTGTTTTGTTTTGTTTTTCTAGAAGAAATACCAGTCTCTACCTTGAGAGATGCAATCATTTTATAAGTTATATATATATATATATTATAACATCATTATCAAACAATGAAACTCACAGAGATACCCATTTCTTTTATTGATTCAACTGCCTCATGATTTATTACTTTAACCTTCCTAGTATCATATAAAACAGTTGAAGATAGAAAATGAGGAGTACCGTTTTCGCCCTTTGATACCAACCCAGTCAAAATCAACTGTGATTCCATTAACAAAACCACCCATTTTAAAGGGTTATCTTTCAACATAATTTTTTATAAGAATCATATGTGAAGTTATTGACTTTATAATGAAATAATTAATTTTAGAAAATCCCTTAAAATTCTTCATTAATTAATTGAAATAGAGTGTATTTCATTAGAAATATGGTCACAAAAGTGTTAAACTGATAGATAGAAACAGATGAGAGAGGTTAATAGTATCGTATAGCAATAAGGATAAGCTTAAAGAAAAAGTGAGAAACAAAATAGTGATTTTGGAAATATAACAATATCTTATCAGTAAAATATTATTTATAGAAAGTGAAATACTATTTGTAATAAGTGAAAATTTACTGGCATTTTGAATAATGGTTTCTGATTTAGGCACAATTTTAGGGGAGAGGAAAGTTGATTAAATCAACCCCAATGCATTACTGGTGCTTTATTCTATCGACACTGTACGGATGAAAGGCAAAGCTAATCTCAGCTGGATTTGAACTCAGATCATAAAGAGCCATAACTCTATGCTGCAAAGTATGGTGGGTGTCTGACGCTCTACCTATTCTGCCAATCCACTGCCCTTACTGGCATTCTAACTAGTAGCTTCTTTTATTCAATAAAAATTTCATTGCTACAACTTCACATATCAACTGCTAGATATATTTAGCATAAAATTATGAATAGACAGTTTTGACACCTCAGATATGAGAAGTCTAATAAGCCATTGATATCGATATGAAATATTTTGTTTTCTAACAACTATATTTATGAAATCTTTAAATTGTTAAATTTTCCCTTCAAAATTGAAACATTTTACTTTTGGAAAATATTAAAGAAATGAGAATCTTTGGTGGATAAAAAAATATTCTTCTGAGTGTATCACTAACTAACTTCTTTTCTATATCAGAATACTTTCAAAGAAAACATACTCCATTATAATTGTACTCATTTCACATTAGTACTATCTTTTTGATGTTAATAAACATCTTTATTTGGCTCTGTAACAAACAAGGATCAAGTTACTTTCTATGGAAGCTGGAGAAAATGAAGATTATTAAATTGGAAATTTTAGAGTGGAAATTTCAACAAAATAATTATAGCTGAATAACACATAAATAATAACTAATTAATTAACCAATTAATTATATAATTATTTTTGTCCAATATTTTTCTGTTTAGTCAAAGAGGGAATACTTGTGTCCATGACCTTTTTCAGGGTCTCCAAGAATGATTGGAAAGAGAGAGGAAGGAGTCCTCAAACCAGAAACCTAAATGCTTGCAACAGAGTGGGCTCCACTAAAGACACTGAGAGGGCCAGGTGTTCATGTTAAACTAAGTAATGGAGTAAGACTAACACCCGAATAGGTCCCAGCAGGATTTGAATTGAGAATATAACCCACTTGAATAAATAATACAAAGCATCTCATCAAACACTCTAATAATTCTGCCAATACACTGTCCTGGACTGATACTTTACTTTATCAACCCCAAGAAGTAAAAAATTTAAACTCGGAGTGCAGAGAGCCAGAACAAATACCACAAAGCGTTTTTTTCCAATTCTTGAACAATTCTGTTAATTCACAGCGAGAAGCTAGATGCCCACTAGCTATTGCCTTTTATAGTCTATTTATTAGCAAATTGTATGCGACCTTTGCAAGCTAGTTGTTCAAATTTCTGATAATAAGTTAGAGACCAGTCATTTGAGGTTATAAGTGCAATATTTTTTACAGCAGCAAAATAGGAAAGGGGCTGATCATTAGATTGAACAATAGCTATGATATTTCCATTGGTCTTTCTACTGCTGATACTATCTGCTAGTAACAGAAGGAAATGGGATTTGAACTCAGAATGCACACAGCTGGATCAGATGGTTTACAGCATCAGATCCAGCTCTTTAAAAACTCTGCCAATCCACTGCTCCCTAAATGATATTTATCAACACTAAAAGAATAAAAATCAAAACTGACCTCAGTAGGATTTGAACTCTGAGCGCGGGGAACCAGAACAAATACTAAGGCATTTATTCTGATGCTTGAATAACACTCTGCCAATTCACTGCCTACATATCTTCAACCTAAATATATTTGAAACATACTTATATTTTGAAGGGATAGAAATATAACCTTGATAACATTGTAAACTTGATAGAATAGGTCCTATCCTCAACACCCCAGAAATATATCTCAAAACAGATTCCAATTAGTTATTGCATTTTTTTTCCTGAGAGAATGCTTGACTTACTAAAAACAACAGCACACTTTTTAAGTCATCGAAAAAATTGCGAAATAAACTTCCAATTTCCCTCTCCCCAGTTTCACTCACAAGGCTTGTGTCATAAGACTCATGTCTAAGATGTCATGCAGTGGAATCAAACATGGGATCTCATACTTGGGAGGCAAACTTATTAACCGCTCAGCTATACCTGTGTCCACAACTAGACTTCATAGACTTACTCTTTACTTAGATTATCTCATAATATATTTATTATAAACTCTGTACTTAAATATTGATGTGATTTGTGTTATTCAGTCTAAAGGTGATTACTCATATGACTTGTGTGCGTGGTATATATATATATATATATACATGCACACATACATACACACATACATACATACATACATACATACATACATACATACATACATACATACATACATACATACATACATACATACATACATATATCAATACATGAAAGAAAATGTGATTACATATATACATATATATATATATACATATTATGTATATATACATATTATGTATGAGATAGGGAAGTTTCACTTTAAAATGTTTGTTATTGTATATCAGACAGTACATATGTTTCACAGATAATTGGCTCAAAGTCTTTATCTATATAATAGGCCTGACTACTGAATTGATTTGCTTATTTTGCTCATATCAAGTGGTCATAGTGGTACTACCTCCAGTAATCACCAAATTTACTGAATAATCTACATATATACGTAGATATTTTATGTTTATAAGTGTATACTGTATAGAATTATAAATCTCTAAATACATTATCCATTTATACACATGTTTATTCATATATATATATATATATATGTGTGTGTGTGTGTTGTGTGTGCATATAATCTTGAATTCACAAGTTTTATTTTTCTGGCATTATAACGGATATCTCTGTCTCTATATATGGATATATAAAATCCTTTACTTTTAAATAGTTTGAGAGATGAAAAATATTTTACTGAATAACAGCAATCATTAATAGAAAATTATATATATATAATTTATAAAAGTCCAATCCATGCAAGCGTGTAACGGTGGACATAAAATGATGATGATGATGATGATGATGATGAGGCAATGTGATATACATAGTCAAAATTATTTTAGGAAAGCCAGTACAATGCCAGTTAGAAATAAAGGAGTGAAAACATTATCAAAGTAAGATTACATAAAGCAACGGTTCACCTTTTTATCCCATATTTCATGATATTTTTAGGTTAAGATCTTTTTCAAAAGAAAAGGAAATAGATATTAACCCTGGAATATCATGAAATAGAAGTTAAAAGTGTCAACTGTTGTGTTCATTCTTTTATTTCTAACTTACATTGTACTGACTTCTTTAAAATACTTCTAGTATAAGGGAGAGCAGGATACAGTTGTCTGACCAGTCTTGTCCTAGTCCGTGACAACCAGTCCAACCCATGCCAACATAGAAAGTGGGCATAAAATAATGATGATATATATATACATGTGTGTATGTGTTCTTAATATAGGAGAGATATCCTGTATAAAGCTGCTTTCATTTAATTATTTGTTAATCATTTTCTTCTTTCAAGCAATATCTGAAGATACATATACCACTTCACATATGTCACACTAGCACGTATTCATTCTTTTAAGCTGTTCACTACCACCATCACCACTACTCCCACACTGCATGCTGGGATATTAACATGTCCCCTATGCTTTGTTTTTCCCACAGCCAACATTTTTGCTACAATTCTTCTACACACGTCTTTGATCTCTTCTATCACCACTGACATCTCTGACATTGTATTTCAGCTTCTGTCCTTTTTTCAAACAGGGAGTAAACATTATTAACTCTTAATATATTCTCCCTCATGAAACTACATTAGCTAAGTCATCCATTAAAATTATAAAATTACACTATTGACAACATCACATTAAAATTTAAAATTTTTATTCTATTACAAAGTTTTACAATGATCTCTCTACTAGTAAAGATACTATAAACAATTGTATTAATAAACCTGTTTTTAGATATTTTCTGCTAAATTAATTTAGGTTGTAATGAGTTAAAGGAATGTTAGCTGACTCAGTGGAGGGTATCCTGTCTGTGATTTAGAAGACTAACTAAACATAGGGTAACCATAGGGTTATGGTAAGTGTTGGTTATATCTAGCACAAGTACTGTGAAAGTGATGACATACATTCAAATAGGGGATGATAATGATGGTGATGATGACAAAGTCTACTACAAGGGCACTGATAAAAAGATGACACTGGTGATGATGAGGTGGATGCTGGTGATGTCAATGTTGATAACAATAATGTGATGATCAAGATGTTGATAGTGGTAGTGTGTGTGATGATGTAGATGGTAGTGATAAGTCTCACTAGATACACAAAAAGAAAGGAAAAGTACTGATCATGAGATCAGACCAAGGAAACTATGTTTCATTTGGTCTTTCCATTGCTGATACTGTCTGCTGGGCTGCCAAAAATACATTTTTACTCAATTCTCTGTAGAAAGAATATTTATCTGGTGAACGTTTGATGAAATATCTTATGCATATAATTTAGCAGACATTTGATGAACATCTAGTGTTCATCTGGTGTAAAACTAATGATCATCTGGTAAACATATGTCCATATAAACTAGAAGATTACATAATGTATTATGATATAATTTTTGTATTAAGCACCAATTGATCTATGAAAAAATAAACTTTGATAAATTAACTATAGTAAAAACAGAAAATGTAACCCTTTAACACTTACTAAATAACTGCCTCCAGTAAAGAACAAACCCACGACTTGCAGTGAAAAAGAAGATTAAAGATTAAAGGAGGGTGTGTTGAAACGGTTGAAACTCCTTTCTTTTGAAAGAAACATCTAACATCTTATTTTGGTTTGGTTTTATGAGTTTATGGGGTTTTTTATGTTTTCTAATCTTTATCGTTTTATTTTTATTTTGTCTTATGTTTGATCTTTAACTCCTTAAAATGTTTTATTTTGATCAGCTGAAAACCTATGTCACATCGATTTCTCACCTTTACACTGTTGCAATGATGTTTTCTCCTTTTGCAAAATTAATCAAAATATTTCTTTTAAGAATGAAACAAAATTTATCTAAAATCAAAACCATTATTACTATTAATATAATTATTATTATTATTATTATTATTATTATTATTATTATTATTATTGTTCTTCTTTATTATTATTATTATTATTATTATTATTATTATCTATAATTATTATTTAATACTTCTTTTTCTGAACTGTTCATGTGATATTATCCATATATATATATATATATAGCCATATATCATCTATTTAAATCTTGTGTTATGATAAATATTCTTGTTTCTCCACCTCAAGGTCACACCAACAGAACAATACCCAACGTTTGCCAATTATCAAAGGAAAGACCCTTATGATCCAGATCAGTGGTAGGCGATGCGAATTCAACACTTTCTTAGACCTCCATCTAGTGCTATTTATTTCTCAACATTTGGCCAATGACGAATTTCTGCAGTAAGCTGCTATTAGAGAGAAAGGACTGGGTGAAAATTTATTTCACCTTGGTCTTATCTCTAGGCTGTTTGACATTCCAAGACTGGCACCAATCTATACCAATGCAAGTTCTTGGGATTTCTTCTACTGATAAATGTTTCTGAAGTTAACACTACAACATTTGCTCCTTCCATTTTTGGAGTTCTTGCTGAAATGATGAATCTGTACAGAACTCTGAAACTTTCTGAAATTCTTGTCCTATATTTCCCCCTTTTTTTTTTCTTCCTCTCCTTTGTTTATTCCAGTGAGATTCACTCTTAGAAGATTGTCATCGTAAAGAAATAATTCCAAAATTAATTTCAAGCTGCCTAAATTTTGGATAAGAAATTATTTTATTTAGAAAATTGCATCTAAAAAAATCTCCAGCAATATGATTAAAATATAACACAGATCTCTGCTGACAAGAATCAAAAACCATTTATTCTGCCAAAATACATAATATTAGGATGAAGAACACTCTAAACATATCTTCGAATAAAATATAAACAGAAAATATAAATATATTTGGGAAGGGTGATGGTAAAAATCTGAATCGTTTCTATCAAAGAATTCTTATCTTTCAATTTGCTTCTAGCACCATTTTTCTGAGTCTTTGGTAGATTTCTTATTTATTAGCCAATCTGGCTTTCTCTGAGCTAATAATATTTCTTAAAGACCACATTTCCTTAATTTCAAAAGCCTTTTATTTTTTTTCCTTTCTCACCTTTTAATAATGTTGTTTTGTGTGTGCCTTTTGTTCCTTTAATTTTATTTTATTTTCCTGAGCAATAATAATAATAATCATAATAATAATAAACAGATTTACATCAAATCAAAAAAAAAGGGAAAAAGTTTCTTGGTCCTTGGTTTTTCTCTAATTAAAAAAAAACTTCATGCTTTCATCTTTTTGCACTTATACCATTGAAAACAAGAGAAACCAAAATGGATCTGTTTCGTTGAGTTCTGGTTCGACGCCTTTATGTTTCCCCTTCTGTGTTATTCAGGAGTCTTTAAAAACTTTATTATAATAATAGTTTACTTAAAATACATGTTTCCCCACCACCATGATACATTTGTTTAACCCCCCTCCACACCCACCCTGTGCACACTAGTCTTTCTAATGGGAACATTTATGTTTCATGTACAGGCAAAAACATTTCTGTTTCATGTGCAAATGAACTAAAACTTTGTAGTTGTTTTGAAAACTAAAGATACTCCATCTGGATACTCCATCTGGATACCACAGCTGGATACAACATCTGGAAATCACATCTGGATATTACATCTGGACATTGTTTAAATGTTTGTAAAGACATTAAAACACATCATCATTTGTTTGGCTATGTTAGTGTTTCTCCAAACATGATGTCTTTGATTATAACAATAATTGCCTAAGTCTAGGGACAAACATTTTATTGATTGTTTTCAATGATTCTTCACTGAAATAATTCAATAATTTTCTTTTTTGTCTCAGAATGTCCAAATGCCAACAAACTTTTACTTATTGCTGAATTTTCACATTTTGCTGATTAATTCAAATAAAACATTTTTTTTTCAATTTGTGCAGGACACACTATTTTCAAATATTGTTTTTTTTTACCAAAAATATTCCTGATATGAGAGAATTTAGGCTTAAATTACAATGTAGATATTAATGATTATATAATTTTTTGATTAAATTTGATAGAATCTATCAAATAGATATTTAGATAAAGCTGTTTATGTATTCAATCCTGGGCCTATTAAAACAAATTTAATTTCTTAACATCTTTCCTTATTTTATGTTCACAGAAACTAGTATTTCTTGAATCATCTTGATTCCACTAACTTGGTGCTTGAAGCTCTAGATGATGTTGTTGCAGAAGTTGGGGAAATCTTGTGATATCAACTGAATGGTTTCTGTACAAATGAAACAAAGAAAGGGTTAAGATCTGTGTTTACTACTAAGCCAGTTAATTGAACAGGTTTAGCTTGTGGTTGACCTTTCTGCTAAAGTAAATATTCAGTGACCTTATAGCAGCAATCATATAATCTCTGTTTCAAACTCTGGCACATCTCACTAACTCTCTATCTTAATTAAGATATGAAGAAATTAGTGAAATACACTCCTGAATATGAAGGAGTTTTTTTCTTTTCTTTCTTGTAAATAGGTCTGGCAGAACCTGCTAAACATCAACCTATAGTTACACTCCAACAGAACCTGCTAAACACTACACTATAATATTACTCCAACAGAACCTGCTAAACACTACACTATACTCCTACTCCAACAGAACCTGCTAAACACTAGACTATAGGCTTACTCCAACAGAACTTGCTAAACACCATGTTATAATTACACTGATAGAACCTGCTAAATACCACACCATGTTCACTCTGAAAGAATCAGTGTGTCTGAAAAACAATTAAACTGCTAACATCTCCAATTTAGGATGAGGTCATTCACTATTGGCTTGCATCTTATGTCAAAGACAAAAGAACAAAACTGTTTTTTTCTATGGCCCCTTCCAGCAATGACAAACCGTACAATTATTTATTACAAAATATATTTTCGTTGGCCTGTCAGCATCAATGTTCTGTTTTGCCTTTTTATGTTTTTTTTAAATGAAATTAACTGAAATATTTTAGAATTTGATTATCTGAAGAATTAATTTGTTGTCATTATTGAATAATTTATAATAAAAAAAAGTCTCAACTTTAATTATCCTGATAATGTGGAGATGAAATTTTGGCAAAATAAATTTAAAATAAACCTTAACATTATTTTCTTTATAATTTCTAAATATTTTGCTTTAAAAACAGGAGGATTCTGTCGAAAGTTTTAACATGTGGCATATATTGGGGGCAGGGGCAAATTGACAAACATGTTGGGGTATGACTGATGTTTTGAGGTGGACTGTTAACATTTGGTATATGGCGTGGTGTATGTTTAGGACATGGCAAATATTTTGGGTGTGGTATATATACATTTGTGTTGTTGCTGTTGTTTTTGTTACTGTTCATATATGAAGGCATGTGGCTTAGTGGTTAGAGAATTGGATTTACAATCATGGAGTTGTGAATTTGATTCCTAGACTGGGAAATGCATTATGAGCTTAAGCAAAACATTTGATTTCACATTGCTCTTTCTGCCAGCATGAGTAAAATGTATCAGCAACAGAAAGACCAATGGAAACATTGTTTCCTTGGTCCAATTTGACAAGTTCCACCCCATTCGGTAAGCGAGTGAGGCCTGGGATCTTGTCAATTGATTTGATCAATCATATATATGCATGTTTAGCAAGCCCCCTATGTGGAGGCATTTCATAGCTTTCTTCCATATTTGAATAATAAGGGCCTTAGTCCAATCATGTCATCATATTTTGTAATGACAGGGGGCATAACTGGAACAAATCCCACAAGACCTCCTATCTGATGTTCTAACAATTCCATCAGCCCACAACTTTATCATGTCCAAAAGTGTGAAATGAAAAATTGATCTCAACAAGATTTGAACTTAAAGAATAGAGAACCATTTGTATATATTTGCAGCATATATGATTGTGGCTTTGTCAAACATGTGTAGTAGGATATATTGTGAGGGTTAGTATGTATTTGAAGCATATAATATGATGTAGATTTGTCAAACATTTGAGGTGTAGAATTTTGTTTGGGGGTGTCAAATATATTTTAAGAGCCTAACAAACCTTTGATATCTGGCTTAAATATTTATGACAAAAAAAAATCTGTGAAACAAACATGAAGTTATGGGAGTGTGACAACCAAAGAGCATGTAGAAAAAGACCACCATTACTTTCATGTTGTCTACAGTTCTACCAATTCTACCATCATATTGTTCACTGTTCTACCAATTCTATCAATTCACCAACATTCTGTTCATTGTTCTATTATATTGTTCACTGTTCTACTAACTCTATCAACCCACCACCATTTTGTTTCCAGTTCTACCAGTTCTACTAATGCACCACCATTATGTTCGCTGTTCTACCAATTCTACAAATATGCCACTATTATGTCCACTGTTCTACCAGTCTACCACTACACTGCCACACTGTTCTACCAGTCTACCACTACACTGCCACATTGTTCTACCAGTCTACCACTACACTGCCACACTGTTCTTCCAATCTACCACTACACTGCCACACTGTTCTACCAATCTACCACTACACTGCCACTCTGTTCTACCAATCTACCACTACACTGCCACACTGTTCTACCAGTCTACCACTACACTGCCATGCTGTTCTACCAATCAACCACTACACTGCCATGCTGTTGTTCTACCAATCTACTACCATTTTATTCCCAATTCTACCCATTCTACCAGCATATTGTTCACTGTTCTACCAATAAACAACTACACTATTCTACCACTTCTCCCACTACACTGCCACACTGTTCTACCAATCTACCATCAATTTATGTTCACTATTCTATCAATAAACCACCACATTGTTCTACCAGTGCTACCTCTACACTGCCATTATGTCCACTGTATTACCATTATACCACTACTATGTCCACTGTTCTACCACATCTAGCAAGCTATTGCTTTTATGTGATATTTAATAATGATTTCTGATTTAGGCACACGGCCAACAATTTTGGTGGGAAGGTAAAGTCAATTAAATCGACTCCAGTGCAGTACTGGTACTTTATTTTATTGATTCAGAACGTAAATGCGCATAACTATATGCCACGATTCTGCCAATCCACAGCCCTTATGTGATATTGAATAATATAAGACATTCTGGAAGGATATGCAGCTTTGTAGTATGGAATATTGTATGATTCAGTATCATTGTCAATATCAGTATCATTGTCAACATCTTCACTATTTTTACCATCATCATTATCAGCAGCAGCAGTATAATTGTCATCATCATTATCATCATCATCGCCATCAAGCCCATCCTTATCCTTATAATCTTAAATGCAGTTACTTTATAGTTTATGTATAAGTAGCAGAAGTTAACTTCCCAAATATTCAGCAAACATGAATGGAATATCTTATCTGTAATTCTATTTAAAACAAAAACTAATATAGTTTGGTAACTCTACCTTTAGGTTTTTAAAGTATGACAATTGAACAAATAAAGGAGCTCCACTTGCTAGAAATAGCAGCCACATCTCCATCAGATTACCCCTTACCATCTTAAACAAATGAAGGGCATGATGCATAATAAAATCCTTGATATATAATACCTAACAAAAGAGAGAATGGTCAAGATATGAGTGCCTTTTTGTGATGGCTTAGCCAGATGAGGAAAGGTAGCTCTCATGGGACTAGTGGGAGGAAGTTATCCTGAATCCAGAAACCAAGTCTGAATGTTTGCTGTGGAGTGAACTAAGCACCCAAGAGCTAAACAGTGGTGTTAAAATTGGCAATGTATTAAGTCTACAGCTCAGATCAAAGGCCCACTTGATCAGGGCAAACCTAGTATGACATTATGATCTAACTCTCTCTTTCAGAAAGAAGGGTTAGGTCTTAAGCTACTAAACTGTGGATAAGTAATTGAAAAAAATGATATAGAAGAGTAAAAGGTGGTGTGAGTGGTGTAGATGTGGAAAGATGTAAAATATGAGGGGGTGGGGGTGGGGGGGGGGGGGGTTAAAATCATGACAGATAGAAATCTGTTGAAAATGTGAGACAAATGTGTGTAATAGAAATAAGAGAGGAGGTTAGGCCTAGAAGCAAGGAGAAATAAAATAACATACATGATAATATGGCAGCACATATAAACATGGTTGGGATTGAGATGCAGAAGTGGTCAGAACACTAAATTAATGAAAGGTCATAGGCTAAAAATACAGGGTGTCCAGGCAATATTTGTTGCTGTTGAAGTCTGTATGTATACATTTTGCAGGGACACTCTGTATATTTAAAGAATATAGGATATAGAGAACTATTCGGTCTGGGTAAGCATGACAACCTCTCTAGTATTGGTACCACAATAAACTACATTCAGTACACTCTGTAAAGTTGTAGAAGTGGTGCCTCAATAAAATTCGCCAAGTACACTCTGTAAAATGGCTGGCAATTGAGTGGAGAGGACTGTTCAGTTTGTTAGACCATAAAACAACCTCTCTAGTACTGGAAATGCAATGAAATGCACCCAGTACACTCTGCAATGGGATTGGTGTTAAGAAGGGCAATGCAATGTATGAGAAAGATGAAGGTTCTCCAACTCATCTAGTCTCAGATTATATTTACAAACCATGCTAACATGGATGACAAACGTAAAATGATGATGATGAGAATAATGAATTGGTAGTCTGTGGAGAAATAAAATGGTTAGAATTGGTAGAACAAAATTTTACAGAGAACAGAGGAATAAATGTCAAGAGGTGTAGAAGTAGAGAGTGCAAAGAAGTGAATATAAATAAAATTGAACAGTGAACAGGTACACTATTTACAAAAACTGAAGTTACATCCATACACAAGCACATATACATATACAATATATATATATATATATATATATATTCATTTCATTTCATTTCATTTTACGTCCACTTTTTCCCTGCTTGCAAGGGTGGGACGGGAACTGATTCTGGCTTGATTTCTACAGCGGGATGCCCTTCCTAACACCAACCTCATTTACAGTGAGTGCTGGGTGCTTTTTTGCCATAGCACCTCCACGACCACTTTGCAGTGGAATGATATGGACCCCAGTCCCTACCATCTCATTTCTACAGCTGAGTAAACTGGAGCAATGTGAAATAAAGTGTCTTGCTCAAGGAAACAACACATCACCCGGTCTGAGAATTGAACTCACAACCTTTCGATTGCAAGGCCAATGCTCTAACCACTAAGCCATGTGCCTCTGCCTATATATATATATACATACATGCTAGCGTGGAAGATAGACGTTAAATGATGCTGCTGATGATATATATATATATATATATATATATATATACACACACATATATTTAACAAAGGGTAATTAGTAGTTGTTAGAATGATTATAACATGGTTGTTGGTTGAAATAACAAGAATAGCATATTTACTTTATATATAAAGGTTTACTTCACTTCAGTCAAAAAGAACAATAAACAAGTTACCATGAGCTGCGAAGGTTGACAATGTTATTTTGTTGTTGGTTCATGAGGCTGGTGTAGTCTGCGACGAGGAGAGAGAGTGAGTTCTGTAGAACTCTGAATGGTCTGTAGTTGACTGTAGATCACTGTGGCCTGTAGATAGCAGTGAATCTTTCACATAGCTTTTAATAGCATACTGCTCCGATCGCTCTTTTTAAACGTGGGATGATACAAGCTTTATATACCTGTCGCTTTCTGTCTCCCACCTCGAGGGAATAACCCATGCATGAACCTGTTCACACTAAAAGGGCGGCGACCTAGAGTTTGACCTTTAGGTGTCACCCAAGGTTCAAGGCGTGGACAGATCTCACTACATATATATATATACATATACAAAATATTAAGACAGAGTTATTTTTACATAATTTTTATGCAATGAAACAATTATGTAAAAGTAATCCTGTCTTAACCTTTCATAAATGAAAACTCCATCACACCAAATCACCAACATTTCGCACTGACATGAAGTGCTTTTGGATTGCTTAAACTGGTTTATCCTCATGGTATTACAATGTAACCTCCACAGATAAACATCCTTATTATCTGCACTATATATATCATCATCATCATTATTGTTGTTACATACTCATAACAGAGGTTACATGTAAAAAATTATAAAGCTGTTTATATGGTTAAATGAGAGATGCACATCTATTTTGTTGTGTGGTCTCTCAGCATATTAACTTTATAATTTTTGTATGTAACCTTTGCTTCAGTACAATATATATATATAAATATATATATATATATACATACAAAAATTATAAAGTTGTTGAGATACACAACAAAATGGATGTGCATCTTTTTATTTAAGGTATTTGTCTATTTATAGATAATTTGGGAATTACCTACCCTTAGAACTCTCCTCTCTTTTATAAAATCTCCAGGGTGGGATGCCATTTTTATTTTTTTTACAGGCTGAATGATTTTGGATAAACAACCCAATGAAACTTAAGTACCTGTATATGTCACTATTGTAACTAAATATTTCTCACCATGGTGCTTGGAAACTGGAGCCGAATGCTACCATTTTATTGTACAGCGATTGGAGACTGATTTTCTCTAATAACCGATTTTCCACTCACTTGTTAATTTGTGTTTGAGATACGTTGGTTCAGTGCTAATGGTGGAAGCGGAACTATTTCAATTTCAGCTCCTACCATCACGTAAATTTCTGAACCAGTAACCAGTCGGTTGACAGCATTGTGATGATGCATAGGGATTTCAGTTGCTGATGTTTTACTGTGCTGGCCTTTGCATTCACTGTCATAGCCGACACTGACTGGAATTGAATTCTGTCGATCGATTGGTTATTGATTAGGCAAAACCCGCTGATGAAGACACATGCGCTAATTGTGCATTGTTGCATAATAAATGCAGGTAGTGGATGCTGTGCACTCTATTGATGCATTAAGTGTGGCCAAAACTCAAGTACGGGTGTAGATTGAAGGTACCCATTTACGTGTATTGCAATAACTATGTGTCTACTCTTGAATTTTACATAACATTACCTATTGAGTATGCTGAGATACAACCAGTACTAGCAGTGAAACCGATGCTAGTCCTGTCAACTTATTATTATATATATATATATATATATATATACATATATATATACATGCACATTTACATATACATACACATATATACACCTTGACCATCCATCCTTCTTATCTTCTGCCTCACCCACCTCCCACACTACACAGCACACATTATCCCCTACTCTCCTCCCACCACCTCTAACACTACTCACATCACATAACATTTTAAAAGTATATTTTCTCTTACTCTGTTTTGTCCAGTAATTTCAATTCACATCACTACCATAATATAGCAACTGGTAAAAGCGGAAATGTTAAAATACAGTCTACTGACTGATGAGTGTTGAATCATGTTTTCACTCATTTCTACTTTTATTGTTTATTTCTTGAAAGAGTTATTCTCATTTGAATTAGACTGTTAAATATAGATTATTAAGTCCAGAAGATAGAAAACATATTAGTATTTTAATAAACTTATTAGGCCTACTTCAAATTTTCTTCTCAACTTCAGATTGTTTTTAATATGAAAAAATATATACAAATTCAGAATTGGCAAGTTGTACCTTTGTAGGTAGATTTATCTCAGAATGGGAAAGATGTATAAGAATGCCATATAAATCGAAAATAAAAACTGGTTTACATATAAGATTAGATTTTAAAAAATTTGAATCTTGCAAGGATTGTAAAAATGTCCCAATGGTGTTGCTGAGTAGCTCCTAGATTATTAAGAAATTTAGTTGTTAAAGAGTTAAAGTAATATACACAAGCAATCTAGGTTCAATTTATTGTGTTGCTAAAGATTTTATACATATACATCCAGTTGTAGGCATTGCTTCACAACCATGTGGTTCTTTGTTCAATCCTGCGGTGCAACATCTTGAGCAAGTGTCTTCTACTATAGCCTCGGTTTGACCTTGTGTGAGAAATTTAGCTGACTGCAGAAGACTATTATGTGTATGTGTGTGTGTGTGTACCACACTTTAAAAATAAGTACTGGGATCGATAATATCAACTAAATCAAGGTAATGCTGCTGCATGGCTGCAGTCTATTGATTGAAACAAGAAAAATAATATAAAAGTAAAAGAATATATTCATTCTTCTTTAGTTTCTTTTGCTATCTGTGGAGCATTGAGAGATGAGAGATCTCCATTCTGTACACTCGCAAGCGCTGTCACAGCCCTGAACCCAGGCCGAGCTCATTTCTGCCAAGTCTTCCTCCTTAGACATCAACTAAGTCATAATAGGCCTACCTTGTCTTCTATGTCTCTTCACACACTTCTGGCTTCAAATCAGGTGGGGATTTCACTAATCTCTTTGTGGACATGTATAGCAAATAAAAAATCATCTTCCACCATCTTACAGTGATGGTATCCTGTAGGTTACTCAGCTGGGACCTCCTAATTTGTGATGTGATTATGCCAAGATAATCTATGTATGATCCTAAGGCAACAGCAGCAGTTCTACTTAATTTAACCACTTCAATTTAATTTCAAATCATTAATATCTAAAGTAGATATATATAAAAAGTCCAGATTACCTTTCTCTGGAAGATCTAAATTGCTAGAAATATATTCAAACAGGATTATTTAACTCTTTTGATACCAAACTACCTCTGGTTCTATTAAATAAAACTATTCCTTTTAAAATCTTCAGAATCTTACATCATAATTATTATGCCTTATCCGACCCATTCCAACATGGAAAAGCAGATGTAAAAACAATGATGGTGATGATGATCGACAATAAAACTCCAAAATGTCAAAATGTAGCAGAAACCTATAATGACCTTCACAGTTGACAAGAAAAATGAAAAAGGAAGAAAATAGCCCAAACGATTTCAAATATTTTCTTTCTATTTAAAATAAAATATCAATTTAGCAACAAACATACCTGGTGTCTGTCAATCTCCTTGTTTCCTCTTAAACTAACCGACATTTTTGTCTCTTTTTGTAATAATTTAACATATTTTAAATATATTTTCCCAGACGTTCTCTCACTTTTGATGAGGTATTCTAGAGACCGATAAATTGCTGGAAATAAGGGTTTAAAATGTTCACTGAATACCACAGGAGTCTTATAATGGCCTTTCTTTCTTTCTGTAGAATACTAACAGAGTGGAGGGAGAAGATAAATCTCCTAGTGAGGAATCAAAGAAGAAAAATTGCTTACTGCAGTAGTTTGATCCAGCAAAACACCCTTGCAATGTAATCTTATAATTATTGGAATTATTACCTGAAATATGTCTTAATTTTTTAAATAAAAAATCTTTATCAAATATTGTGTTCTCCTTTATATACCAGTATTATCAGTGGTAGAATGAACATATTGTCATTTGGGTAATGCCCTGCAGATTGCTGAGCTAAGTAAAAACAAAAACAAAAAAAAATGAAAAATATATTAACCCTTTAACATTTACATTACTCTATATATACTATTGTATTTTTGCAGTATATCGAATCAATGAGATTTTAATATTTATTTTGAGAACAATGCCTTAACGTCAGTATGAGTGGCCAGTTACAGCCAGTTTGAACAGAAATAAAGTACTCAATACATATAGAGGGTAATGACAGAGGTTTATATAGAAAAGGCTTCTACAGGACTAGAATAGTTTCATTCATATGAAATCATCAGGAATTTCATACAAATGAAACAGTTCTAGTCTTGTAGAAGCCTTTTCTATATAAACTTCTCTCTCTCTCTCTCTCTCTCTCTCTCTCTCTCTCTCTCTCTCTCTCTATATATATATATATATATATATATATATATATATATATATATATATATATGGAGGCACATGGCTTAGTGGTTAGAGCATTGGCCTTGCAATCGAAAGGTTGTGAGTTCAATTCTCAGACTGGGTGATGTGTTGTTTCCTTGAGCAAGACACTTTATTTCACATTGCTCCAGTTTACTCAGCTGTAGAAATGAGATGATAGGGACTGGGGTCCATATCATTCCACTGCAAAGTGGTCGTGGAGGTGCCACGGCAAAAAAGCACCCACCACTCACTGTAAATGAGGTTGGTGTTAGGTAGGGCATCCAGTTGTAGAAATCAAGCCAGAATCAGTTCCTGTCCCACCCTTGCAAGCAGGGAAAAGTGGACGTAAAAATGAAATGAAAATGAAATGATATATATATATGTGTGTATATATATATATATATATATATATATATACACAGAGGTATCCACTGTAAGTTGTGGGGTCTATTCTGTATGAAGAACTCAATGTAATCCATATGTTGAAAATGTTGTAGGTTAAGATAAATCTCAGAAAACAATAAAACATTAAAAGGAAAACAGAGTCATGATATAAGTTAAAATAATGAAATAAAAAATCAAGTCATTAGAGATATGCTTTACGATCGTTTCTAGATGGTGATAATACATTGTATTGATCTATGCATATCACCAGCTGTTTTCAAAAGCAATCTTAGCTATTTATATTATATATATATATATTTAAGATCCAAATATTCCAGGATGGTAAATAGGTATCCAGGTTCGAAATATATATATATATATATATATATGATTGTAAAAGGTAAACAGAAATAACAACACAATCGGTACAGTATATGGAAGGTATATATTAGGTTAACGCTTGATATAGCAGCAATAAGAGAGTTTTAACGTTTCAGACGCTAGTCCTTCATCAGAAGAAAGAATGAAAAATAAAATAGGTTGAGGGGACGGGCGGGATGGAATTGGAAAAAATGTCTTTAGATCAAAATAACAGGTCCATTCATGTTGACATCTCTTGCAAAACTGTTGGTGCTGGCGTTTCTCTAATAACATGTCCATTATCACTCCCCTAGATTCCTATCGCTTTCTCTTGATCATTAGCAGCTTCTCTTACAACTAATACATGCCGATACACACCCTTATATTAACATACTTTTGCTCACTTACATGCACACACACTCATTTACTCACATATACACACACATTTCTTCTTAGCTTCGTATGGACTTATAATAACACACACACACACATAGTTTAATTAAAAAATACATGTAATAGACGAAAATATTTTATTTTATTTTTTTGTTCACAATTCTTTCAGAATGAAAATATAAACACAAATATATATACACATATAATAAATACAATTAACTATTGCTAGGAACCTCACAGACATAATGCACCAAAATATACGATCAGAGTTAGAGAAAGAAAAAAAAGAAACAAAGACAAAAATGACCATGTGACAATTGGCTGCACATCACAAGGGTCAATGGGATATTCTGAGGTAAGCCAACACACTTGCAGCATTACCATGGGTGATGGTGAGGCTAAGACACTGAAACAACCAGGCATCCTCAGTATTGATACATTATCAAAAATTACATATAATTACACATTTTATTTATTCTCTATTATTGTTAATTTCCGATTTATCTTCTTTTTTTTTTCAAATTAAACAATTTAGAGCATCACTAAATACTGTATGGTGTTTTGTACATTGATGGGTCCATTCAACCAATGCACTGCCCTGAGAACTTGAAATTTAAATAAACTGGATTCTTTGAAATAGACTGTTTGTAGAATACATTATACTATTAAATATCTAAATGTTGGAGTTGTCAACCAAATCGTAATTTTCTAAACAATTAACTTCACCCTAACAATGTCTATTTACAATATTTAAATACATATATACATTTTTTTTCCTTTTTTGGTGGCGAAGGATATTATATATATGTGTTTTTATTCACAGTTGTATAAATAACATTACTAATGTAACATTACAAATTGCTCACAATTCTTTCAGAATAACATTGTAAATATAATGTTGTGGATAAATACAAATATAAACGCATAAAAGAGAAAAAAAGGAAAAAAGGGGGAAGCAAAAACAAAAACGAAAATGACCATCAAGTGTGACAATTGGCCACACATCATATACATATTTCGATGACTTAAATCTCTCATCATCACCAAGGATGTTTGCAGAGCTCTTTTATTAATTTTTAATCATGATAGTATCTTCTATTGCAATTATTTCAGTTTACTTCCTTTGGTGACATTTTCCATTTGGAGATATCCAGGAACACCATAATTCATAATATTGATTTCTATCATTGGTAGGGAGAGAACAGCTGATTAAATCAATTTCAAAATACTTGATTGGTAATTATTTTATGAATTATAAAAGGCAACATTAAACTCCATGGAATTTGACCTCAAAACATAAAAGGATGTGTCTAATTACAGTAAAAGACATGTGACCTGACTTTCTGACTATTCTGTCAATCCACATTGGTTTATTTGATAAACAGTTAATATTTATTGACTTGGAAGTTTTCATCCTATTACAGTGTTTCAATAAAATTATGTTTACTCTGTTTACAGTTGTTTTCAAAAAGCAATAATTGACAAGAGTTGCTTCATGTTTCTGTTTATATCAATGTCTTTAAATTTCCATTCTAAAGCTGAAAAATCTGCCATTTCAATTTCTGCTCTTTTCATATTTCCTTCTTGGGAGGATTCAGTATTCTTTATGCTGAAAATAAAAAATTGAAATTTAAGTGATAGAACCCGAGCAAAATGGTTGGATAACATCCATGAGCTTAGTTGGTCATGTTTGGGGATCAAGACGGATTAGTTAGAGATGGATGCTTCTGACAGAACCCATTGGAAGAAGAAGAAGAAGAAGAAGAAGAAGAAGAAGAAGAAGAAGAAGAAGAAGAAAAAGAAGAAGAAGAAGAAGAAGAAGAAGAAGAAGAAGAAGAAGAAGAAGAAGAAGAAGAAAGTAAAACAATTGTTAATATAGTTTCACATATCATTTAACTGATTTTATTTTTCATTTGACACTTAACAATTTCCCTTCTTATTCTTATTCTTTTCTTTCTCTTTATGTCCAGTTACAATAATAAGCCATATAGCCTCTGTAGTCGCTTAACCTGTTAGAAAAAGCAACCAAATATCCCTTAACGTTTGTTGAGCTCTACATGTGCTGTCTTCTCTCAGTTATGTGTCCCATTTTATCTCATAGTTTAGTAAGCTGAAGAACCTGTGTTTTTAAACTTCTTGCTCTGGTCACTAAGCCTACTTTTTCCATTGCACAGTCTTGATAAGATAACTGATGTTGGGAAAGTGATTTGAGTGAATCAGGACCAGCAAGGAAACAAAACTGCTAATTACATATTTGTTTATAGCTATGGTATACAACAAAACCATGTTAAAATATTTACAGAGTTCACAGAGGGAAAAATATTTCCTTTTGAATGTAAATATATTTAGTGGTAGTTGTTCTTATAAAGATGCATCGCACACCCTTTTAGAAAGAGACAAACAGATTATATGAATGCAGAGGTGCAATAGGGTAAAAAATATAGCCTTGTTGTTGGGTGTTGCAAAAATGGCCACCCACTTCTGCAACAAAAATCTAATGTTGAGAGAAAGTTTGACCGTTTTGAGCCCACACATATACAGGTGAAGTGTGTCCTGGACACTTATGGGAAGTGGCCAAATGCATATGACATGAAACTACTGAGTAATTTTATAAAACAACAATAACAAAGCATGATGGAAGAGACAGAGTAAACTGGAATAAAGAGGTAACAAAGAGGGGAGAAAAGGAATAATAATTTGTTTCATTATTGAATACAAGAATAAAAATGATAGAAACCTTTCAATGTTTGCATCTGATAGTCGTTCTGCTAATGCAGCCATACCAGCAAATAATTTGTAATCAACAGCAGAAGTCTCGTTAAGGTTAATGAGGGTACCAAGTAACTGGAGTTTCTCAGGGGTGAAACTATTCACAGCAACATCTCTTAAAGCAATTTCAAGATACTACAATTATATAATAAATGCAATTAATTTGTTTTTAATTAATTTTTTTCTATTTAGAAAGGTCAAGGATAGTTAGCATATTTTTTTAATTAAATCAAAGAGACACCACTACCATCATCATTTTACATCCGCTTACCATGCTGACATAGGTTGAATAGGTTGTTACAAGCGAACACTAGATGGTTCAGAGGACTGTGTTTCATTTCTGCTTTTTATTTTTCCCAAGGTTTCTACAACAGGATGTCCTTCCTAATGCCAACCATTTTACAGAGTGTACTGAGTACTAGACTCTCCTCTGAGACATGAGACAGGATGCCAGCCTATCATAAGTTTAACTTCAAGCTGCTGTTGATATTCATTAAGTGAAGTAGAGCTATTTGAAATGGAGTGTCTTACTCAAGGTTAAAACATACCAGCTAGTCCAGAATGAAAACCACAACCTTATAAGGCCAAGATCCTAACCACTAGGCAACATACTTCCGTCTACACACACACACACAAGCCCAACTTTCAACATCATCATCCCTACCCTGCCTCCTCACACATATCCATCCACCACCAACATCATCATCTCCACCACCACCATCACATCCACTCCCATACATACAAACTCAATTCCCAACATCATCATTCACCACTCCTCCCACTCATTTCCACACATCAGTACAACCACCCACCACCACCACCATCACCACACACACATAGATATATAGGTTAGTCACCTTATATTCAATCTGAAACATGTTTGGAGACTGATATTTCCTGAAGACATTCTTATAGAGACTATGGAACTGTGATGTGACAATGCAATGTGTTCTTAAATATTCTTCAGGGCTGGTTTCTGTGGAAAGGATTGGAGAAAAATAATCAGACATTTTTAATTACTATATAAGTTAATGTATAATAAATGATAATTTAAGATAATTATTTCTACTTTTGGCACAAGGCCAGCAATTATCCCAGTGCATTACTGGTACTTTATTTTATCGACCCCGTAAGGATGAAAGGCAAAGTTAACCCTGGCGGGATTTGAACTCAGACCATAATTTAAGATAATTGTTTCTAATTTTTGGCACAAGGCCAGCAATTACCCAGTGTATTACTGGTACTTTATTTTATCGACCCCGTAAGGATGAAAGGCAAAGTTAACCTCGGTGGGATTTGAACTCAGGATGGCAAGGGCCGTAACTCTATGCATCAAAGCATGGCCATAATTTAAGATAATGAAAGATTGTTGGTGGTTACCTTCCAGTTCCCGACTGTCAACAGGTAACTTAAAGCGACATGGTTTCAAGCTAAAATCAAGTTGTTCTTGAAGCCAAGATTGCATATTGTCTTTCTGAAATAAATACACAGAATCAGGAGAGGAAATATTGATTTCTTCAACAGACTAATAGTCAGGCAAACACCAGGTTTATAGTTTTATTTGGGGCAGGGGAGAAAAGAAATTTGAATAATGGTTTCTGTTTAGGCAGAAGGCCAACAGTTTTTGAGGGAGGGTAAAGTCGATTAAATCGACTCCAGTGCATTACTGGTGCTTTATTTTATCGACCCCATAAGGATGAAAGACAAAGTTAACCTCAGCAGGATTTGAACTCAGAATGTAAAGAGAGCTATCTCTATGCTTCAAAGCATGGTGTCTGACGCTCTACTCATGAATAATTATTTTCTTCTTTCTGTGACCTTTTACGTGGTTAGGATGGATTTATCAGACGAAAAGCTGGTTGGATTGTCAATCAGAGAATAGCACTGAAATGTGACTAGAAAAAAAAAAACCTTTTGTTATCATATTTCTAATGAATTTTTAAATATTTTTTTATAATATTTTTAAATAATTTTGAAAATAATCAAGAATTTGGAGGAATTTAGTAATATAACTAATTTTATTCTTTTTAAACTGGTGCTTGGAACATTATTTAACAAAGGTTCTTAGAAAAAATATAATTGTTTCTACTTTTGGCACAAGGCCAGCAATTACCCAGTGCATTACTGGTACTTTATTTTATCGACTCCGTAAGGATGAAAGGCAAAGTTAACCTCGGCGGGATTTTCTTAGAAAAAATATAATGGCTGTTTTTTAGATAAATATAGTCACCTTAAAATATATAGTTTCATGTCATAAAACCATGGATAGTTTTATCTAGAAACATTGTCATCTCATGTCCTTTGCAAAACATCACATACGAGGAGTGCTGAAAATTTGCTGGCTTTAAAAGACAACAGAGGCCTGATTGGAGGCCCAACCTTCTGAGTTCTTTTTACAGGGCTTAGAAAAACTGAAGAAGCTGCAATAAGTGTGTGAATTTGATGTTGAATGAAATCATAATAAACTGATCTTCCTATATTTTCTTTTACCCAAAGCCAGGAACTTTCCAGCATCCCCTCATAGATATTACTTTATAATCTCAATGGATAGAATGGTAAATGTATTACCCTGGAGGATAGTAATGGAGATGTGATGAAAGAGACACTTGTAACATTTGTGTATTTGTCAAGAACATATAAATATTGTGAAGTTGCTATAACTAGGACACTAAGCTAAGTCATAGGTCCAATTCCTGCAAGATTCTAGTAAGAGTGATTATCGAAGTGGTATGAAGAGAGAATAGAAATATGTTGTTTACAGATTATAATAAAATCAAACTGAACTTACATTATTGTATTTCGCAGTTTTCATCAGTTTGGAAGAACTAAACATCCTAGTTTCTGGTTCTGTTGTTTCCTCAGATTCCTAAACCAATGAATATATAGTAAATATATCTGGTTGTATCCTCAGACTCATATATAAACAAGAAAATATATTATAACTATAATGTAATTTATTAAATCATAAACATTTATGCTAGAATGCAGCATATATTTAAAGTACATTTAGTACAGATGTGATATGGTATGGACCCGTAACTCCTGAGGGAGTCATAAGGGCACCATATTGACATACTACAGTTCTTAAGGCATTTTTAAGCCTGAAAGAACCCATCCCTTTCCTGCCCTGAGTAGAATAGATTTCTTCTAGAGAAGGATAGAGAGTAAAAGAAAAGAAGTAAGAAAGAGATATAGAGGAAAAATCAACCCCAGAACTAAACTGGTACTTCTTGTATTGACCTCAAATGAGTGAAAAGCAAAATTGATCTTAATGATATTTGAACTGAGAGAGAAGAGAGCCAGAACGAATACTGCAAAACACTCTATCCAACGTTGTAATAGCAAAAAGCACCCAGTGCACGCTGTAAATGGGGTTGGTGTTAGGAAGAGCATCCAGCTGTAGAAACCAAGCCACTGCCTTTTCTTCTCTGACTAAACAGTACAAAAAAATAATAATAACCAGCTATTCACATGATGTTCTTGAAAATAACCAGAAATTTTTCCCTTTTTGATATATTTCAATGTTGAAAATTATCAAATGTTCATTTGAAGTTATTTAATGTTAAAAAAATAATCAGAAAATGTCCACTTGCAATTTTATTCTTCTTCACTGAAGGCACAATTGATCTCTTTCTCACAGACAGTTTCTGTGGCATTCTTGACACAGGATTAAACTTTGGTAATGATGAAAGGTCTTTTGTAAACTCAAAATTAAGATATTCTTCTGAGCTGAAACAACAAGATAATGATGTAGGCCAAGGTTTCCCAAACTTTTTCAAGCGCAGAACCCTTTTTGGTTCAGATACTTTTGGGGGAACCCCAAAGTCTAATATTGTTATATGGTCATAATATAAATATACTCCTCTACATTTTTCATGGGACCCCAGACACTCCTATGCAGAACCCTCGTGTTCCATGGAACCCACTTTAGGAACCACTGCTGAAGGCTAAACATCTCAAATTTTGTATAGAGTGTAGTTGCCACATCTGGGGCGATGTCCCTCAGAATTCCTTACCCTGTCTAAATAAAACAATGCAAGTGACAGAATATATGTAAATTCTAATTTCCTCTCTAGTTTGTCAGTATGAGGAAGACATTTATTTGAGATGTAGATGACATCATCATCATCATCATCATCATTTCATTTTACGTCCGCTTTTCCCTGCTTGCAAGGGGGGGATGGGAACTGATTCTGGCTTGATTTCTACAGCTGGATGCCTTTCCTAACACCAACTTCATTTATAGTGAGTGCTGGGGGCTTTTCTTTCTGTGGCGCCTACAAGTCCACTTTACAGTGTGGGTGCTTTTTTTTTGCCATGGCACCTCCACGACCACTTTGCAGTGGAATGATAGGGACCCCAGTCCCTATCATCTCATTTCTACAGCTGAGTAAACTGGAGCAATGTGAAATAAAATGACTTGCTCAAGGAAACAACACACCACCCGGTCTGAGAATTGAACTCACAACCTTTCGATTGCAAAGCCAATGCTCTAACCACTAAGCCATGTGCCTCCATCCCTGGATAATTTCTTTTAGTTATAATGGTAACTTTTGACACCTATTTGACATTATTATACATCAATATAATGGTTCACTTATTACACATTTGACAAGTACAAAGAAGGGTGTGCTTTGCTGATGAGGCCAAGTATGACTGAAACATGTCTACAGTTATATCCCATACTTTCCAAAATCAGATTAGAATAGTCGTCATTGAAATAAAACTTTCTTCTCCATAGTATTATTAATTAATTGCTTATTTGTCTTTTCCTTGTTACATTAATTATGAAAGCACTAACAATGCACAGCAAGGTAGTAAATCACCAAAATTATTGAACTCACTTGATTCCATCCAGTTCATCCTCATCATTTTCATCTTCTTCTTCATTTTCCACTTGATGGACTTCATCTATCTCCTCATTTCGTTTATTTCTTTGACCAGGATTGAAGTTTTTCTCTTTCTTTGGTCTCATATTTTTGTTGTTTGTTTTATAAGAATTAAATCTTCCGTCATATCTATTACCGTTATCTTCATCTTCAGAGGAACTCTCTGAATCTGTTCCAAAATGTTTGCAATCATGTAAGTGATTCTGAAAGAAAATACAAAGCTAATATTCTCTGTTGCATTTACAAAACATATAATAATTCCCATCCTCCAATGTCTGTATTAACCATTTTGTTACCATATTTATAATGAAAAACACTGCTTATAATTTTCTGTTCATTTTAATTTCGAGGGATTTAGTAATGTAACTAACAAAGATTATTACACCAGGGCGGTGGATTGGCAGTATCGGTAGAGAATCGAACGCCATGCTTTCCAGCATAGTTACGTCCCTTTACGGTCTGAGTTCAAATCCCGCCGAGATTTACTTTGCCTTTCATCCTTACAGGGTCGATAAAATAAAGTACCAGTAATGCACTGGATAATTGCTGGCCTTGTGCCTAAAGTAGAAACAATTATTACATAAATTATGATGGAAATTTCTTGGATAAATATAAACACTTTAAAATAAAGTTTTATATCATAGAACCAGGGATTGTTTCAGGTGATTAGGTAACAAAAGGATTAATCTTTGAATGTAAAGCATTGTATTTAGTTTCAAATCTAGATAAGTTAATTACTTTACTCCATATTGTATTTTTTTAGAGGGAGAGAAGGAGAACCCTCATCTCCTGACACATATTTTGATACCTTTATATTTCATTTTAATTTCGAGGGATTTAGTAATGTAACTAGCTGTTTCATTAGTATAGTTAGTTCTTCCTCTTCCCTGTCAAGCATCATATGGTGAAAGATCTCCATCCATGATTGTAAGCTCTTTCACAAGCCTGCTTTCAGGACAAGCCCATGTCTGCCAGTTCATTCTCCACAAATTTCAAACAGAACTTGACAGGTCTTCCTCACTCTTAAGCCCCCTCCTCCCTCTCTGGCTTCCACTCAAGAGAGAAAGACTCTTACTGGTATCTTTGAGGGGCATGCATAGCATATGGCCAAACATCTGCTTTTGTGTGATCATGGTAATCCTGTAGATTACTCAGCTGGGCCCTTTCCATGACCAGTTCATTCATATGATATAGCACATGCCCAGTTGATGAATTTAAGTCAAAGTTAAGTTTTACAGAGTTCTATATATGCATAGGTATCATCATCATTTCATTTTACGTCCGCTTTTTCCCTGCTTGCAAGGGTGGGACGGGAACTGATTCTGGCTTGATTTCTACAGCTGGATGCCCTTCCTAACACCAACCTCATTTACAGTGAGTGCTGGGTGCTTTTTTGCCGTGGCACCTCCACGACCACTTTGCAGTGGAATGATAGGGACCCCAGCTCCTATCATCTCATTTCTACAGCTGAGTAAACTGGAGCAATGTGAAATAAAGTGTCTTGCTCAAGGAAACAACACATCACCCGGTCTGAGAATTGAACTCACAACCTTTCGATTGCAAGGCCAATGCTCTAACCACTAAGCCATGTGCCTCCATGGTATATAGAAAGAAATGAACTGAAATAGAGGTGAGATCAGAGATACCATTTGTCTACAAAGCTTGACACCTTGAACAAAATTTAAATATCTTCACTAAGTGAAAGTGGTTGAAACTGGTGAGGTTCAGCTCAGTAGATGAAGTCAACATATGTCAAGCAGTCCTTCTCCATTTCTGACTATAAGCAACATTTGGCTGTTGATTGGAGATGAGACCTGATTGTGTGATAGAATAATTCTATTGCACAGGTTTCATCCTTACCAAAAAAAATCTCATCCTCTGATGGTCACAGTCTTCCTCTACCCATGCAACTTTCATAATCAGTTGTAGTCCAGTGGTTCGGTCGGTGATTAATCCTGACCTTTCATTAATAATAGACAGCCACAATCCTCCTCTACCTATTGCAGCTTTCATAATCAGTTATGGTCCTGTGGTTAGATAATTAGCACTGGCCATCAGTGAGATTTAAATCTCTAGGGGAAATTTTAAAGTACCAAGTGCCAGAACAAATATCACAAGGCATCTCATCTAACACACTAACAATTCTGCCATTCCACCATTCTTGATGGGGACTTATTTCATCGAACTTAGAAGGATGAAAGACAAAGTCGACTTCATTGGAATTTGAACCAGAACAAATTTCACAAGATATCCTATCTGATGCCAGAATGACTCAGCTAATTTACACTAATGAAAAACATTTAAATTTACCTAATAATTATTAAAAATTAACTCTAATTATGAAATATCTTAAATACCTGTCTGTTTTTCTCTTTTTTAGATGAAGTTTTCTTTGATCTTTTTTTGGATTTTTTCTTTCGCCCAGCTGAATGTCCTGAATAATAAAAATAATTCATTGATAATATTTTAATTATCAGATATTTTTCTTGTGTCTGATTAAATTTCAACCTATGAAAACCCATAAATATTACAGGATATACATTTAACCCTTTAAACAGCAGCCTACCTAAAACTGCCTCTATTAAGGTGTTCAAATCTAGGACTGAAATCTTGTTAAGTAAGTAGACAAGCAAATAGAGACTTTCCCAAGAAGCCATGCAGTGGACTCTAACCAGGAACTTCATGATTTTGAAGTGAACTTCTTAACCACTCAGAACCCTTATATTAATATATTTATAATGAAATACACTACCTAATAATTTTGAAAATAATACTAATAATATAAATTTGAAGAAATTTAATAAAATAACTAACTTTTTCTTTATTAATCTAGTATTTGGAAAATAATGATAGGACTGGGCCCCTATCATTAGAACACCCCAAAACCCTCCAATGAAATGCAGCCTCATAGGAAACCAATTAAACTTGGGTGTGAACTGTAAATTTAATTTGGAACATAACTCGCATTTAAACTGGCCATATCCAACCAGAATTCTCTCATCTCTTTTTGTTCAAACCAGCCATAACCAACTGTTCATACTTGTGTTAAGGTATTGTTCTTAAAATAGATAATATCAAAATCTCATAGACTCGATATTATGTGAGATAATTATTTAAAATAAAGTGTTTACCATGAAAATACAATAGTAAATATAGATTAATGGAAATGCTAAAGGGTTAACAAAAGTTTCTTCTATAAAATTGTAATGGAAGATTTTATTTAATATAAGTATTTAAAATGAGTTGTTCTGTATCACAAAACCTGTGATGGTTTTAGATGGGTTGGTATGAAATGAGATAAATACTATTACAATGACATTTCACTGCAGAAAGAATTCCATAGTTAAGTAAGTAGACAAGCAACAGAAGACTGAGTATATATGTCCTCAAGATACAGCTGTTAGCTTCAGCAACATGACACCGTGTGTCAAGACTACTTCCTGTAGGTGTAAATTGCCAACAATGTGTTTCACCTAACTTTGGTGATTCCATCACTTTCAGAAGTGGGTTATCATGATATCGGCTGTAGTTTCGGTTACCACAGTATTACTAACAACTATATATAGAACTAATAGATTAACATAATACAGAAAACTGCTTAACAATAAAATGCACCCTTCCCACACTGTAAAGTAGTAGTGCTGGTACAATAATAAAAAGTATCTGGTCCACTCTGTAAGGCAGTAGTGCTGGTGTAATGATAAAGAGTACCTAGTCCATCATGTAAGACAGTAGCACTGGTGCAATGATAAAATGTACTGAGTCAGCCCTGTAACATAGTAGTGCTGGTGTCATGATAAAAAGTATCAAGCCCATCATGTAAGGTAGTAGTGCTGGTGTAATGATAAGTATGACCACGTCGGCTCTATAAAGCTCTATAAGTTATCTCTGTAAGGAAGTAGTGGTGGTACAATGATAAAAAGTATCCAGTCTATCATGTAAGATGGTAGTGCTGGAATCATGATTAAATACTTCTAACAGTTGTAAATGCTTCCAATGTTGTAAATGCTTCGGCATTAAGAAGGGCATCAAGTCATAGAAACCAAGTCAAAAACAAAACATACAAGCAATACACGATCATCTGACCAATCTAGCTTCAGTTCATGACAACCTGTCTGACCCATGCAAGCAGAGAAAGTAGATGTTAAACAGTGATGATGATGATGATGATGGTGATGTTGTTGAAGATTATGATAGTATATATAAATGTATATATGTATGTGTGTGTGATGATGATGATGAAGATTATAATGATATATATATAAATGTGTATGTATTTTTGTGTGTGTATGATGGTGATGATGATTATGATGAAGCTTATAATGATATATATAAATCTGTATGTATTTGCATATCATGGGGATGATGATGATGAGATTATGATGATATATATAAATGTGTAAGTGTGTGTATGATGGTGATGATGGTGATAGTGATGATGATGATGATGATGATATATAAATGTGTATGTATGTGTGATGATGATGATAATGATGATAAATAGCTGTAATGATATGCAAATAACTAAATTTCATTCCACCTTTTTCTTGTGGTTAAGTAAAGGGGTGTCAAACATTTATTTAAAACAAACACTGTGAATAAGAAACATTTTTCAACTTACGTAGTCTGACTCTACGGTTTTTCTGGCTCTCACTGGTACCAGTCCCAGCATGTTCTGTTATATATCAAATTAATTGCATGAATAATTATGGGAACTATAAAATTTCTTGTAGCGTTTATGATTTGTTTTTAACCTTTCTGAGTTACACACTTTATCAAGTAACATTACTCCAAAGACCCTTCGGAGGAATCCCAGGTAGAGCCACTACTTCTCCAAATTGAGAGATCACAGCTCCAATACTATGGACATGTGGTCAGAATGTCTCAGGAAAGAATCACTGGAGAGATTTTATGGGCAAAAACCAACTGGCAAGAGACCCAGGGGTAGACCCCCAAGCAAGATGGTTGGATAATATCCATAAGCTTGGCTGGTCTTGCTTCTATATCCAGTCGGATCAGTCGGAGATGGTTGCTTCTGACAGCACTTGCTGGAAGGAGTGTTTAAGGACTCTGTTCCAACAACCCATCTCAGGCATAACTGAGAAGAAGAAGGAGAAGGAGAAGAAGAAGAAGAAGAAGAAGAAGGAGAAGAAGAAGAAGGAGAAGGAGAAGAAGAAGAAGAAGGAGAAGGAGAAGGAGAAGAAGGAGAAGAAGAAGAAGAAGAAGAAGAAGAAGAAGAAGAAGAAGGAGAAGAATAAAAAGGAGAAGGAGAAGAAGAAGAAGGAGAAGGAGAAGAAGGAGAAGAAAAAGAAGAAGAAGAAGAAGAAGGAGAAGAAGAAGAAGGAGAAGGAGAAGAAGAAGAAGGAGAAGAAGGAGAAGGAGAAGAAGAAGGAGAAGGAGAAGAAGAAGAAGAAGAAGGAGAAGGAGAAGAAGAAGGAGAAGGAGAAGGAGAAGAAGAAGGAGAAGAAGAAGAAGAAGAAGAAGAAGAAGAAGAAGAAGAAGAAGAAGAAGAAGAAGAAGAAGGAGAAGAAGAAGGAGAAGGAGAAGAAGAAGGAGAAGGAGAAGGAGAAGAAGGAGAAGAAGGAGAAGGAGAAGAAGAAGAAGAATGAGAAGGAGAAGAAGGAGAAGGAGAAGAAGAAGAAGAAGGAGAAGGAGAAGAAGAAGAAGAAGAAGAAGAAGAAGGAGAAGAAGAAGGAGAAGGAGAAGAAGAAGAAGAAGAAGAAGAAGAAGAAGGAGAAGGCGAAGAAGAAGGAGAAGGAGAAGAAGAAGGAGAAGAAGAAGAAGAAGAAGAAGAAGAAGAAGAAGAAGAAGAAGAAGGAGAAGAAGAAGAAGGAGAAGGAGAAGAAGAAGAAGAAGAAGGAGAAGGAGAAGAAGAAGAAGAAGAAGAAGAAGAAGAAGAAGGAGAAGAAGAAGAAGAAGAAGAAGAAGAAGAAGAAGAAGAAGAAGAAGAAGAAGAACTTTTTGATACCAAACCACCTCCAACTGTCCCTGGTTCTATCATACTAACCCATTTATCTATAAACATTCCATCTAAATTTTAAAACAAACTTATGCCACAAACACCAGCTTCATAATGAGAAAGTTATTAAATCCCTGAAAATTCTTGATTATTATCAAAACTATTTGAAAATCATAAGCATTCCATTATAATTTTATGTAAGAACCTAACTCATGTTTCAAACACTATCTTATTAATGAGAAAGTTAGTTATATTACTAAATCCCTCCAAATTCATGTCTATTTTCAAAATTATTTGTAAATGTTAAGCAACATATTTAAACGAAAGGTTTAAAGAAATTGAACCTCTTTGTGATTATATCAGATGTATGAACAATTAGCAATACACATACATGCACGCACACATACACACATACCCTTAAAATAGATGTCTTCTTGCAACCTCAGACAACTACAAGAGAAATTCCTAGCTAAGAATAAACTGCTCTCTTTAGCTTTTGTTGATCTAGAGAAGGCTTTTGACAGAGTACCTCGATATGTCATCTGGTAGTTCATAAGGAAACTAGGTGTAGAAGAATGGCTCATAAAAGCAGTGCAAGCTATGTACAGAGGAGCTGTTAGTAAGGTGAGAGTAGGCAATGAGTTTAATAAAGTATTCAATGTGCAAGGTGGTGTTCATCAGGCTTTGTTCTCAGCCCACTCCTATTTATCATAGTTCTGCAGGCCACAACAAAGGAGTTTAAGACAGGCTGCCCAGGGGAACTCCTGTATGCTGACAACTTGGTTCTGACAGACAAATCTGTGGAAGAACTAGAGAAGAAATTTGGAAACAGAACTTAGAATCAAAAACTTGGAAAAAATTAAGTTCTGGTAAGCAGGAAAAGTCAAAACCCTGAATATCGAGAAAAGGAGTAGATAGTAACTCTATATGATGTTCACAATGTAAAATCTTAGGTACACTAGAGGTGTAGTGTTATAGTAGATTCTATTAACATAAAAAGTAAACTTTGTATGTGATAGATCCACAGGGATAGTTAATAGTAAGAACACAAGTAAAATAAATATTTTCAAATCCCAGGAAGACTCCATACTAGTAGTAGATAGCTTCTGTTACCTAGATAATAAAATTAGTTGGGGAGGAGGCTGGTGAAATAATAAGCTAACACATTTTACCTTTCAGAATTTTATTGGTTCCAGAATCTGTACATTTATCTGAGGCCAAACTTGGTGCTGGAGAAGCTGGCATATTTCTAAGTGTTCTGCAAATGGATGGTACACATCATTTTATTTTTTAAGGTTTAATAACTAATATTCTACACTTCTGCAACTACTCACATTAATATTCACAAACTATTGTATTGTGCTCACAACTGAAAGGTCATGGGTTTGATTCCCTGTCTAAATAGCCTATTGTGTCTTTGAGCCAGATACTTAATTTCATGGTGCTTTCAGTCCACTCAGCAGAAAGATGTAAATGTCAATATCAACTTGGACTTAACCCGGCAATAGGCTAACTCCTTATCCTGGAGAGTATAATACTCTCAATCTCTTAAAATCAATGAAACTGAGATAATCTTAAGCCTGATGAGCCACACGGCTTGGGGCAGATTTTAAATAACTTGATTTTTTAACTAATTACTTGAAGTTAGAAAATCTAAATAGTAATACTGTAAAAATGCAGTTAATTAGAGTTTAACACTACCTGTTATTCGAATGGCCAGCCTTGTCACATTCTGTGTCTGTGGAATGCTTAGCCACTTGTACATTAATTTCATGAGCAGTCTGTTCCATTGATCAGATCAACTGGAACACTCATCGTAGTAACAGACAGAGTACCTCAGGAACACTTTTGATACCAAAGTACCTTAAACAGTCCCGTCTAAACCCATGCTAGCGTGGAAGATAGACGTTAAACGATGATGATGATGATGATGATGATTTCTACAATATTAAGTTGTTTGTTTGAGAGTGCTTATATTCATCTAAACATAATGTTATGTAAGATCCTTTTAGCTTCAAATACCAGCTTCACAATGAGAGAGATAGTTATTTCATTAAATCCTTCCAAATAGCTTATTATTTTCAAAATCCTTTGGAAATTATAGGCAGTGTCTTTCATTAGAAATATGATCATAAAAAGGTTAAAAATATGTCAAATAATGCTAAGTTACCTCTTGGAATTCTGTGAATGTAAAAGTTTTCTCTGGCCACTTTCTGCTCTTATATGTTTTGGGATTATTCGAGCTGAAGATTGCCTGACATCCCGCCAAAATATTTTTGGGTGTAAGTCTTTAGGAAAAACAAAGCTTGGGAGATTTGGCTCATTTTCCAGTACAATCTGAAAATGTTGAAATATATTTTAAAATTACTCATAGTTCTATGACATAAAACTACCCATTTTAAAATGCTTAGATTTAAACTAAAACTGTCGATCATAAATATTCTCTCAGACTATTTTGTTAACCTTTTTGTTGCCAACCCAGCCATGCTGAGGTTATAGTGAAAAACACTTGCCCAAGATGCTATGCAGGGGGACCAAACCCAGAAACTTCTTAGTTGGAAAAGACCATGCCGCATCCATCATAGATTAACATAGATGAAACTCTTAACTGAGAAACATGTTATGTAAAATATTTTATCATTTACAAACTGTTTGAAACTGTCTCTGATTCTAAAATTCAAAACTGTATTTTAAAGTTCTTATATTTATCTAAAAACCTTCCATCATAATTTTATGTAAGAACCTTTCTTAACTTATGTTCCAAATACCAGCTTAATAATGAGAAAGTTAGTTATATTACTAAATCCATTCAAATTCTTGATTATTTTCAAAATTAATTGAAAACCATGTGCAGTATTTTACATTAGAAATATGGCAATAAAAGGTTTAATATAATAGAAAATTTTGTAATAAATGACAACTTACAAATTGTTTGGCATTTTTCTGAAATTCTGGTTTCTACAACACATAACAGATAACATACTTTCAATTAGATAATGAAGTACAATAAAATAGAACAGAAATGAAGAGGACAAGAAAGAAGACAGAAGTTAAAGATATACTTCAGGAATCAAAGTGGAGGTGACAGGGTATTTGACCAGAACAGAAGACAATATATGGATGAACAGAACTATGGAGTGGATTCCCCAATAGAGACAGAGAAGGAGAGGTAGGTAGAAGAGATGGTGGGTAAGACAGAAGAGTTATAGATGGTGTAATGGTGGTAGAGGTGATTGTAGATGTGGTAATGTTGTAAATTGTTATAAATGATGTAATGGTGGTAGTGGTACTTGTAGATGTTATAATGTAAGTTATAGATAATAGGGGTGTATATGAAAGTATATACTTCTGGGTCTCAAATAATCATCCACCATACTTATTATTTTTTCAGAATTTCCAACCACGTACTTATTAAATTTTGCTAACTTATCTCCGGTGAAATTTTATTTTAAGTGGTAGCATTTCTGCAACAATTAATTTTCTTTAGACATTAAAAAACATTATACATGACAAAAAAAGATACATTACTAGAAATCCCATATGTTATAAAATGAATAGGATGGGTTGGGTCCCAATATGTAAACTAAACGACTAATTCTGGGGTTTTTTTAAATCAACGGAGACAACCTAGAAAAATTACCAATTCCACCCCTCTATTATTTGGGACTCGAAAATACAATATGCTTACGTATAATAAATGTGTAAAAGTCATGCTGTGAATTTTTTAAAAGCTGTGATATATATCATAGTTTTCTCTATAGTGGATGAGACTGCCAGGCAGCTGGGGGTTTTTATCCTTCATCAGTGACATTTACTCACTTGGTACTGAGACGAGAATAAGCTAAAGCCTATATGGTTTGGGTATGGGTAACAAACTTGACTGACAAGGATTAATTAGCTATGATTAACTATGTCAGTGCTACTGCTAATAGATGATGTAATGGTGGTAGTGGTGGTTGTAGATGTGGTAGTGTTGTATAGCATTATAGATGGTGTAATGGTGGTAGTGGTAGTTGTAGATGTGGTATTGTACATTATTATAGATGGTGTAATGGTGGTAGTGGTAGTTGTAGATGTGATAGTGTTGTATATTATTATAGATGGCATACTTACATGACCCATGTTCCTCACAAGGTAATTTAAAAATGTATCGTGACTTGACATTTTCTGTGATGACATGTATTGAGTTCTACTGGCAGTAGCAGACATTATATTTCTAGATTGGTTGGTCTTCTCAGAATTGGCTGAAGCACTCTTAATATTTCTGCTACAGTTGGTTTTCTCAGGAACACCAGAATCCCATTCACTGTAATATGACTGCCCCCTTGATACCCCAGGCTTCACATGCAATCCAAGCGAATCCCCATATCTGGAAGGTTTGGTTCCATCAGGGTCCCCTGATCCAAGTTGGTCAGTAGATGTGTTTAAAACCAATGGACGTTCTTGCCAATATGTTTCGAAATAATATGGCAGATTTCGAACATGAATGTTCCCATTACTGTCTAATAAACTGATTTCGTTTTGGAAGAAATTTTCCTTAAATCCAGGAGTTTTGTCTGTTCCTTTTCCTTTTAGTTCCACCTCCATCATCTTGTCCCTTTGTTGGCTGTCAACTTTGTCAAAACCTTCTCTCAGCTATAAAAGAAAAAAAGGTGTTTCCTACAAAGTTGTTTGAAATCACAGAACGGTTGACTTCTAAGAACAAAATATTTGGTTATTAAATTGTATTCTCAGTATCTGAACTATACTATAAATTTGTATTTGTACAGATACAGTACAGGATTTAACCTGTACACAAACAAGACATGTTTACAGCTTCAGTTAATCCCAGTACTATTTCTGTACAGATACAAAGCATGGAAAAGTAAATGTTAAATGGATGATGATGATGATGACGGTGTCGACGACGACGACGGTGATGATGATGATATAATAATAATAATAATAATGAAATTATTGTGTACAGTGCTCAGGTGCACAATAATTCATCAAAGGTGCATGTATAGTACATAGAATAATTGTTTCTACTTTTGGCACAAGGCCAGCAATTATCCCAGTGTATTACTGGTACTTTATTTTATCGACCCCGGATGAAAGGCAAAGTTAACCTCGGCGGGATTTGAACTCAGACCATAAAGGGCCGTAACTCTTTGCTGCAAAGCATGGCGTTCGACCCTCTACCGATACTGCCAATCCACTAGAATAATGATGATGTATATGTTCTAAATGTTGACCAATCTAGGACGACATTAGCAGTGAATAAGTACTGATTTTGTTTGTAATGACCTGTCCAACCCATACCAGCATTGATGAGTGGATGTCAAATGATGATGGTGCTTATGTAGAAACATGTGAAAACACATGGCCTGGGGGTTAAAGTGTTGGACTCATGATAGTATCAATCAGGTGACATATTGTGTTCTTGAGCAATATGTTTCATCTCACATTGCTTTTAGGATAGGACAGGTGCCTCCTGTTATTAAAGCACACGAGAAACTGCCTATAAAATAGAACCTCGTAATGGACCAGCTAAACTTACATTGATGGGAGCTGTAAATTTCATTTGGTTTTGTTTTGTTTTTTTTCATTTATATAAACATACCCTAGAATTTACATGTAATTTAATACACACACACAAACACAGGCACACACACAAACACAAGCACACACACACACACACACACACACACACACACGCGCGCGCACACACACACACACACACACACACACACACACATCCAGACACACAAACGCAGACACAAGCACACACACACACACACACACACACGCACACACACACACACACACACACACGCACACACACACATCCAGACACACAAACACAGACACAAGCACACACACACACACACACACACACACACACACACGCACACACACACACACACACACACACATCCAGACACACAAACACAGACACAAGCACACACACACACACACACACACACACACACACACACACACACACACACACACACACACACACACACTCACACACACACATCCAGACACACAAACACAGACACACACATTTTTATATCTTCCTTGCTGATATGTAGAATAAACACTCATCATCATCATCATCATCATCATCATCATCATTTTACATCCACAAAATATTGGAATATATTTATAGAACATCAAAAACATGGCCTTACCTTGGCAATCCTGAAACACAGAATGTCTGACCATACATAACCAAGAACCAATAACTATGTTTACTATCAGTTTTGGTAACAAATCATCCAGTGTTGTTCATTGATCAAAGGTTGAATGGTCACCAATTTACTCATTTGAATTCTTTATGTACTTCACTGAAGGAAATCTATAGAAAGGAAAGAGTAGAGAGTAAATGAGATTGTTAAAGGAGGTTTCTAGTTGCTAGTATAATGTCTTTAGTGGTTAATTATGGAGACCTACTGCTATTTGATATCAGCTGTTGTCATTGGTTATTGTATATTGATAACCTCACTTATATTGGCCACCTACTTAACTTGACAGAAAACTGACTTTATTTCAATCTCTCTTTTCAAATGCTTAGCAACAACCGAGGAGACCTTTGATCCAAATACGGCATTGGAATGAAATTAGCTTTAACAAATATAGAATTAGACACTCGAGTAATTTGAGATTAGGCAGTAGCAAGTAAGGCAGGAGGGTAGAGGTCTTCCTATCTTGTGGTTTATTTCTTTAACTCTTCTGATACCAAAACCCTGTTGTAACCACCCAGGGCTCTACAATAGAAAGTTACTTATTTTAGAGATAAAAGCAAAACCAAGTAATGAGAAAAAGGGAAATGGGTAAAGAAGGGCAGATCTAGCTGTATGGGAAACTAGAGGAAAGGACTATAAATACCATAAATGAGACGAAAAGGAAGGGAAAATACGGACTCTAGGGCCATAGAAGAAAAGGAAGGTGAAGGGGAGAGGGTGATGGGTTCTGGGCCTAGGGCAAAACCGCAAAAGCATTTCCACAGATAACGGCCAGCGACACCCACTGCCACAGTGTTTATCATCATCATCATCATTATTTAACACCTGTTTCCCTTGCTAGCAAGGATTATATTATATATTTATCTAAAAACCTTCCATCATAATTTTATACAGGAACATTTTGTTAACCCTTTTGATATCAAACAACCTGAAACCACCCTTGTTCCACAATACAAAACCAGTGATTCTGAACATGGATTGCATGCTCCACAAGGAAACAATTGTAACATCTTGGTGGGATCAATGTTTGTATTACTATTTCGAAGCACCCAAGTAGCCCCTCACCTCACACCATTGTCTGAATGTGACCCATCTCTATAACTTAATCATTTGTTAAATGGTTTGATTGTGTAATGTTGTTATGGGGTTCTTTTGCTTTCTCTTTTGATTTTTACTTATTTTGAAGGATTTTATAGCAGTGGATTGGCAGAGTCGGTAGAGCGTCGGACATGTGCACCACAGTATTTGTTCTGGCCCTTTATGCTCTAAGTTCAAATCCCACTGAGGTTAGCTTTGCCTTTCAGCTTTATGAGGTCAATAAAATAAAGTTCTAGTTACACACTAGGGTCAATTTAATCATATTTCCCCCCCCAAAAAAAATTGCTGGCCTTGTGCCTAAATCAGAATCCATTATTTTGAAGGATTTTAATTATTCTATTCATGGAGGTAACCAAGTATCATATTATTTTCGTTTCTGTGTTATCAGACTGTATTCATAAAGGGAGTATTTAGCAATTCATACTCTCTAGATCAGGGGTCATCATCATCGTTTAACATCCATTTTCCACGCTAGCATGGGTCTGGAGTGTGCAACATTGGCGGGCCATTTTTTAACATTGGAACAACTATTAGGGCCATTAATATTTATTAAGCACTATTCCAAAGATTCACCACAACTTCTTTCCATAACATGGAACTGGGAAATTATAACACACAAAACCCTATCAGTGAAGCCCTTTACTATAGGTCAACTAACTGAAAATTGTATTACAGTTACGAAAAAAAATTCTAAATAAGCCTACAAGGTAAAAATTAAAAACAGTTATCGTGGGCCACACTGACTGGTTTGGCTGGCCGCCTGTTGCACGCCCCTGCGCTAGATTCTTCTATTAACAAGGGAGTGGCGGTTAACTGTGTTATGAACAATAACTATTTTAGATCTTAAACAACCTGATACATCATCATCATCATCATCATCAACGTTTAACGTCCGTGTTCCACGCTTGCATGGGTTTGGACGGGGGTAGTCCCACTTGAGGCAAGAGTGATTGTCTTGCTCGCATAGGACTGTCTGGCAGGTTTTCTACAGTTGGATGCCCTTCCTAACACCAACCACATTTACAGTGTGGGTCTGGGAGGTTTTTACCGTGTTGCCTACACGGCCACATTACAGCGTGGACTGTGTGTTTTTTTGTCGTGACACCTACACGATCTCATTTGTTTCGGCCTCGATGGCGCGGCACCAACATAACTTTACATAGAACGGGGTGGTGTGGATGGGGTGGGGGTGGTGGGGGTGGGACGGGGTGTATTTTGTTAGAGATGCCTACTGGCTGGAGTAGGTTTTACTATATATTTAGGTAAGGCGGGTCTTCTCTGTTACTGAGTACCGCCAAAGGTCTCGGTCCAGTGACATTGTCTTGGAGAGGTGTAAGTGTGTGATGTCGGAGTTTATCAGCTCGTCCCAGGTTTTTCTAGGTCTGCCTATTCCGTGACTACCGTCTATCTTTATTGCCCTGCACTTTGTTATACAGCTATCGACTTTCATGCGCATCACGTGTCCATACCAACGTAGCCTTCTCTCGAGTAAACAACATCTGATCCCTCTTATCTCTAATTTTTTCCTTAGTTCGTTTATGCTTTGCCGTTCACGTATATTACTGTTACACATCCAGCGGAGCATGCAAGCTTCGTTCCTCTCTAGTCTGCGTATATCCTCTGCACACAATGCCCAGGTCTCACTGCCATGCAGCATTGCTGTTCGTATGCAGGCATCGTACAACCTGCCTTTCATTTTTAGTGAGAACCCTTTAGCAGCTAATAGTGGTATAAGCTCTCTGAACTTTTTCCAACCAGTTCTGACTCTAGCTACAGTACTTTCAGAGCACCCTCCCCCACTGCTGATTTTATCGCCCAGGTAACGGAAGCTGTCCACTATTTCTATAGAACCCTCTGCGCAATTGAAAGAGCTAGTATTTTGTGGGCACTTGCTGCTACTTATTGCACCAGAGCACCGGCCACATGTAAAATCTATGTTCTTAGTTAGCTTACCTGTGATCCCACTACATCTTTTATGCACCCATACTTTGCATTTAGGACATAAAATGGAGTTTCTACCTACGCCTTTCCTACACACCGAGCACGGCCATTTCCCAGAAGGGACCGCCGCCTTGTTTTCTTTCCTACAAACTAATACTTTGGTCTTAGCCAGGTTAATTTTGAGTCCTTTTGACTCTAGGCCGTGCTTCCATGTTTGGAATTTCTTCTCTAGCTCGGCCATTGATTCCGCTATGAGTGTCAGGTCGTCTGCGTATAGGAGTTCCCATGGGCAGCCTGTCTTGAACTCCTCTGTTATAGCCTGAAGGGCAATAATAAATAGTAGTGGGCTGAGAACAGAGCCCTGATGGACGCCAACTTTTACGCTAAACTCTTCACTATATTCGTTGTTAATTCTAACCTTGCTGACTGTTTCTTTATACATGGCTTGTATAGCCCTCACAAGCCATTCGTCAACGCCTAGTTTTCTAAGAGCCCACCAGATAATGGAGCGGGGGACTCTGTCGAAGGCTTTCTCCAAGTCGACAAAAGCTAAGTAGAGGGGTTTACCTTTAGCTAGGTACTTCTCCTGTAGTTGTCGTACTATGAAAAGAGCGTCTGTGGTACTTTTGCCTGACACAAACCCGAACTGCATTTCATCTAGGTCAATTCTCTCTCTGATTAGTTGCGCTATTACTTTTTCCGTGACCTTCATGACCTGGTCGATTAATTTAATGCCTCTATAGTTACTCCTATCTAGGGCGTCTCCTTTACCCTTATAACAGTTAACGATGATGCTGCTATGCCAGTCCTTCGGAACAACCCCATTCTGTACGACTTGGTTAACTATGCGGGTGACCATGGTGTGTCCCACCGTGCCAGATGCCTTCAGCATCTCAGCAACTATTTCCGAAGGCCCAGCCACCTTACCCGTCTTCATATCCTTGATTGCCTTACTTATTATACTCCCCTCGACTAACACTGCTGGTCCCTCTATTGGGTCGATATGGGGGAGACTGTCTTTCTCCCATTTATTCTCCTCATTTAGTAGCCTTTCATAGTGACACTTCCAAGCTACCTTCTTATCAGCGTCGGTGATGGCAAGTGTGCCATCGTCGTTTAGTACACACTTCTCCCCGACAATATCACGGTTTTCCTTGACGCATTGCCTAGCAATCCTGAACACCTCACGTTTTTGGTCCTCGCGTTGTAGAACATGCTTGAACTTTCTTTCCTCTGCTTCCCTTCTTGCTAAGTACACTTGTCTCCTAGCTTCCCTCCTGGCCACTTGATAGTCCTCTCTACTTCCCCCATCCCGCCATACTTTCCAAGCCTGCTTTTTGGCCTTAATTGACCCCTCCACCTTACTGTTCCACCACCATGTTACTCTCCTCCTGCCTACAGGCCTGCTCCAGCCACAGACTTCGTCTGCCGCCAACAGCAGGTTTGCTTTCAGAAATTCCCACTCTCCCTCTATATTGTCCGACTCTAAATGTTCTTCCTTACTGTCGAAAGCATCAAGTAATATGCTTTGAAATTTATTCCTGGCTGTGGGGTCCTTTAGCTTCCATATTTTTCTCCTGAGGATAGTCCTCTTCTGCTGTCGAGTACGTCTCGTCCTGACTATGAGGTCGCTAATTATCATTCTATGTTGGGAGGTGCATTCTTCATGGGGGAGGGATTTAGTGTTTACAACAGACACTCTGTCACGTCTTCTGGTAAGGATATAATCTACCTGGCTGGTATGTTCCCTGATCTGTAGGTGATCAGGTGATTGTCTCGTTTTTTGAAGTTAGTGTTACAGATAGTTAGGTTATTTGCATCACAGAATTCCAGGATTCTGGAGCCTTCCTCATTTCTAGTACCAAACCCATAGCCTCCATGGATTTCGTCGTAGCCGTCACAATACAGTTCTTGTTATTTGAATATAAAATTTATCTTTTTAGTATCAAATATGTTTTATATTGAGTGGGGGAGGGGTAGTCATTAGACGTGTTGTGGTGGAGTATGGAGCTAACAAAATGTAGAGAGTTGACAGAAACAGTGAAACATTGGTGTAAATTTGTTTTAAACCTATCTTCTAAGATCCAATCTCACCAAAGTTGGACTCATGCATTTCATATTTCATATATAGTAATCATACATGTAGTCTCATTAGGAGTATTTTAAGCTGTGATCTTATCACAGATACCTTAGTATCTGAATAAGCGTGATTTATGTGTATTTCATTGTAGAATCTTTTAGAAGATTTCTTGTTACTAAATGAAGATTCGAGAATGATGTTTGTTAATAACATCATATATATTCTTATTGATGTTGTTTTTGTTGTTGTAGCTTCTTTACATACCTATCAGTGGTTAGTCTGTAAGTTGTTGGTGGAGTGTAACAACAAGATCAAGATGGAGACCAAACTTATGAGTTGTATGTTTGATGCAGTAAATAACAGCCAAGTTTATCACTGAACTGTTAGAGCAGTGAAACTAAATTACAGTTGCCTCTCACAATCAAGTATGTATGACTTGGTAGTAACTACCATGCTTTCACTAAGGGATTTTATGTGGCCATGTGATTGTGTACAGACACATACACCCTCTTGGCCCTCCCTCGCTTGATCCAGTCAAACATCAAGAATCTGACAGCTGGGAGGAATGAGTGCTGACAACCACTGGATTAGTATATTTCATTGTCTCTAAAAGGATGAAAAGCAAGTGAACTTTGGCAGGATTTGAAGTCAAAGTACAAAGAACCAAGACAATGCTCTAATGACTTTTCAAATCAACCACTAGCATGAATATATTGTATGGTATGGTATGAACTCGTAACTCCTGATGAAGTCATAGGGGTACTGCATTGATATACAACATTTCTAGGTCATTTCTAAACCTGGCAGCTCCCATCTCTCTCCAGGTCTGAATATACCAGATTTCTTCCAGAGAAGGATAAAGAGTGAGAATGGAAGTGAGAAAGAGATATACAAGGTGTGTCAGAAAAGTTCCAGGACTGATGTCACAAGATTTATTTCAAACCCATACTTCACACTAAGTATTTTCTCCTTCAAAGTAATCCCCCTAGAGTCTAATGCACTTTTCCATCCTTTTCTGCCACGCTTGCATGCACTCCTGGAAGGATTCTTCCGGGATCCTCCACAATTCCGTCGTCACGGCCTTTTTGATGTCCACGTCTTCAAAACAGGTTCCCTCCAGGTCGTACACAAAGATCCATGACTCATCACCGGTGATGACTGTCCCTAGTAAGTCTGGTTCGGTTTCAAGACGCTCCAGGATGTCCTGGCACACTTGCATGCGTCGACCCTTCTGGTAATCGTTCAGCAGTTTTGGAACCATCTTCGCGCAGACTTTCCGCATGTCCAAATCTTCAATGAGAATCTTCCAGACGCTGTCCCGATTCATGCCCAGCTCATTTACCATCAGTCGAACAGTCAGCCAACGATCGCTACGCACCATCTGCCTGACGTGCTCAATGTTGACCTCAGTCCTGGTTGTTGAGGGCCTTTCGCTCCTGGGGTCATCTTCCTCGTCCTCGCATCCTTCTTTAAACCTCTTGAACCACTCAAAAACACGTGAGCGTGACATCGTCTCATCTCCATACACTTGCTGCAGCAATTCCAGTACTTCTGACGGAGTTTTCAAGTTTGTTCGTTGCTCTATGCTCATTGCTTGACAACCTGAAACAGAGGACATGCATATAAAATTATGAAGAAAAAAGTTTGATCGCTGCAGAGAGCTAAGATTACAGTTACATACTCCAGGGGGATTACTTTGAAGGAGATAACTCTTAGTGTGAAGTTTGGGTTTGAAATAAATCTTTTGTGACATCAGTCCTGGAACTTTTCTGACACACCTCGTAGAGGAAGAATCATCCCCAGTACTAGACTGGTACTTTTTTATCGATCTTGAATGGATGAAAGGCAAAGTTGACCTCGGCAGGATTTGAACTCAGAGAGCAGCGAGCCAAAACAAATGCTGCAAAGCATCCAATCCAACATTCTAATGATTGTACCAATTCACTGCCTTAACCACCAGCATTAATTATTTTTATATTTTAACCTTCACCTTACCATATTTCAAATGAAAGACATTGTCTATGTGTTTCAAATAATACTGAAAATATGTAATAATTTAAAGGGATATAGTAATACAAGTACTTTCTTATTATTAAGCTGCTGTTTGGAACTTAACAGAGGTTCTTAGATAAAATGTGATGGAAGATTTTTAGATAAATATAAACACTTCAGCCCTTTCGTTATCATATTTCTAATAAAAGACACTGCCTGCCATTTTCAAATAACTTTGTAGGGATTTAGAAATATTATTTACGCTTTCATTATTTGATGCCCAGATTAACTTTTTCAAATTTCATTTGAAAAGGAAAATCAGGGTAGAGAGGGAAGTGCTCCCTTCCCAGCATTTTGTTGAAAGATAGGCGAGAGAGGCTAGAATGGCCCGAGTATATGCCTGTAAATTGAAGGTGGAAAACTGTGAGAGGGCACTTGCCCTGGTGGTCAGGGTCACCGTGGCTTTTTTTTAATGGGCTTTCTTCACGATGGTCCTCGGAAGTCTCCCTCTATTGGGAAATTTTTCATTGTTCTTTTTTTGTTACATCCTCATTTTTGTTTTTTTACACACAGAAATGCCCATTTGTACTGTCCTGCATTGTCCTGTACTGTCCTTAATGTCTACTTTGTGTAAATCCTTGTGGTTAATAAAGAAAGCATTATTAACCTTTTAGTATTTACATTACTCTATATATACTATTGTATTTTTACAATAAAAGCTTTATTTCACATAATTATCCCACATAATATCGAATCTATGAGATTTTGATATTATTTATTTTGAAAACAATATCTTAACATCACTATGAGTAGCCAGTTACGGCTGGTTTTAACAGAAAGAGGTTTAGAGAATTCTGACCGGATAAAATGCTAAAGGGTTAAGCTAGTTTTTTGTAACATAACAAAGGCTCTTACATATAATTTGGATGGAAGGCTTTTAGATAGATATAAACATTTTAAAACAAACAGTTTTGTATTATAGAACCAAAGTCAGGTTCATGTTTGGTACAATATGTTCAAATTAAAACAACAAATGTCGACATTATATTGATTATTTTATTAAAACATTTTCAATCGCCAAAAACATGGTAAATCACATGTTTATAAACATTTTTTTTTAATTATTTAGGCAGAAAAATTATTCAACAGATTAGAAAAATATAGAATTTAAATATTTATAAAGATGATCTGCTGGAGAAAACATATTTAGTTTGAAATGTGAATGAATGTTGGAAATTTACAGATTTAACAAATCTAAAAAAAATCTGTTATTATAGTATATGAATTTATAAACTAAATTTTTGCATTAATCATAAAATATTTGCAATCATAAAATTTGGTGCTTATTCAGAAAAATAAATTACTTAAAGAATATTTAAATATCATCATCATCATTGTTGTCATTGTCGTCATCATCATCGTCGTCATCTTTGTGTTGTCACCATCACCATCATCATAATCATTGTCATCATCATCATCATCATTGTCGTCATCACTGTCACCATCATCAAAGTCATTGTCATCATAATCATCATTATCATCGTCACCATCATCATAATCATTGTCATCAATATCATCATCATAGTCAACAGAAACAGTTCCATTATTTCAAAAGTAAAGCATATTTTTATTTTTGGTCATTTTATCTCCATAATTTATTTTTTTACTGTGATAAATGGAATATTTTATAAATTTAATCATCATCATCATCATTATTTCAACGCCCATTTACAATGCTGGCATGAGTTGGACAAGATATTTTGAGGCAGTATTTCTATGGCCAGATGCTTGTACTGACATCAACCATTACTTTATTAACACATATGGTATATACTTCACACCTTCATCAAACCTCTACATTACAGGACATAGTGCTTATGCAGAACATAAATAAATGTCATTACTTGCTTTAAACTCAAACACACACATATATATATATATAATCCATCCAATGTATTATTCATGTGAGACAATATATATATATATATATATATATATATATATATATATAGCGGAATCAATGGCCGAGCTAGAGAAGAAATTCCAAACATGGAAGCACGGCCTAGAGTCAAAAGGACTTAAAATTAACCTGGCTAAGACCAAAGTACTAGTTTGTAGGAAAGAAAACAAGGCGGCGGTCCCTTCTGGGAAATGGTCGCGCTCGGTGTGTAGGAAAGGCGTAGGTAGAAACTCCATTTTATGTCCTAAATGCAAAGTATGGGTGCATAAAAGATGTAGTGGGATCACAGGTAAGCTAACTAAGAACATAGATTTTACATGTGGCCGGTGTTCTGGTGCAATAAGTAGCAGCAAGTGCCCACAAAATACTAGCTCTTTCAATTGCGCAGAGGGTTCTATAGAAATAGTGGACAGCTTCCGTTACCTGGGCGATAAAATCAGCAGTGGGGGAGGGTGCTCTGAAAGTACTGTAGCTAGAGTCAGAACTGGTTGGAAAAAGTTCAGAGAGCTTATACCACTATTAGCTGCTAAAGGGTTCTCCCTAAAAATGAAAGGCAGGTTGTACGATGCCTGCATACGAACAGCAATGCTGCATGGCAGTGAGACCTGGGCATTGTGTGCAGAGGATATACGCAGACTAGAGAGGAACGAAGCTTGCATGCTCCGCTGGATGTGTAACAGTAATATACGTGAACGGCAAAGCATAAACGAACTAAGGAAAAAATTAGAGATAAGAGGGATCAGATGTTGTTTACTCGAGAGAAGGCTACGTTGGTATGGACACGTGATGCGCATGAAAGTCGATAGCTGTATAACAAAGTGCAGGGCAATAAAGATAGACGGTAGTCACGGAATAGGCAGACCTAGAAAAACCTGGGACGAGCTGATAAACTCCGACATCACACACTTACACCTCTCCAAGACAATGTCACTGGACCGAGACCTTTGGCGGTACTCAGTAACAGAGAAGACCCGCCTTACCTAAATATATAGTAAAACCTACTCCAGCCAGTAGGCATCTCTAACAAAATACACCCCGTCCCACCACCACCACCCCCACCCCATCCACACCACCCCGTTCTATGTAAAGTTATGTTGGTGCCGCGCCATCGAGGCCGAAACAAATGAGATCGTGTAGGTGTCACGACAAAAAAACACACAGTCCACGCTGTAATGTGGCCGTGTAGGCAACACGGTAAAAACCTCCCAGACCCACACTGTAAATGTGGTTGGTGTTAGGAAGGGCATCCAACTGTAGAAAACCTGCCAGACAGTCCTATGCGAGCAAGACAATCACTCTTGCCTCAAGTGGGACTACCCCCGTCCAAACCCATGCAAGCGTGGAACACGGACGTTAAACGTTGATGATGATGATGATGATGATATATATATACATATATCATCATCAACTTCGTTTAACGTCCACTTTCCACGCTAGCATGGGTTAGATGGAGGAGCATATATATATATCATGTTTAATAGATATGGCTTCTACAAGACTAGAACTGTTTTGGTTAACCTCCATTGAACCCGGGACTCAAATATCACATATATATATCATCATCATCATCATTTAACGTCCATCTTCCACGCTAGCATGGGTTTGGATGGGAATTGTCCCACTTGAAGATAGATTGGTTGTCTTGCTCGTATAGGACTGTCTTGACGAGTTTTCTACGGCTGGATGCCCTTCCTAACACCAACCACGTATACAGTGTGGACTGGGAGGTTTTTACCGTGTTACCTACACGGCCACATTACAGCGTGGACTGTGTGTTTTTTTTGTCGTGACACCTACACGACCTCATTAATTTAGGACTGGATGTTATGGTATGTTAGCCATCCGCGGCCGAATATATATATATAATCAGAGTGGGATGAACAAAACTGATACATGCAGTATTTAGGTATAACCGTGTTATCCCTCATTACCTGAAGGCAGATTTTTACTTTTTGTTTCTAACACAATCAATAAACAGATTACCAGACAAAATAGTGGGGGCGGGTCAATATAATCAAGTAACACCATTGAAAGTGTTACTCCAGCATGTCCACACAACATGGCCACACAGCATGTCCACACAGCATGGTCACATAACATGGCCAGACAGCATAGTCACACAGCATGGACACATAACATGTCCACACAAGATGTCATCACAGCATAGCACACAGCATGTCATCACAGCATAGCCACACAGTATGGCTACACAGCATGGCCACATAGTATGGCCACATAGTATGGCTACACAACATGGCCACACAGTATGGCTACACAGCATGGCCACACAGTATGGCTACACAACATGGCCACACAGCATGACCACACAACATGACCACACAACATGGCTACACAGCATGGCCACACAACATGGCTACACAGCATGGTCACACAGCATGGCCAGTCAAATGACTGAAAACAGTAAAACAATAAAAGAATTTAAACAAGACCTATTGATGGCAGTAAACAATAAGGGGCTGGTATGGCTGTGTAGTAAAGAAGTTCACTTTGTAATCATGTGTTTCTAGGTTCAATCCTCCTGTGTCTTTTTACTTTTAAATCTTAAAGTTGGCCAATGTCTTGTGAGTGGAATTAGGTAGATGGAAACTACAGAAGCCTATTGTCTGCTATACATGTATGGAAGAGAGAATGTGTGTATGTATGTGCGTGTGCGTGTGCATGTGCGTGTGTGTGTGCATGTGTGTGTGCGTGTGTGCATGTGTATCATATCTATATATGTGTATGTTTATGACCTGTAACTTAATGGTTTGACAAAAAATAAATTGATAAAATAAGTACCAAACTTGAAAAATAAATATTGGATTTGATATGATTGACTATGGAGGCACATGGCTTAGTGGTTAGAGCATTGGCCTTGCAATCGAAAGGTTGTGAGTTCAATTCTCAGACCGGGTGATGTGTTGTTTCCTTGATCAAGACACTTTATTTTACATTGCTCCAGTTTACTCAGCTGTAGAAATGAGATGATAGGACTGGGGTCCCTATCATTCCACTCCAAAGTGGTCGTGGAGGTGCCACAGCAAAAAAGCACCCAGCCCACACTGTAAAGTGGACGTGTAGGCGCCACGGAAAAAAAAAGCACCCAGCACTCACTGTAAATGAGGTTGGTGTTAGGAAGGGCATCCAGCTGTAGAAATCAAGCCAAAATCAGTTCACATCCCACCCTTGCAAGCAGGGAAAAGCGGACGTAAAATGATGATGATGATGATGACGACTAAATCAAGGTTTTGCCTCAACATGGCTACAAACAAATGGCAGAAACCAGTAAAAGAATAGAAGAAAATATATTTAATTAACATGATGAAATTTTAAGAAATTATTGTAAAAATATAGCTGATTTGTGATTTGACAGAATACCAATGTAAATATAATGTTTTACAGTGATCTTGTCAACATTATGTGGTTGTCATAGTTTAACAAAATATCTATGTTAATATAATGTTAAACAATAATCTGTATTAACATTATCACAGTTTGCTCTTGGTTGGTAAAGATCCAACAGTAACAGGAGAAGAAAATTCTTTCCACCATTCTGGTCGTTCAAAGACTTGTTTCCCCTGTGTCATGGCACTGTATAAATTCTTGTAAATCTGAAAATAAAGATGAAGAACATGTGATATGCTCAGGTTGATAAAATATAGTTCAAGGTAAGTACTGGGATTAATTTAATTGCAGCTCTTGTGCCTAAATTAGAAACTATAGTGATAGATAGTAGTATATAGTTACGGGCCTTTACATACTGAGTTGAAATCCCGCCGAGGTTAGCTTTGCCCTTCATCTTTACAGGGTTGATAAAATAAAATACCAGTAATGCACTAGGTTCAATTTAGTCAACTTTCCTCTTCCCCAAAAATTGTTGACCTTGTGCCTAAATCAAAAGCCATTATTATAAGTAGTAGTGGTGGTGGTGGTGGTGGTGGTGGTGGTGTTTAGGAGGAAGAGGAGGACACTGAATTAACAGAATTACTGGAGTGTCGAAAGAAATGTTTTTCTCAACAAGGTCAATTTTGTCTTTCATCCTTCCAAGGTTGATAAAATAAAGTACTAGAGTCTAAATAATTAACTTTCCCACTGTCTCCAGATTGCAGGTCTTCTTCCTAAATTAGAAGCTATTATCATTATTTTCATTTTTATTATGTGACATCCCTGCATTACTGAGCCCAGATTTGTGTCCTGTGGGTATGTACAGTTATGTTTTGGTGCCAGCAACATGAAATAAAGTGTCTTTACCAATGACACGATGCACATCCCAGACAAGGAATCAAACTCTGACCTTTACAATCATGAGGTGAACACCTTAACTACTAAGCCATGATGAGTATAATAACATATAATGACATAAACCATTTTATAATTCTGTCCTTACCTCTCCGTTTGAATGTCCAATGGGAGAGTTCAAAATGAAATCTGGAGGTGCCACAGCATCAACAAGAGCAACTGCTTCATGTTTAAGTTCCGAACACAACTCCAAGATGCTACAGTGTATTAACTTGGCTGGTACTTCTCCATTACAATAACCTCCTGAAAATTTATCAAAAATACAAGCAATGTAAATACAGATCCACTGAAACTAAAAGCAATATTCAATGACAACTAGCTGACTGTAGAAACTCCACAGTTTAATTAGAAACAATCCCCAAGGATGGTTATACTATTTAAATGTTTTATTTATAAGTTATAGATATGTATATGTATGTATGGTCCTGTAACTCTTCATAGAGGTGCCGTATTGACATACAGCGTTTCTTGGGTATTTTAAGCCTGGCGTAGCCCATCCCTCTCCAGGCCTGAGTACAGCAGATTTCTTCCAGAGAAAGATAGAAAGTGAGAGAGGAAATAAGAAAGAGATATAGAGGAAGAATCGATCCCAGTACTAGACTGGTACTTTTTTATCGACCTCGAAAGGATGAAAGGCAAAGTTGACCTCAGTGGGATTTGATCTCAGAGAGCAGAGAGCCAGAACGCCGCCTTAGATATATATATTATATATATATATACACACAAATAATATATACAGAATTAATTACATATCTAAAACACAATAAAATAAATCTAATAAATTTAACAAGATGGAAGGGAAGTGGTGTGAGAATAGTGAGAGGAAGACAAGAGCAAACAATGTGTATAAAAATAAAAATTAGTGTTTTATTCATAAATTTTTCGCAAATATATTTCTGTGTTTTTTTTGGGGGGGGGGTTTTGAAGTTTTAACCCTTTAACATTCACATTACTCTATAAATACTATTATATTTTCATGGTAAAGGCTTTACCTTACATAATATCTCAAATAATATTGAATCTATGAAATTTTGAAAGTATTTATTTTCAGAACAATGCCTTAACATCAGTTTGAGTGACCAGTTACAGCCAGTTTCAACAGAAAGAGGTAGAGAATTCTAGCTGGTTTGGGCTGGTTTAAACATTAAAGGGTTAAAAGGATAAGCTTTAGTTGAAGTTATATAAAATCTGTTTTGTTTTTTCATGCCAGGACCTTTTTAGCATGAAGTTTGAAAAGGCATAAGCAGATAACTATGATCAAAGTTGATAACTGTAAATAATATGTGAATAAGTTATGAAATGTACCCACAATCATCTGGTATATGGCAGATGAGTGGTTTGAGTGGTTTGATTCGATGGAGAGACATGATCAACTATGCTGAATGATATGGCACTTGATAGATTAATTGATGATGATGGTATTGTAAGATTTGAATGTGTTGAAGAGTAATAAATCTAGTTGACACCTACCTTGGTACAATGTTCCCAAGTGTTTCTCAATACTCCATAAACCATAAAGACTGACTAATTTCAAAAGAACATTGATCAATTCTTGGTTATTGGTTGATTTCTGTTGCTCTACCATTAGAAATTCATAAAACACCTTCACAACAGTAAGTTCTATGTAGGCCAGGGATAAACTACGGCAGTGATAAACTTGGCTGTTATTTACTGCATCAAACGTACAACTCTGAAGTTTGGTCTCCATCTTGATCTTGTCATTACACTCCACCAACAACTTACAGACTAACCACTGGTAGGCATGTAAAGAAGCTACAACAACAAAAACAACAACAATAAGAATATATATGACATTATTAACAAACATCATTCTCTCCAACATCCTTCTCAAATCTTCATTTACCAACAATACACCTAAAAGATTCTACAATGAAATACACATAAAGCATTCTTATTCAGATACAAAGGTATATGATCACAGCTTGAAATACTCATAGTGAAACTATATGTATGTTTACTATATATATCATGTTTAATATAGAAAAGGCTTCTACAGGACTAGAACTGTTTGATTCAAAAGTAATCATAAGGAAATACTATATTTTCCACTTTACAGAGTCTCTGTTCTCTCAGGACAAATATGACTATGAATGTGAATAAATGATCAAGAGTGTGACTTGATATTTGATAAAATATTCATGAAGGCGCATGGCTTAGTGGTTAGAGCATTGATTGGGCTTGCAATCAAAAGGTTGTGAGTTCAATTCTCGGACCGGGTGATGTGTTGTTTCCTTGAGCAAGACACTTTATTTCACGTTGCTCCAGTTTACTCAGCTGTAGAAATGAGATGATAGGACTGGGGTCCCTATCGTTCCACTGCAAAGTGGTCGTGGAGGTACCACGGCAAAAAAGCACCCAGCCCACACTGTAAAGTGGACATGTAGGCGCCATGGAAAAAAGCACCCAGCTCTCACTGTAAATGAGGTTGGTGTTAGGAAGGGTATCCAGCTGTAGAAATCAAGCCTAAATCAGTTCCTGTATGAGTAAGTCAAGGTCAGCCGACCAGACACTGCCCACAACAGGACAACCCATCTAACCCATGCTAGCATGGAAGAACGGACATAAAACGGTGATGATGATGATGATATTATACAAGCCATAGACATCATAAAGGTCATGACACAACATTTATTGCAAATAAAATCTGTTGAAATCTCACCACAGAAACAATAAAGGGAAGTGTCAATGGAAAAAAGCTGTACTGGGGAAGATTTTTCTAACTCATGTAAGTTTTTTGTTTTGTTTTGGGGTTTTTTTAATGACTAAAATTCCTCTTTCATGATGTAATTGATTTAGTTTCATACACAATCTCAGATCAAGTCACTTGCCAAACAAGTACAACTCTGAAATATTTTTTTAACAAAATCATTATTCTACTTACTGAGGGGATTCCTACATTCTTTTATAGTTCTTGCTTCAAATTTGGTTTGAAGAATTTTTTTATAATTATTGATGAAATCAACAGACTTTATTGGAGATTTGATGGTTATTGCTGAAATGATAAAAAAAAAAAAAAATAATAATATGTAACATTCATCTATCATAAAAATCATCATATTGTTGTTGTTATTGGCCTTTTGTCGAGGCATAAGACTTTCAGAGCTAACTCCTCTACTGCCTCTCAAGGTCTGGTTCTACCTCTTCTGGAACTTGGCTACCCCTATGGAATCAGCCCATAGTGAATGTGTAGGCATCTGATCTAGCGGATAGAGAGCTGAGCTTACAACGATAAGGTCTAGAGTCTGATCTCAGGACCAAGTGATGCATTGTTTCCTAGAGCAAGACACTTTATTTAATATTGCTTCAATACATTCAAGTGAAGAAAATGACTACTAACAACAGCTGGGGGTTAAACTTCCAATGATCTGGTGTCTTATCTAAGAGGGAATCTTCTACTCTCAGTCTCTTAACCCTTTAGCATTTAAACCAGTCATATCCGGCCAGAATTCCCTCACCTCTTTCTGTTCAAACTGGCTGTAACTGGCCACTCATACCAATGTTTAGGTATTGTTCTCAAAATAAATAACATCAAAATCTCATAGATTCGATATTATGTGAGATTATTATGCAAGATAAAGCCTTTACCACAAAATACAATTGTATATATAGAGTAATGTAAATGAAACTAGGATAAGCTCCAGCATGATGAACCTCTACAATTGGCTGGAGAAAGGCTTTAACTTTTTATCTATAGGGAATAAGTATGAAATGTAGGTTTTTGTGTGTAAAAAAAATGGTGAATGGTGTCATATATTTTAGTTTTACAGAGCAGGGTTAAACAGAAACACCAAATGTTTTGGGGGGGATATGAGTGAGGTGTTGATTCTGAGTTGGACCAGTGTTTTTTTAGTGTAGAAAGAGCAATCTTTACTATGGTGTGTATGTGTGAGTGTGTGCGTTTGTCTGTGTGTATGTGCAGATGATTTTTGCAGTACATTTTTCTATGCATATGTGTAGATGATTTGTGAGATGTTTGCCTGTGTGTGTATGTGGATGATTTGTGAAGCATGTTTGTATATATGTCTGTGTGTGTGTGTGCGCACGTGTGTGCAGATGAATTGAGTGGCATGTTACTGTGTGTTTGTCATCATCATCATCATCATCTCATCATCTTCGTTTAACGTCCATTTTCCACGCTAGCATGGGTTAGACGGGAGTTGTCCCACTTGAGGCAAAGCTGGTCGGGTGACCGTGTCTCGCTCATATAGGACTATCTGGCAGGTTTTCTACGGCTGGATGCCCTTCCTAACACCAACCACATTTACAGTGTGGAACTGGTAACTTTTTACCGTGTTACCTACACGGCCACATTACAGCGTGGACTGTGTGTGTTTTTTTGTCGTGACACCTACACGATCTCGATCTCATTATCTCGTGCTGTTGGTGGGAGTGGGAGGATAGAGTAGGGGTAGTGGATTGGGGTGTATATTTGATTGAGAGGTGCCTACTGACTGTAGGTTTTGCTTTGTACATAGGCAAGGCAGGTCTTCTGTATTGCTGCGTAGCGCCAAAGATCTCGGTCCAGAGACATTGTCGTAGAGAGGTGTAAGTGTGTAAGGTCGGAATTTATCAGATCATCCCAGGTTTTTCTGGGTCTACCTACTCCGTAACTACCATCAATTTTGATCGCTCTGCACTTTTTTATGCAGCTGTCGTCTTTCATGCGCATCACGTGACCATACCAACATAGTCTTCTCTCAAGTAAACAGCATCTGATCTCTCTTATTCCTAATTTCTCACTTAGTTCATTTATGTTTTGCCGTTCACGTATATTACTATTACACATCCAACGGAGCATGCACGCTTCGTTCCTTTCCAGTCTACACAGGTCCTCTGCACACAATGCCCATGTCTCACTGCCATGTAGCATTGCTGTTCGTATACAGGCATCATACAATCTGCCTTTCATTTTTAGAGAGAAACCTTTTGTGGCCAACAGTGGTATAAGCTATCTGAACTTTTTCATCCCGTTCTAACTCTGGCTACTGTACTTTCAGAACACCCTCTACAACTGCTGATTTCGTCACCCAGGTAACGGAAAGTGTCTACTATTTCTATAGAACCATCTGGGCAATAGAAGGAGCTAGTATCCTTTGGACACTTGCTACTTATTACACCTGAGCATTGGCCACATATAAAGTCTACGTTCTTAGATAGTTTACCTGTGATCCCACTGCATCTTTTATGTACCCATACTTTGCATTTGGGACATAAAATGGAATTTCTGCCTAATCCTTTCCTACACACTGAGCATGGCCATTTCCCTGAGGGCACCTGTGCCCTATTTTCCTTTCTACAAACTAGAACTTTAGTCTTAGACAAGTTAACTTTAAGGCCTTTTGATTCTAGGCCATGCTTCCATGTTTCGAATTTCTTCTCTAGTTCAGCCATTGATTCAGCTATGAGCGTTAGATCATCTGTGTATAGGAGTTCCCATGGGCAGCCGGTCTTGAACTCCTCTGTTATAGCCTGAAGGGCAATAATAAGTAAGAGGGGGCTAAGGACAAAGCCTTGATGAACGCCAACTTTTACACTAAATTCTTCACAATATTCATTGTTAATTCTAACCTTACTGACTGTTTCATTATACATAGCTTGTATAGCTCTCACAAGCCATTCATCTACACCTAGTTTTCTAAGAGCCCACCAGATAATGGAGCGGGATACTCTGTCAAAAGCTTTCTCCAGGTCTACAAAAGCTAAGTAGAGGGGTTTACTTTTAGCTAGGTACTTTTCCTGTAGTTGTCGTACAAGGAAAAGAGCGTCTGTGGTACTTTTACCTGACACAAACCCAAACTGCATTTCATCTAGATCAATTCGCTCTCTGATTAGTTGCGCTATAACTCTTTCTGTGACCTTCATGACCTGGTCAACTAACTTAATGCCTCTATAGTTTCCCCTATCTAGAGCATCCCCTTTACCCTTGTAGCAGTTAATGATGATGCTGCTACGCCAGTCTTTCGGTATGACCCTATTCTGTATTACTTCGTTAACTATACGGGTGACCATAGTGTGTCCCACCATACCAGATGCCTTCAACATCTCAGCAACTATCTCCGAAGGCCCAGCTGCCTTGCCTGTCTTCATATCTTTGATTGCCTTACTTATTATACTACCTTTAACTTGCACCGCTGGTCCTTCTATTGGATCGATTTGGGGCAGACTATCTTTTTCCCATTTATTCTCCTCATTTAATAGTCTCTCGTAGTAACACTTCCAGGCTATCTTCTTATCAGTATCAGTGAGCTCAAGTACACCCTTATCATTACGGACACACTTCTCCCCAACAATATCACGGTTTTCCTTGACACATTGTCTAGCAATCCTGAACACCTCACGTTTTTGGTCCTCACATTGTAGAACATTCTTGAACTTTCTATCCTCTGCTACCCTTTTTGCATGGTACACTTGTCTCCTAGCTTCTCTCCTGGCCACTTGATAATGCTCTCTACTTCCCCCATCCTGCCATACTTCCCAAGCCTGCTTTTTGGCCTTGATTGTCTCTTCCACCTTACTGTTCCACCACCAAGTTACTCTCCTCCTGCCAATAGGTCTGCTCCAGCCACAGATTTCATCCATTGCTTTCAGCAGGTTCACTTTCAAGAATTGCCACTGTTCCTCTATATTGCACATCTCTAATTGCTCTTCCTTATTGTCAAAGGCATCAAGTAATAAGCTTTTAAATTTGTCACTGGCTATGGGGTCCTTCAACTTTCATGAGCATATAAAAGTGGATATGTGGATGAATTGTGAGGTATGTTTGTCTGTATGTGTGTGTGTGTGAACAGGTATTCTCAGTTCTCGAAAAATCATCCTCCCACCCACTTATTCATTTTTCAGATTTTTCCCCCCACACACATACCAATAAAATGCACCCAGTGCACTCTGTAAGGTGCAAAAATGTATGTAAGCAAGATGTAAGCAAGATGCAAGCCCTCGACCCATTTGAGATGTCTGTAGCTCTAATTAAGAACCGACTTTGTCAATAACAACCCATCCAACACTTAGTAACAGGGAAAATGGATGTTAACTGATGATGAAGATGATACATAGAAATGGTTGTTTTATATAGACTTGTACATAGAACAGTCAAACATTAACTGAATGAGGTCTCAATACATATGAGCAGAGTAAATTTCAAAGAAAGTTTTCAAAGGGAATGGAGGCAGTGACTTTCAGATCATCTCTTTATATATAATAGTGTGAGAATGATTTTAATTAGCTATTTAGTTTAATAATAGAAATATTATTTACCTGGGTTTTTTAGTTTCTCATCAAACAGGCCGAGAAGGTAGTTACTTGTCTGTCGTAGTATGACATTGTTGTCCCCTTCATATGTACAGTTGGGATCGTTGCTGCTACGTAATTCTCCCAAACGATTCACTGAAATTTAGAAAGACAGTAAACTAAATGAAGGTATGCAGAATAGTGGTTAGGATGTTGGGTTCATGATCACACTGGTATGAGTTCAATTCCTGGACTGAGTGGCATGTTGTATTCTTAAGCAAAACACTTTAATGTATATAATTCCAAAATTATATATTTATATACTTAACCCTTTAACATTTACATTACTCTATATTTACTATTGTATTTTCATGGTAAAGGCTTTATCTTTTATAATTATCTTACATAATATCGAATCTATGAGATTTTTATATTTATTTGGAGAACAATACCTTAACATTAGTATGAGCAGCTGGTTACAGCCAGTTTGAACAGAAAGAGGTGAGAGAATTCTGGCTGGATATGGCTGGTTTAAATGTTAAAGGGTTAAACATGTATTTTATCCTTGGCAAACTAACATATGTAATATATAACACATTTCTCTTTTTTCATGACTTTGTCAGAAGGGGGAAGGGCAACCTTCACATATCCTCTGCACTCAAGTTCCATGTCTCACTACCATGAAACATTACACATTATACACAAACATCATACAATCTGCCCTTCATTCTGAGACAAAAGCTCCTTGTAGTCAGCAAAGCTAATAGTTCTGTGGATTTTCCCACCTCATTTATTACCATGACTACTATATTTTCAAAGCATCCACCTCCACCACTAATTAGTTCACCTAAGTAAAAGAAGCTACCAACAACCTCTATCTGCTACATACAAATACTTTTTTCAGTCTTTGTATGATCACAGTTTGTGATCAAATAATTCATATTTGGTACACACAGTACACACATCCTACTCACTCCTCTTCTCCATAATTTGGAGGTAGATTTAATCCATTGCTTAGTTTAATGCTACTCGCTGATCCTTGGTTGCCTTTAATGAAGTCAACTTTCTTGCAAACATTCATACAAGATCTCTGGTTTAAGGATAACTCCCACCTTTCCCCCAGTTTCAGAGACCGGAGCATAAAGAGTTCGCCTGTCTCTTCAATCTTTCTAATTTCTCATCCTTTCTTCTGATGAAGGACTAACATCCGAAACATTAAGACCCTCTTCCTGGTATTTTAAACATTAACCTAATATGTTCCTTCCATATACTGTACCGATTGTGTTGTTATTTCTGTTTACCTTTTACATATATATATATATATATATATATATATATATATATATATATATATATATATATATATAGGAGAATAATTGGGAGAAAGGCAGTCTCCCCCATATCGACCCAATAGAGGGACCAGCAGTGTTAGTCGAGGGGAGTATAATAAGTAAGGCAATCAAGGATATGAAGACTGGTAAGGCGGCTGGGCCTTCGGAAATAGTTGCTGAGATGCTGAAGGCATCTGGCACGGTGGGACACACCATGGTCACCCGCATAGTTAACCAAGTCGTACAAAACGGGGTTGTTCCGAAGGACTGGCATAGCAGCATCATCGTTAACTGTTATAAGGGTAAAGGAGACGCCCTAGATAGGAGTAACTATAGAGGCATTAAATTAATCGACCAGGTCATGAAGGTCACGGAAAGAGTAATAGCGCAACTAATCAGAGAGAGAATTGACCTAGATGAAATGCAGTTCGGGTTTGTGTCAGGCAAAAGTACCACAGACGCTCTTTTCATAGTACGACAACTACAAGAGAAGTACCTAGCTAAAGGTAAACCCCTCTACTTAGCTTTTGTCGACTTGGAGAAAGCCTTCGACAGAGTCCCCCGCTCCATTATCTGGTGGGCTCTTAGAAAACTAGGCGTTGACGAATGGCTTGTGAGGGCTATACAAGCCATGTATAAAGAAACAGTCAGCAAGGTTAGAATTAACAACGAATATAGTGAAGAGTTTAGCGTAAAAGTCGGCGTCCATCAGGGCTCTGTTCTCAGTCCACTACTATTTATTATTGCCCTTCAGGCCATAACAGAGGAGTTCAAGACAGGCTGCCCATGGGAACTCCTATACGCAGACGACCTGACACTCATAGCGGAATCAATGGCCGAGCTAGAGAAGAAATTCCAAACATGGAAGCACGGCCTAGAGTCAAAAGGACTTAAAATTAACCTGGCTAAGACCAAAGTACTAGTTTGTAGGAAAGAAAACAAGGCGGCGGTCCCTTCTGGGAAATGGTCGTGCTCGGTGTGTAGGAAAGGCGTAGGTAGAAACTCCATTTTATGTCCTAAATGCAAAGTATGGGTGCATAAAAGATGTAGTGGGATCACAGGTAGGCTAACTAAGAACATAGATTTTACATGTGGCCGGTGCTCTGGTGCAATAAGTAGCAGCAAGTGCCCACAAACTACTAGCTCTTTCAATTGCGCAGAGGGTTCTATAGAAATAGTGGACAGCTTCCGTTACCTGGGCGATAAAATCAGCAGTGGGGGAGGGTGCTCTGAAAGTACTGTAGCTAGAGTCAGAACTGGTTGGAAAAAGTTCAGAGAGCTTATACCACTATTAGCTGCTAAAGGGTTCTCACTAAAAATGAAAGGCAGGTTGTACGATGCCTGCATACGAACAGCAATGCTGCATGGCAGTGAGACCTGGGCATTGTGTGCAGAGGATATACGCAGACTAGAGAGGAACGAAGCATGCATGCTCCGCTGGATGTGTAACAGTAATATACGTGAACGGCAAAGCATAAACGAACTAAGGAATAAATTAGAGATAAGAGGGATCAGATGTTGTTTACTCGAGAGAAGGCTACGTTGGTATGGACACGTGATGCGCATGAAAGTCGATAGCTGTATAACAAAGTGCAGGGCAATAAAGATAGACGGTAGTCACGGAATAGGCAGACCTAGAAAAACCTGGGACGAGCTGATAAACTCCGACATCACACACTTACACCTCTCCAAGACAATGTCACTGGACCGAGACCTTTGGCGGTACTCAGTAACAGAGAAGACCCGCCTTACCTAAATATATAGTAAAACCTACTCCAGCCAGTAGGCATCTCTAACAAATACACCCCGTCCCACCACCCCCACCCGATCCACACCACCCCGTTCTATGTAAAGTTATGTTGGTGCCGCGCCATCGAGGCCGAAACAAATGAGATCGTGTAGGTGTCACGACAAAAAAACACACAGTCCACGCTGTAATGTGGCCGTGTAGGCAACACGGTAAAAACCTCCCAGACCCACACTGTAAATGTGGTTGGTGTTAGGAAGGGCATCCAACTGTAGAAAACCTGCCAGACAGTCCTATGCGAGCAAGACAATCACTCTTGCCTCAAGTGGGACTACCCCCGTCCAAACCCATGCAAGCGTGGAACACGGACGTTAAACGCTGATGATGATGATGATGATGATATATATATATATATATATATATATATATATAAGTTGTAACACAACAGTTAGTTCACCATACCGAACTAACTGTTGTGTTACTACTTCTACCAAACTCGTCCCATGGACTGAGTGCTCTGCTACTACAGATATTACCCTCCAGTGTTCTACCTTTATATATATATATACATATAATTATTAAGGCCAGTTACTACAATGGAGCCACACTAGATTATATACATTTCATTAGCCTTGAGGACCAGCTTGTTCAATCTGTGCCAATGAAAATGAACTGGAAAATATTTTGTTGCGGTGTTGTTTCTGGTTCATTTTCATTGGCACAGGTTGAACAAGTTGGTCCTTTAGGTTAACAAAACATTTGTACCTGGTATGGTGCCATTGTAGCAACTGGCCTTAATAATTATATTCAAACTTGCTCTACGGACTTGAGTTGCTCTATACCTTGGATATTTTTACATACTTATTACTACTATATATATCATCACCATCATTTAACGTCCATCTTCCAAACTAACATGGGTAGGGCAGGTTGACCCTTAGGGAGATAATCAGGTCAGAGGTTTAGCTCACTAGGGGCAGATTTTGGCTTGTTTTCTACAACTGGATGACCTTCCTAACACCAACCATATTTACAGTGTGTGCTAGGTGATTTTTGTTATGTCACCTACATGACCACATTACAGTGTGGACTAGGCACTTTTGTCGTGGAACTAGAGAGGGAGGGGGAAGAAGCTTGGGAAAATTGCGGACATAGGTAATAGGAGAGGGTTGGTTACCGCAAAGGGAGGTGTATGGGAGGGGAGAAAGTAGAGGAAGGTGTTGCCTATTAGATATATGCCTCAGCATGTCCATACATGTCCATACCAACACAATCTCCTCTCCTGCACGCAACAACTGATCCCTCTTATGCCTAATTTCTCATGCTGTACGTTTATACTATGCCATACACGTATATTCCTATTGCACATCCAGCAAAGCATGGAGGCTTCATTTCTTTCCAATCTTTACAGCTCCTCAGCACACTGTGCCCGGGTCTCACTGCTGTGCAACATTGCTGTTCGTATACATGCATCATACAGTCTGCCTTTCATTTTGAGGGGAAAACCTTTTGTAGTTAGTAACAGTAGTAGTTCCCTGAACCCTTTCCAACCTGATCTCACTCTGGTTACTGTGCTTTCAGAACAACCTCCCCACTACTGATTTGGTAACCTAGGTAACAGAAACTATCCACCACTTCTACCGAGCTCTCTGAGCATTTGAAAGAGATTGTATCCTGAGGGCTTTTGCTACTTACTGCCCGTGCACCGGCCACACACACATACATATATATATATATATATATATATATATATATATATATATATATATATATATATATCAGAGAGCAATATAAGAGACACTCACCAGCAAGATAACCATTTCCACCACAAGCTTCTCTACATTCTTGAATTCCATCTCGAGCTAACCAACTGCCAAGAGGTTTACTGGAACATGACAAAGCATGGATCTCACGAACCAAATCACCCTGTCAACAATAAAAAAATAATAACTCAATTGTATTTCTTTTCAGTCAACATTTCAATAACATTAAATAAAGTCACAAACTTTAGGTTCAAGGATTAAGAAGACAACACTATTAAGAAGAAAACACTGTTATTAAGAAGACAACAACAGTATTAAGACAAATACTCATTATCAAGAATACATACTATTAAGAATACATTATTGTTCACAAATTGCAATATAAATCACTCTTATCCTTTTTATATCTGGTTTTTCTATGTTGGCATGGGTTGGAGGAGACTTTTGAAGGCAGGTTTTCTACAAATAAATGTCTTTTCTGACACTAACCTATACTTTATTTATAAGTATGGTATATACCACTAATTTTCATCTGCTGTGGAACATATTGTTTACATGGGAAATAAATGAATATCACTACTTGCTTTAAATAGTGTCAGGTTGGAAACATGCAGTAAGTTGACACATAATATATACACAAGTGTCTTTACAGTTCCCATCTTCTAAATTCACTCACAAAACATTGGTTAGCCTGAGACTATATTTGAAGACAGTCGCCCAAGATGCCATACATTGGAAATGAACCTAAAACCAGATAGTTCTGAAGCAAATTTCTTAACCACACAGCCATAACAAACTAATAAATACAAATATGAAATTACCATGTATTCACTTTGGTCCCCAAGTATGTGTCCAATATGGACTTTAACGAGTTCAGCAAAAAGAGATTTACTAAAGTGATCCAGACAGTATGTTGCAGCCAAATATGGAATTAAACGCCATTGCTGAAAGAGGAGGAAATATGATGTTCATAACAAGTTTATATTTAGTATAATGAAGAATTGATAATGTGTCACATTAAAAAATGTCCCAGCTCACTGTGCTCAGAATTCAATCTTGCCAAGGTCAATCTTGCCTTTCATTCTTTCAAGGTCAATAAATATAATACCATTTCATTACTGGAGGTCTGTTTTTCCTCTCTCTCTCTCCCCTCTCTCTCTCTCTTTTATTTTTTTAGGGAAGAAATTGGATCATGGAACCAGCACAATCATTTTACAAAGTGTACTGGGTGTTTTTTATCATGACACCAACACTGCCACATTACAGAGGGTACTAGGTGTATTTCATCATGAGACCACCACTACTACCACATTACAGAGTGTACTGGGTGTTTTTATCATGATACCACTACTACCACATTACAGATTATAAGCAATAATTGGTCTCACTTGTAATGGATATTCTAAAATTGGAATCTCTTCATTTTCTGTTGGTCCAAACTGACGCCGTGCTGCTGAGTAGCGTATTGCAATAGCTAAGCCCATCTTCAAAACTGTTGCTCCAAAGCCTGTGATTGCAACTCTACCATTTGAAAGAACTGCCAAGGAAATACTGAACCTTTTGCTTTTCTGCTCAAAAAAATAATAATAATAAATAGATAAAGGAAAATTTTAGTAAAATATGGATGTTGTTTTTGTTGTTGGAATAACTAGTTTAACCCTTTAGCATTTACATTACTCTATATTATTTTTGTTGTAAAGACTATCTCACATAATATTGAATCTATGAGATTTTGATATTATTCATTTTGAGAACAATACCTTAACATTACTATGCACAGCCAGTTATGGCCAGTTTGAACAGAAAGAGGTGAGATAATTCTGGCCAGATATGGCCGGTTTAAATGCTAAAGGGTTAACCCTTTTTTTACCAACCTCGCCAAAACCAGCTCTGCGCTCTGGACCTATGACAAAAGGCACCCATTTTAAAGGTTTCCAAATTAAATTAAAAATCTTCCAACATAATTTTATATAAGAACCTTACACGAAATTACTACCTTAGTAATGAAATAATTAATAATTTTTAGTAAATCCCTCAAAATTCTTCATTAATTAAAATAGAGTGTATTTCATTAGAAATGCAGTCATGAAAGGGTTAGCCCTTTTGTTACCATCTAAACTATAATAAAGTAAGGAGTGCGGGACTGCGTCCAGAATATATTTTTTTATCCCGTTTCTAAAATAAATAATTGTTTCTACTTTAGACACAAGGCCAGCAATTACCCAGTGCATTACTGGTACTTTATTTTATCGACCCCGTAAGGATGAAAGGCAAAGTTAACCTCGGCTGGATTTGAACTCAGATTGTAAAGGGACGTAACTATGCTGGAAAGCATGACTTCCGACCCTCTACCGATACTGCCAATCCACCAAATAAATAATGAATGAATATTACATAATTTATCTACTAAATTTCATTATTCTTGATTACATATAAATAATTTTGTTGGTTATTTTAAGATTCACTTCTTTAAAATTTTCAAATGTCAACACTTCTGGTTAGCGATCGTTTAAATAAACATTTATATATTTCTGTCACTAATTTTCTCCTAATGCAGTTTATATATAATATCGTCTTTTTTTAATGTATCATGGATTACATTACTGATTACATAAGACAGTGTAACACAGTCTTCGTTCAATTTCTGTATATATTGTCAATTCCGATTTTATTTGATGTATTATATCTACATGCATATATACTTGCGTATAATATCAATATGCACACTACACATGCTAGCAGAAAACCACCCAAAGGGTGGTTTTTCTGCTAGTATTTCTAATGGAAGACACTGCCTATGATTTTCAAATAATTTTGAAAATAATTAATGATTTTGAAGGATTTAGTATTGTCTCATTATTTATCTGGTGTTTTTACATAAAATTATTAGGGAAATTAATAAAAGGTTTTGTTTGGTTAATCTGCGATCATGGTGAAAGGTTTTCAGATGAATATAAAAACTTTAATGCTGCCTATGATTTTCAAATAATTTTGAAAATAATCAAGAATTTGGGAAGATTTATGGATCTATCACCTCACTTATGTTTGGTCTCACATTCTACCAAGTGTACAGGGGAGGCTCTCATGTCTTTGACACAACAAAAGAGGCCTTCCAACCCTTTGTTTTATCAGGCTTTCTACGGCTAGATGCCCTTCCTATCACCAACCACTTTACAGTACGTACTGGGTGTGTTTATCATATAGATCACCAAACACTAGGGTGGCTGTCACATCTTGTCATGACTGAAGGGTCCTCCCGACCCTTTGTTTGGCAAGCTTTCTATGGCAGGATGCCCATCACCAACAACTTCACAAGGGGACAGCAGCTAGGAGCATGTGTGTGGATGGAGTGTGGGGGTGCAGTGAGGGGGGCGTAGTGGTGTTGAGGATAGCTGTTAGTGAGTGGTAGTGGAAGCAGGGAGGGGTCAAGCCACATTGTATGTTGCAGGTTATGATTCTCAGTAAGTAGAACAGCCAAATTTCAAAATAATAATTTTTACAATATTAAACCCTCGCAAAAGTGAATGGAAAACAAAAAAAATTCTTTTTATCTTATTTTTTACTTTATGACATTTAATCTATATATAAAGTTGCGTGATTTCCATCAGTCACACAATATGTGTGTGTTTATATGAATGTATGTGTGTGTAAAAGGAAGGAAGGTGATGGTGAAAAAACTGTAACAAAACAGCGGCTGGCTGCCATTTTGCTACACTGTGTGTGAGTGTATGTGTATGTTTGTGTGAACTCATGTGTGTGTTTGTGTGAATGTTTGTCTGTGAATGAGTATTTTTGTAAGTGTGTCTGTGTTTGCAGGTTTATATTTATATACTCATATATATATAAATGCATGCATATGCACATACATACACACACATACACATCATCATCATCATCATCATTTTACATCTGCTTTTCCTTGCTTGTAAGGGTGGGACGGGAACTGATTCTGGCTTGATTTCTACAGCTGGATGCCCTTCCTAACACCAACCTCATTTACAGTGAGTGCTGGGTGCTTTTTTCCATGGCGCCTACACGTCCACTTTATAGTGTGGGCTGGGTGCTTTTTTGCTGTGGCACCTCCACAACCACTTTGCAATGGAATGATAGGGACCCCAGTCCTATCATCTCATTTATACAGCTGAGTAAAGTGGAGCAATGTGAAATAAAGTGCCTTGCTCAAGGAAACAACACATCACCCGGTCTGAGAATTGAACTCACAACTTTCGATTGCAAGGCTCTAACCACTAAGCCATGTGCCTCCATACATATAAATATATATATATATATATATATATATATATGCATTGTCTTCATCATCATCATCATTTTATGTTGAATATCCATGCTGGCATAAGTTGAAAGTGTTGTTATTGTCCAAATCAGTTTTTATTCAGAATTACTGTCTTTGTATATGGTTTTTGGGCTTGAAACTTTTGCTAACACCAACTGCTTTACAGAGTGTACTTGGTGTATTTATGATATCATCAACATTTGAGATGTTATGTCTTCAAGAAAACTCTTTACTACTTTATATTGTCTCTTTTCAATTGCCAACCATTTTACAAAGTAAATATATTTAAATTAGTTAATTATCATTAAAAGTTAGAAAATTATCATTAAAAGTTAGTTAATTATCATTAAAAGTTAGTAAATTATCATTAAAAATAATTAAATTATCTGTGTCTTGTAAATGAAAACAGATTACATATCACAAATACAAAGTCAAAGTATATTAGATGAATGGCAACTGATAATATAGTATACGTTGTCTCATTCATAATCTTATCTACATTTTAATAAGTAGCTTTCTATTACTAGCTTTCAACATTTTGAAAAGGAAGTATGAGAAAAGTATTAAATTGGTGGCAGGCACAAATGAGACCACCAAAACACTGCAATATGACTGGAAACAGTAAAGACATCTATACTGCATTGTCCTTTGTGCAGGATAACAAGGGATACATTCAGGCCTAAAGTAGAGGTACATAAAGATCCTTCCTTGATGAAGTCACCACAGCATTAGATGTAGTTAAGTCTGAGTCATATATCCTAATTGTATACTTCAATGCATATGTTCGTACCGACTACCTGACATGGAAAGGAGTGACTGAAAGGAACAGCAACCCTGATCTAAATATGAATGGAGAGGCCTGATTAGACTTCTGTTCTAGTAATGAGCTCTCGGAAGAGGAGGTATTTAAATCCTGCTGAGTCATAGCTACTATGAAAGTATTGTTAATTTGATTCTCATTCAAAACGTCAATGGTCTAACCACAGTACCTACTTTCACATCAAGACTAAATCATCATCATCCTGTCTGTTTTCCCTGATAGCAAGTTGTTAAAGAGGTTGTCACAGACCAAGTCAGTACTTATCTGAAGCTACTAGCCTCTCAGACAGGATGGGAGCCTGCATCTCATTTAAATATGTACCTGTGCATTTTATCATGGAACCAGCACCAAGAAGGTTATGTCTTTGACACAACTGAAGAACCCTCTCAACCCTTTATTTGGAAAATTTTCAATGAATGGATGCCCTCCCTATTACCAACCACTTTTATTGATTTCAGTCATTTATCTACACCCATATATCCTATCATAGGATCTACAAAGTAAACCCTAGCTTTAGCAAAGAAAATAGCCTTAAAACAGCTTGTTGTTGTTGTATGAAGTAGAAGAGGAGCTTATGTTGTGTTTAGGATAAAAGCATAAATTAATATTGTCTTTACCTTATAAGGTGATACATATTGGCCATCAACTGTGACATCTGCACTCTTATTAAGTAAGTTTTCCCGAGGTATTCTCACATTGTTGAAGGAAACAAACCTAGAAAATAAATTATGTTTACATATACTTACAACATTCAGCTCATTAACTGCCATAAATCTGATCATCATCATCATCGTTTAACGTCCATCTTCCACGCTTGCATGGGTTTGGACGGGAATTTTCCCACTTGAGGCAAGATTGGTTGTCTTGCTCGTATAGGACTGTCTGGCGGGTTTTCTACGGCTGGATGCCTTTCCTAACACCAACCATGTTTACAGTGTGGACTGGGAGGTTTTTACTGTGTTACCTACATGGCCACATTACAGCGTGGACTGTGTGTTTTTTTTTCCGTGACACCTACACGACCTCATTTATTTCGGACTGGACGTTGTGGTACCAACATAACTTTACATCGAAAGGGGTGGTGTGGATGGGGTGGGGGTAGTGGGACGGATGTGTATTTTTGTTAAGAGGTGCCTACTGACTGTAGGTTTCGCTTTGTACATAGGCAAGGCGGGTCTTCTGTATTACTGTGTAGCACCAAAGATCTCGGTCCAGTGACATTGTCTTGGAGAGGTGTAAGTGTGTGAGGTCGGAATTTATCAAGTCGTCCCAGGTTTTTCTGGGTCTGCCTACTCCGTGGCTACCGTCTATTTTATCGCCCTGCACTTTTTTATACAGCTGTCGTCTTTCATGCGCATCACGTGACCATACCAACATAGTCTTCTCTCGAGTAAACAACATCTGATTCCTCTTATTCCTAATTTCTCCCTTAGTTCATTTATGCTTTGCCGTTCACGTATATTACTATTACACATCCAACGGAGCATGCAAGCTTCGTTCCTCTCCAGTCTGCGTATATCCTCTGCACACAACGCCCAAGTCTCACAGCCATGTAACATTGCTGTTTGTATGCAGGCATCATACAGCCTGCTTTTCATTTTTAGAGAGAACCCTTTAGCAGCCAATAGTGGTATAAGCTCTCTGAACTTTTTCCATCCCGTTCTGACTCTAGCTACTGTACTTTCAGAGCACCCTCCACCACTGCTGATTTTGCCACCCAGGTAACGGAAGGTGTCCACTATTTCTATAGAACCATCTGTGCAATGGAATGAGCTAGTATTCTGTGGGCACTTGCTGCTACTTATTGCACCTGAGCACCGGCCAGATATAAAATCTATATTCTTAGTTAGCTTACCTGTGATCCCACTACATCTTTTATGCACCCATACTCTGCATTTGGGACATAAAATGGAGTTTCTGCCTACTCCTTTCCTACACACTGAGCATGGCCATTTCCAAGATGGGACCAGTGCCCTATTTTCCTTCCTACAAACTAAAACTTTAGTCTTAGACAGGTTAATTTTAAGGCCTTTTGATTCTAGGCCATGCTTCCATGTTTGGAATTTCTTCTCTAGTTCAGCCATTGATTCAGCTATGAGCGTTAGATCATCTGCGTATAGGAGTTCCCATGGGCAGCCGGTCTTGAACTCTTCTGTTATAGCCTGAAGGGCAATAATAAATAGTAGGGGGCTAAGGACGGAGCCCTGATGAACACCAACTTTTACGCTAAACTCTTCACTATATTCGTTGTTAATTCTAACCTTGCTGACTGTTTCTTTATACATGGCTTGTATAGCTCTCACAAGCCATTCATCAACACCTATTTTTCTAAGAGCCCACCAGATAATGGAGCAGGGTACTCTGTCAAAAGCTTTCTCCAAGTCAACAAAAGCTAAATATAGGGGTTTACTTTTAGCTAGGTACTACTCCTGTAGTTGTCGTACAATGAAAAGAGCGTCTGTTATAATTTTACCTGACACAAACCCGAACTGCATTTCATCTAGATCAATTCGCTCTCTGATTAGTTGTGCTATTACTTTTTCTGTGACCTTCATGACCTGGTCAATTAATTTAATGCCTCTATAGTTTCCCTTATCTAGTGCATCTCCTTTACCCTTGTAGCAGTTAATGATGATGCTGCTACGCCAGTCCTTCGGAACGACCCCATTCTGTATGACTTGGTTTACTATCCGGGTGACCATAGTGTTCCAGATGCTTTCAGCATTTCAGCAACTATTTCCGAAGGCCCAGCCGCCTTGCCTGTCTTCATATCTTTGATCGCCTTACTTATTATACTACCTTCAACTTGCACTGCTGGTCCCTCTATTGGATCGATGTGGGGGAGACTGTCTTTCTCCCAATTATTCTCCTCATTTAGTAGCCTTTCGTAGTGACACTTCCAAGCTACCTTCTTATCAGCGTCAGTGATGGCAAGTACACCATCATCATTAAGGACACACTTCTCCCCGACAATATCACGGTTTTCCTTGACACATTGCCTAGCAATCCTGAACACCTAACGTTCTTGGTCCTCGCGTTGTAGAACATGCTTGAATTTTCTTTCCTCTGCTTCCCTTCTTCACAGATTTCATAGGCCTGCTCCAGCCACAGACTTTGTCTGCCGCCATCAGCAGGTTAGCTTTCAGGAATTCCCACTGTTCCTCTATATTGTACGACTCTAAATGCCCTTCCTTACTGTCAAAAGCATCAAGTAATATGCTTTTAAATTTATTACTGGCTGTGGGGTCCTTTAGCTTCCATATTTTTCTCCTGAGGATAGTCCTCTTCTGTTGTCGAGTACGTTTCGTCCTGATTATGAGGTCACTAATTATGAGTCTATGTTGAGAGGTGCATTCTTCATGGGGGAGGGATTTAGTGTTTACAACAGACACTCTGTCACGTCTTCTGGTAAGGATATAATCTATCTGGATGGTGTGTTCCCCTGATCTATAGGTAATCAAGTGATTGTCTCGTTATTTGAAGTTAGTGTTACAGATAGTTAGGTTATTTGCGTCACAGAATTCCAGGATTCTGGAGCCTTCCCCATTTCTAGTACCAAACCCATAGCCTCCATGGATTCCGTCATAGCCATCACAATGTTGTCCAACATGACCATTTGGGTCGCCAGTGATAACTATGTAGTCACTGTCGGTTATTTGGGAGGTAGTGAGCATTAACGTCTCATAGAATCTGTCTTTTATAACGCCAGGCAGTCCGGATTGTGGTGCATACGCAGATATTATTGTCACAGTAGTTCTATTGAGGACAAGTCTTATTTTAATTATTCTGTCGTTCACTCTATTTACGTCTATTATCTTATCTGCCCACTTTTCTGCTACCATGATTCCTACTCCACCCAGCCCATTGTCATTTCCCACCCAGAAAAGCTTATAGCATCGTTCTTTACCCACAATGAATCTAGCAGACCCACCCCTCCACCTGGTCTCTTGAATACAGCAAACATCGACCTCCTTACGTTCAAGCATTTCTATTTGTATATAATTTTACCTTAGTAGCATATATATATATATATATAACATAAAATATACACATCACATATGTAGTGTATACATTTACCTTATAACATACACACCTCACATGTGAATATATTATAACATACCCTTCAGATGATTTTATTTACTGTTTAGTGAGAGAGAAAAGGACAATACCCATAACCCCTTTTCAAGGCCTCCAAGACTAATGAGAAGGTGGGATGTATCCCAAAATTGGAGATGTGGCAGGAATATTTGCAACTAAGTCAACTCTGTTAAAACACCCAAGAGCCAGGTAGTGGCATTAAACTGAGTGATGGATTATATCTACTATTCAAGTAGGTCACAGCAAGATTTGAACTGAGAAAAAAACAATGCAGGAGCTTTCCAATGCTCTAATAATTTTTGCAATCTACAACCCTGGACTGGTACTTTATTTCACTGATTTCAGCTAGATTAAAGGCAAAACTGACATCAACAGGATTTGAACTCGAAGCATAAAGAGCTAGAGGTATCTCATCATCTGTCTGATGTTCTAACAATGCTGCCAATCCACTTCCATGGACTAGAACATTATTATAGCTAGCCCCAAAAGATTAAAAAGTAAGTTGGCCCCAGCAATATTTGAACTCAGAACACAAGAACCAGACTAAATACCACAATGCATCTCAACCCCAACATAAAAAAATAGGAAGTATAGTAGTTTAAATAAATGTGATTCCTATGAAGAAAGAAAGAGGTCTAATGTTCCAGATATATTTCAACCACAACACACAACTCTCTCTTTTGATCCTTGATAAAAGGCCTTAAGTCCAAAATATCAAACCACTTCCTTTCTTCACTTACAATAACAATACTAAACATTTTTGTTACTACATTTGTAATGAAAATCATTGCCTATGATTTTCAAATCGTTTTGAAAATAATCAAGAATTTGAAAATCTTTAGAAATTTAACTAGCCTTAAACTAGTATTTAATTAAAAATATTATTAATAATAAAATAATTAAGTTAATGTTTGAAACATAAAAAAAGTTCTTAACATAAATTTCAGGTTTTTAGATAAATATAAACGCTTTGAAATAAACAGCTTTGTATGATAGAGCCAAGCAGTTTGTTTTCAAAGGGGCTAACAATCATAGATAGATAAATGTTTAAATCTCACCCATTGTCAAGTCCATTCAGGGAAATTTTATATCCCATGTCACCAACCAAAACCCCTGGCAATGCTTTCAATGTGTAGACATCTCTGATAGGGACCACAAAACTATGGAGTCCATGGTTTACACCATCTGGAGTGTGTAACTGTGCATAGACAATTGCATGGCTGGCATGTTTACCAAGATTACCAACCCACATTTTAGTAGCTTCCAAATTTGGTGTGTTCAATATGAATTCCTATAAATAAATTATTTAGAAATGAATTGAATTTATTATTAGTTAAACCCTTTCCAGATCATATTTCTAATGAAATACATACTCTATTTCAATTAACGTATCATAGAACAGGAGGTGGTTTCAGTCAGTTTGGTAACAGAAGAGTTAAGCTATGCACCAAACACCAGCTTAATAATGAGAAAGTTAGTTATTCTACTAAATCCCTCCAAATTCTTGATTATTTTCAAAATGATTTGAAAATCATAGGCAATGGCTTTCATTAGAAATATATCAACAAAAGGGTTAAATCTCACAAAAGCTGACAATGGGAAGGAAATAAAATTCCTATACCTAGTAAAGTAAATGGGCATTAACACTTTTGTGACATTGCCAAGGTTAGCTCTGCCTTTCATCTTTACAGGGTCGATAAAATAAAGGACCAATAACACACTGGGGTCAATAAAATAAAGGACAAGTAACACACTGGTGTCTATTTAGTTGACTTTACTCCTCCCCCAAAATTGCTGGCCTTGTACCAAATGCAGAAACAATTATTTCAATTGAAATACACTCTATTTCAATTAATTAATGAAGAATTGTGAAGGGTTTATTAAAATTATTAATTATTTCATTACTAAGATAGCAACTTAACATATGGTTTTTATATAAAATTATGTTGGAAAATTTTAATTTAAAGAGAAAACATTAAAAAGGGGTGATTTTGTGTGAAAGAACTAGAGCCAGTTTTGGCTAGCTTGGTATCAAAAGGGTTAACCCAGAATGGAACTGCAGAATAGGCATTCATATTTAACTTTTTCATTACAATGTTTCTAATGAAAGACACCTATGATTTTAAAATAATTTTTAAAATAATCAAGTATTTGGAGGGATTTAATAATATAACTAACTTCCTCATTATTAAGCTGGTATCTGGAACATAACTTAACAAAAGGTCTTATATAAAATTATGATTGAGGGTTTTAAGAAATGTATGGATATAATAAGGTTATGTTTACATTTCAACAATATGAAATATGTAAATATAAATGAGAAAGAAGTATGAAGCTACCTGTGTGGATGGTTGATATGTGGCCACTGTCTGCATGGCTCTAGTGTTGCTGCCATGACCCATCTCAGTGAGAGCAAAACAGCCAAATATCTGTAAAAATAGAACAACAAACATTAAAAGTGGGAATTTGATGGTGATGATAGTAGTGTGGTGATGACAGTACAGAGTGGTGATGACAGTACAGTGTAGTGATGACAGTACAGTGTAGTGTTGATAGTACAGTGTGGTGATGACAGTACAGTGTAGTGATGATAGTACAGTGTAGTGATGACAGTACAGTGTGGTGACAGTACAGTGTGGGGATGACAGTACAGTGTGGGGATGACAGTACAGTGTAGTGATGATAGTACAGTGCAGTGTTGATAGTACAGTGTGGGGATGACAGTACAGTGTAGTGATGATAGTACAGTGCAGTGTTGATAGTACAGTGTGGGGATGACAGTACAGTGTGGGGATGACAGTACAGTGTAGTGTTGATAGTACAGTGTGGGGATGACAGTACAGTGTAGTGATGATAGTACAGTGTAGTGATGACAGTACAGTGTGGGGATGACAGGACAGTGTGGGGATGACAGTACAGTGTGGGGATGACAGTACAGTGTGGGGATGACAGTACAGTGTGGAGATGACAGTACAGTGTGGGGATGACAGTACAGTGTAGTGATGATAGTACAGTGTGGTGATAGTACAGTGTGGTGATGACAGTACAGTGTGGGGATGACAGTACAGTGTGGGGATGACAGTACAGTGTGGTGACAGTACAGTGTGGGGATGACAGTACAGTGTGGGGATGACAGTACAGTGTAGTGATGATAGTACAGTGTGGTGATGACAGTACAGTGTGGTGACAGTACAGTGTGGGGATGACAGTACAGTGTGGGGATGACAGTACAGTGTGGGGATGACAGTACAGTGTAGTGATGACAGAACAGTGTGGGGATGACAGTACAGTGTGATGACAGTACAGTGTGGGGATGACAGTACAGTGTGGTGATGACAGTACAGTGTGGGGATGACAGTACAGTGTGGGGATGACAGTACAGTGTGGGGATGACAGTACAGTGTGGGGATGATAGTACAGTGTGGTGATGACAGTACAGTATGGGGATGACAGTACAGTGTGGGGATGACAGTACAGTGTGGGGCTGATAGTACAGTGTAGTGATGACAGTACAGTGTGGGGATGACAGTACAGTGTGGGGATGACAGTACAGTGTGGGGATGACAGTACAGTGTGATGACAGTACAGTGTGGGGATGACAGTACAGTGTGGTGATGACAGTACAGTGTGGGGATGATAGTACATTGTGGTGACAGTACAGTGTGGGGATGACAGTACAGTGTGGGGATGACAGTACAGTGTAGTGATGACAGTACAGTGTGGGGATGACAGTACAGTGTGATGACAGTACAGTGTGGGGATGACAGTACAGTGTGGTGATGACAGTACAGTGTGGGGATGACAGTACAGTGTGGGGATGACAGTACAGTGTGGGGATGACAGTACAGTGTGGGGATGACAGTACAGTGTGGGGCTGATAGTACAGTGTAGTGATGACAGTACAGTGTGGGGATGATAGTACAGTGTGGGGATGACAGTACAGTGTAGTGATGATAGTACAGTGTGGGGATGATAGTACAGTGTGGGGATGAGAGTACAGTGTGGTGATGACAGTACAGTGTGGGGATGACAGTACAGTGTGGGGATGACAGTACAGTGTGGGGATGACAGTACAGTGTGGTGACAGTACAGTGTGGGGATGACAGTACAGTGTAGTGATGACAGTACAGTGTAGTGTTGATAGTACAGTGTGAGGATGACAGTACAGTGTGGTGACAGTACAGTGTGGGGATGACAGTACAGTGTGGTGACAGTACAGTGTGGGGATGATAGTACAGTGTGGTGATGACAGTACAGTGTGGTGACAGTACAGTGTGGGGATGATAGTACAGTGTGGGGATGACAGTACAGTGTGGTGACAGTACAGTGTGGTGATGACAGTACAGTGTAGTGTTGATAGTACAGTGTAGTGTTGATAGTACAGTGTGGGGATGACAGTACAGTGTAGTGATGACAGTACAGTGTGGGGATGACAGTACAGTGTGGGGATGACAGTACAGTGTGGGGATGACAGTACAGTGTGGGGATGACAGTACAGTGTGGGGATGACAGTACAGTGTGGGGATGACAGTACAGTGTGGGGATGACAGTACAGTGTAGTGATGATAGTACAGTGTGGGGATGACAGTAAAGTGTGGTGATAGTACAGTGTGGTGATGACAGTACAGTGTAGTGTTGATAGTACAGTGTAGTGTTGATAGTACTGTGTGGGGATGACAGTACAGTGTGGTGATAGTACAGTGTGGGGATGACAGTACAGTGTAGTGTTGATAGTACAGTGTAGTGTTGATAGTACTGTGTGGGGATGACAGTACAGTGTGGTGATAGTACAGTGTGGGGATGACAGTACAGTGTGGTGATGACAGTACAGTGTGGGGATGAAAGTACAGTGTGATGACAGTACAGTGTGCGGATGACAGTACAGTGTGGGGATGATAGTACAGTGTGGGGATGACAGTACAGTGTAGGGATGACAGTACAGTGTGGTGATGACAGTACAGTGTGGTGATGACAGTACAGTGTGGGGATGACAGTACAGTGTGGTGATGACAGTACAGTGTAGTGATGACAGTACAGTGTAGTGATGACAGTACAGTGTAGTGTTGATAGTACAGTGTGGGGATGACAGTACAGTGTGGGGATGACAGTACAGTGTGGTTATAGTACAGTGTGGGGATGACAGTACAGTGTAGTGATGACAGTACAGTGTAGTGATGATAGTACAGTGTGGGGATGACAGTACAGTGTGGTTATAGTACAGTGTGGGGATGTCAGTACAGTGTGGGGATGACAGTACAGTGTGGTGATGACAGTACAGTGTGGGGATGACAGTACAGTGTGGGGATGACAGTACAGTGTGGTGATGACAGTACAGTGTGGGGATGACAGTACAGTGTGGTGATGACAGTACAGTGTGGGGATGACAGTACAGTGTGGGGATGACAGTACAGTGTGGGGATGACAGTACAGTGTGGGGATGACAGTATAGTGTGGTGACAGTACAGTATGGGGATGACAGTACAGTGTGGTGACAGTACAGTATGGGGGTGATAGTACAGTGTGGTGCTGACAGTACAGTATGGGGATGACAGTACAGTGTGGAGATGATAGTACAGTGTGGTGATAGTATAGCGTGGTGATGACAGTACAGTGTGGAGATGATAGTACAGTGTGGTGACAGTACAGTGTAGTGATGACAGTACAGTGTAGTGATGATAGTACAGTGTGGGGATGACAGTACAGTGTAGTGATGACAGTACAGTGTGGGGATGACAGTACAGTGTGGGGATGACAGTACAGTGTGGGGATGACAGTACAGTGTGGTGACAGTACAGTGTGGGGATGACAGTACAGTGTAGTGATGACAGTACAGTGTGGGGATGACAGTACAGTGTAGTGATGACAGTACAGTGTGGGGATGACAGTACAGTGTAGTGATGACAGTACAGTGTGGTGACAGTACAGTGTAGTGATGATAGTACAGTGTGGGGATGATAGTACAGTGTGGGGATGACAGTACAGTGTAGTGATGACAGTACAGTGTGGGGATGACAGTACAGTGTGGTGATGATAGTACAGTGTGGGGATGATAGTACAGTGTGGTGATGACAGTACAGTGTGGGGATGACAGTACAGTGTGGTGATGACAGTACAGTGTGGTGACAGTACAGTGTGGGGATGACAGTACAGTGTAGTATTGATAGTACAGTGTGGAGATGACAGTACAGTGTGGGGATGACAGTACAGTGTGGGGATGATAGTACAGTGTGGTGATGACAGTACAGTTTGGGGATGACAGTACAGTGTGGTGATGACAGTACAGTGTGGTGACAGTACAGTGTGGGGATGAAAGTACAGTGTGGGGATGACAGTACAGTGTAGTGATGACAGTACAGTGTAGTGATGACAGTACAGTGTGGGGATGACAGTACAGTGTGGGGATGACAGTACAGTGTGGGGATGACAGTACAGTGTGGTGATGACAGTACAGTGTGGGGATGACAGTACAGTGTGGGGATGATAGTACAGTGTGGGGATGACAGTACAGTGTAGTGATGACAGTACAGTGTAGTGATGATAGTACAGTGTGGGGATGATAGTACAGTGTGGGGATGACAGTACAGTGTAGTGATGACAGTACAGTGTAGTGATGACAGTACAGTGTAGTGATGACAGTACAGTGTGGGGATGACAGTACAGTGTAGTGATGATAGTACAGTGTGGGGATGACAGTACAGTGTGGTGATAGTACAGTGTGGGGATGACAGTACAGTGTGGGGATGACAGTACAGTGTGGTGATGACAGTACAGTGTGGGGATGACAGTACAGTGTGGGGATGACAGTACAGTCTGATGACAGTACAGTGTGCGGATGACAGAACAGTGTGGGGATGACAGTACAGTGTGGTGACAGTACAGTATGGGGATGACAGTACAGTGTGGTGACAGTACAGTATGGGGGTGATAGTACAGTGTGGTGATGACAGTACAGTATGGGGATGACAGTACAGTGTCGGGATGATAGTACAGTGTGGGGATGATAGTACAGTGTGGGGATGACAGTACAGTGTGGTGATGACAGTACAGTGTGGTGACAGTACAATGTGGGGATGACAGTACAGTGTGGGGATGACAGTACAGTGTGGGGATGACAGTACAGTGTGGTGATGACAGTACAGTGTGGGGATGACAGTACAGTACGGGGATGACACTACAGTGTGGGGATGACAGTACAGTGTAGTGATGATAGTACAGTGTGGTGATGACAGTACAGTGTGGGGTTGATAGTACAGTATGGGGATGACAGTACAGTGTGGGGATGACAGTACAGTGTGGGGATGACAGTACAGTGTAGTGATGACAGTAGAGTGTGGTGACAGTACAGTGTGGGGATGATAGTACAGTATGGGGATGACAGTACAGTGTGGTGAGAGTACAGTGTGGGGATGACAGTACAGTGTGGTGATGACAGTACTGTGTGGTGGTAGTACAGTGTGGGGATGACTGTACAGTGTGGTGACAGTACAGTGTGGGGATGACAGTACAGTGTGGTGGCAGTACAGTGTGGTGATGACAGTACAGTGTGGGGATGACAGTACAGTGTGGGGATGACAGTACAGTGTGGGGATGACAGTACAGCGTGATGAGAGTATAGTGTGGTGATGACAGTACAGTGTGGTGATGACAGTACAGTGTGGTGATGACAGTACAGTGTGGAGATGATAGTACAGTGTGGGGATGACAGTACAGTGTGGTGACAGTACAGTGTGGGGATGACAGTACAGTGTGGGGATGACAGTACAGTGTGGTGATGACAGTACAGTGTGGTGACAGTACAGTGTGCGGATGACAGTACAGTGTGGGGATGACAGTACAGTATGGGGATGACAGTACAGTGTGGTGATGACAGTACAGTGTGGGGATGACAGTACAGTATGGGGATGACAGTACAGTGTGGGGATGACAGTACAGTGTGGGGATGACAGTACAGTGTGGTGATGACAGTACAGTGTGATGACAGTACAGTGTGGTGATGACAGTACAGTGTGGTGATGACAGTACAGTGTGGTGATGACAGTACAGTGTGGAGATGATAGTACAGTGTGGAGATGATAGTACAGTGTGGTGATGACAGTACAGTGTGGGGATGACAGTACAGTATGGGGATGACAGTACAGTGTGGGGATGACAGTACAGTGTGGTGACAGTACAGTGTGGGGATGACAGTACAGTGTGGTGATGACAGCACTGTGTGGTGATAGTACAGTGTGGGGATGACTGTACACTGTGGTGACAGTACAGTGTGGTGATGACAGTACAGTGTGGGGGATGACAGTACAGTGGTGATGACAGTACAGTGTGGGGATGACAGTACAGTGTGGTGACAGTACAGTGTGGGGATGACAGCACAGTGTAGTGATGATAGTACAGTGTGGGGATGACAGTACAGTGTGGTGATAGTACAGTGTGGGGATGACAGTACAGTGTGGGGATGACAGTACAGTGTGGAGATGATAGTACAGTGTGGTGATAGTACAGTGTGGTGATGACAGTACAGTGTGGGGATGACAGTACAGTGTGGTGACAGTAGAGTGTGGGGATGACAGTACAGTGTAGTGATGATAGTACAGTGTGGGAATGACAGTACAGTGTGGTGATAGTACAGTGTGGGGATGACAGTACAGTGTGGGGATGACAGTACAGTGTGGGGATGACTACAGTGTGGGGATGATAGTACAGTGTGGTGATGACAGTACAGTGTGGGGATGACAGTACAGTGTGCGGGTGACAGTACAGTGTGGGGATGACAGTACAGTGTGGGGATGACAGTACAGTGTGGGGATGATATTACAGTGTGGGGATGACAGTACAGTGTGGGGATGACAGTACAGTGTGGGGATGACAGTACAGTGTGGTGATGACAGTACAGTGTGGTGATAGTACAGTGTGGGGATGACAGTACAGTGTGGGGATGACAGTACAGTGTGGGGATGATAGTACAGTGTGGGGATGACAGTACAGTGTGGGGATGACAGTACAGTGTGGGGATGACAGTACAGTGTGGGGATGACAGTACAGTGTGATGACAGTACAGTGTGCAGATGACAGTACAGTGTGGGGATGACAGTACAGTGTGGTGATGACAGTACAGTGTGTGGATAACAGTACAGTGTGGGGATGACAGTACAGTGTGGGGATGATAGTACAGTGTGGTGATGACAGTAGAGTGTGGGGATGACAGTACAGTGTGGTGATGACAGTACAGTGTGGGGATGACAGTACAGTGTGGTGATGACAGTACAGTGTGGTGATGACAGTACAGTGTGGGGATGACAGTACAGTGTGATGACAGTACAGTGTGCGGATGACAGTACAGTGTGGGGATGACAGTACAGTGTGGGGATGACAGTACAGTGTGATGACAGTACAGTGTGCGGATGACAGTACAGTGTGGGGATGACAGTACAGTGTGGGGATGACAGTACAGTGTGATAACAGTACAGTGTGCGGATGACAGTACAGTGTGGGGATGACAGTACAGTGTGGGGATGACAGTACAGTGTGGGGATGACAGTACAGTGTGGTGACAGTACAGTATGGGGATGACAGTACAGTGTGGTGACAGTAAGTATGGGGGTGATAGTACAGTGTGGTGCTGACAGTACAGTATGGGGATGACAGTACAGTGTGGGGATGACAGTACAGTGTGGGGATGACAGTACAGTGTGGTGATGACAGTACAGTGTGGGGATGACAGTACAGTATGGGGATGACAGTACAGTGTGGTGATGACAGTACAGTGTGTGGATGACAGTACAGTATGGGGATGACAGTACAGTGTGGGGATGACAGTACAGTGTGGTGATGACAGTACAGTGTGGGGATGACAGTACAGTGTGGTGACAGTACAGTGTGGGGATGACAGTACAGTGTGGGGATGATAGTACAGTGTGGGGATGATAGTACAGTGTGGGGATGACAGTACAGTGTGGGGATGACAGTACAGTGGTGATGACAGTACAGTGTGGTGACAGTACAGTGTGGGGATGACAGTACAGTGTGGGGATGACAGTACAGTGTGGGGATGACAGTACAGTGTGGGGATGACAGTACAGTGTGGTGATGACAGTACAGTGTGGGGATGACAGTACAGTGTGGTGATGACAGTACAGTGTGGGGATGACAGTACAGTATGGGGATGACAGTACAGTGTGGGGATGACAGTACAGTGTGGTGATGACAGTACAGTGTGGGGATGACAGTACAGTGTGGTGATGACAGTACAGTGTGGGGATGACAGTACAGTATGGGGATGACAGTACAGTGTGGGGATGACAGTACAGTGTGGTGATGACAGTACTGTGTGGTGATAGTACAGTGTGGGGATGACTGTACAGTGTGGTGATGACAGTACAGTGTGGGGATGACAGTACAGTGTGGGGATGACAGTACAGTGTGGGGATGACAGTACAGTGTGGTGATGACAGTACAGTGTGGTGATGACAGTACAGTGTGGTGATGACAGTACAGTGTGGTGCTGACAGTACAGTATGGGGATGACAGTACAGTGTGGTGATGACAGTACAGTGTGGAGATGATAGTACAGTGTGGTGATAGTACAGTGTGGTGATGACAGTACAGTGTGGTGATAGTACAGTGTGGGGATGACAGTACAGTGTGGGGATGACAGTACAGTGTGGTGACAGTACAGTGTGGGGATGACAGTACAGTGTGGTGATGACAGTACTGTGTGGTGATAGTACAGTGTGGGGATGACTGTACAGTGTGGTGACAGTACAGTGTGGTGATGACAGTACAGTGTGGGGGATGACAGTACAGTGTGGTGATGACAGTACAGTGTGGGGATGACAGTACAGTGTGGTGATGACAGTACAGTGTGGGGATGACAGTACAGTGTGGTGATGACAGTACAGTGTGATGACAGTACAGTGTGGTGATGACAGTACAGTGTGGTGATGACAGTACAGTGTGGTGCTGACAGTACAGTATGGGGATGACAGTACAGTGTGGTGATGACAGTACAGTGTGGAGATGATAGTACAGTGTGGTGATAGTACAGTGTGGTGATGACAGTACAGTGTGGGGATGACAGTACAGTGTGGTGATGACAGTACTGTGATGATGACAATTATATATATATTTCAATTGCGCAGAGGGTTCTATAGAAATAGTGGACAGTTTCCGTTACCTGGGTGATAAAATCAGCAGTGGGGGAGGGTGCTCTGAAAGTACAGTAGCTAGAGTCAGAACTGGTTGGAAAAAGTTCAGAGAGCTTATACCACTATTAGCTGCTAAAGGGTTCTCCCTAAAAATGAAAGGCAGGTTGTACGATGCCTGCATACGAACAGCAATGTTGCATGGCAGTGAGACCTGGGCATTGTGTGCAGAGGATATACGCAGAATAGAGAGGAACGAAGCTTGCATGCTCCGCTGGATGTGTAACAGTAATATACGTGAACGGCAAAGCATAAACGAACTAAGGAAAAAATTAGAAATAAGAGGGATCAGATGTTGTTTACTCGAGAGAAGGCTACGTTGGTATGGACATGTGATGCGTATGAAAGTCGATAGCTGTATAACAAAGTGCAGGGCAATAAAGATAGACGGTAGCCACGGAATAGGCAGACCTAGAAAAACCTGGGACGAGCTGATAAACTCCGACCTCACACACTTACACCTCTCCAAGACAATGTCACTGGACCGAGACCTTTGGCGGTACTCAGTAACAGAGAAGACCCGCCTTACCTAAATACATAGTAAAACCTACTACAGCCAGTAGGCATCTCTAACAAAATATCCCCCCCCCCCGTCCCACCACCCCCCATTCCATCCACACCACCCCGTTCTATGTAAAGTTATGTTGGTGCCACACCATGCAGGCCGAAACAAATGAGATCTTGTAGGTGTCACGACAAAAAAACACACGGTCCACGCTGTAATGTGGCCGTGTAGGCAACACGGTAAAAACCTCCCAGACCCACACTGTAAATGTGGTTGGTGTTAGGAAGGGCATCCAACTGTAGAAAACCTGCCAGACAGTCCTATGCGAGCAAGACAATCACTCTTGCCTCAAGTGGGACTACCCCCGTCCAAACCCATGCAAGCGTGGAACACGGACGTTAAACGTTGATGATGATGATGATGATGATATAGAGGCACATGGCTTAGTGGTTAGAGCATGAGGCTTGCAATCGAAAGGTTGCGAGTTCAATTCTCAGACCGGGTGATGTGTTATTTCACATTGCTCCAGTTTACTCAGCTGTAGAAATGAGATGATAGGACTGGGGTCCATATCATGCCACTGCAAAGTGGTCGTGGAGGTGCCATGGCAAAAAAGCACCCAGCCCACACTATACAGTGGACGTGTAGGCGCCATGGAATAAAAGTACCCAGCACTCACTGTAAATGAGGTTGGTGATAGAAAGGGCATCCAGCTGTAGAAATCAAGCCAGAATCAGTTACCGTCCCACCCTTGCAAGCAAGGAAAAGCAGATGTAAAATGATGATGATGATGATATATACAAAGTGTTAAAACGATCAAATTTTAATTTAGAACATTTATTTGTTGACAATTGTTTCTTCCAGAGGGAAGTCTGGAATCATCAGAGCATAGGGAATGTCGAAACATGTGACTAAAATCCTAGTCTTTCAGAACATTTAGGGTACATAATTATTGTTAGTGTCATAGACATCCTGTGGAGAGTCAGGAGATAAAAAGATGTTCCGCTTGAGAGAACATAATTACAGGCAGCACTGGTTGAAAGTGTAAGAGGTATAAGCAAAAAGTACAGGCAAAAAAGTTATAAGCAAGGAAAAGTGTGGGATAGGATAGATATAAGATATCTTAACATTGGAGAGCTGTTAATGTTATGGGTGTACAATGCAGGAGTCAATACAGTCAATAAGGCATGTTTGAGGAAAGAGTTATAATGCAGTTGAAATAAACATTTTTTGTGTGGGGTGTTAAAGCATGTTCTAATTGTTAGAAATGTTTAAGATAGTGTGCCATTTGTTAGAGAGGCATGTGGTGATAATGTAGGTATTTGTTGTGTGAGGTGTAATGCAAAGCACATGATAGAGTTGGATAAGTGATTTTCATTCAAGTGTTTTTGTGTTGTAGTTTGTATGTATGTGTATGTGTTGTTTGTAACTCACAGCTATTAACCATGAGATTATTTTGAGTCGTTTATAGTCAATAGGTGTTTGTTTGTTAAATTACTGGCCATGTTGTTATTGTAGGTATATTATCTTATGCATTTTTATCAACAAATTATCTTTTCTAGGGTTTGTATTAACCGTTATTAAGTTGCTGGTAAACCGTTAGCTTGCTTAATTTTATGAAAACAACAGGACAACCCGTCTAACCCATGCTAGCGTGGAAGAACGGACGTAAAACGGTGATGATGATCTTACATGGATTTACACATATATTATAATTCTGCTTAATCAAATTCTTCTATTTACCATATACCTTACATAAAAATGTCTTAAATTCCTTCAGAATTCCTGGATTAATTATATATAATGGAAAGGTTGTGAGTTCAATTCTCAGACCGGGTGATGTATTGTTTCCTTGAGCAAGACACTTTATTTCACATTGCTCTAGTTTACTCAGCTGTAGAAATGAGATGATAGGACTGGGGTCCCTATCATTCCACTGCAAAGTTGTCGTGGAGGTGCCACGGCAAAAAAACACCCAGCCCACACTGTAAAGTGGACGTGTAGGCGCCATGGACAAAAAGTACCCAGCACTCACTGTAAATGAGGTTGGTGTTAGGAAGGGCATCCAGCTGTAGAAATCAAGCCAGAATCAGTTCCCGTATGAGCAAGACAAGGTCAGCCGACTGGACACTGCCCACAACAGGACAACCCGTCTAACCCATGCAAGCATGGAAGAATGGACGTGAAACGGTGATGATCATGATCATGATGATGATATTCAATTTGAGGCAAGGTTGGTCGGGTGACCGTATCTCGCTCATATAGGACTATCTGGCAGGTTTCTTACGGGTGGATGCCCTTCCTAACACCAACCAGATTTACAGTGTGGAACTGGGAACTTTTTACCATGTTACCTACATGGTACATTACAGCATGGACTGTGTTTTTTTTTGTCGTGACACCTACACGATCTCGATCTCAATCTCGTTATCTCATTTATTTGGACTGGATGTTGTGGTACCAACGTTACAGTGAGAGGGTGGTGTTGGTGGGAGTGGGAGGGTGGAGTAGGGGTAGTGGGATGGGGTGTATATTTGGTTAAGAGGCGCCTACTGACTGTAGGTTTTGCTTTGTACATAGGCAAGGCGGGTCTTCTGTATTACTGCGTAGCGCCAAAGATCTCGGTCCAGTGACATTGTCTTAGAGAGGTGTAAGTGTGTAAGGTCGGAATTTATCGAATCGTCCCAGATTTTTCTGGGTCTGCCTACTCCGTAACTTCCATCAATTTTGATCGCCCTGCACTTTTTTATACAGCTGTTGTCTTTCATGCGCATCACATGACATACCAACGTAGTCTTCTCTCAAGTAAACAGCATCTGATCCCTCTTATTCCTAATTTCTCACTTAGTTCATTTATGTTTTGCCGTTCACGTATATTACTATTACACATCCAACAGAGCCTGCATGCTTCATTCCTTTCCAGTCTGCGCAGGTCCTCTGCACGCAATGCCCATGTCTCACTGACATGTAGCATTGCTGTTCGTATACAGGCATCATACAGTCTGCCTTTCATTTTTAGAGAGAAACCTTTAGCGGCCAATAGAGGTATATGCTCTCTAAACTTTTTCCATCCTGTTCTGACTCTGGCTACTGTACTTTCAGAGCACCCTTCCACCACTGTTGATTTCGTCACCCACGTAACGGAAAGTGTCCACTATTTCTATAGAACCATCTGGGCAATAGAAGGAGCTAGTATCCTGTGGGCACTTGCTGCTACTTATTGCACCTGAGCATCAGCCACATATAAAATTTATGTTCTTAGACAGTTTACCTGTGATCCCACTACATCTTTAATGTACCCATAGTTTGCATTTGGGACATAAAATGGAATTTCTACCTACTCCTTTCCTACACACTGAGCATGGCCATTTTCCAGAGGGCACCTGTGCCTTTTTTTCCTTTCTACATACTAGAACTTTAGTCTTAGACAAGTTAACTTTAAGGCCTTTTGATTCTAGGCCATGCTTCCATGTTTCGAATTTCTTCTCTAATTCAGCCATTGATTCAGCTATGAGAATTAGATCATCTGCGTATAGGAGTTCCCATGGGCAGCCGGTCTTAAACTCCTCTGTTATAGCCTGAAGGGCAATAATAAATAGGTGGGGACTAAGGACAGAGCCTTGATGAACACCAACTTTTACACTAAATTCTTCACTATATTCATTGTTAATTCTAACCTTACTGACTGTTTCTTTATACATGGCTCTCACAAGCCATTCATCTATACCTAGTTTTCTAAGAGCCCACCAGATAATGGAGTGGGGGAACTCTGTCAAAGGCTTTCTCCAGGTCTACAAAAGCTAAGTAGAGAGGTTTACTTTTAGCTAGGTACTTTTCCTGTAGTTGTCGTACAAGGAAAAAAGTGTCCGCGGTACCTGACACAAACCCAAACTGCATTTCATGTAGATCAATTCGCTCTCTGATTAGTTGCGCTATAACTCTTTCTGTGACCTTCATGACCTGGTCAACTAACTTAATGCCTCTGTAGTTTCCCCTATCTAGAGCATCCCCTTTACCCTTTACATATACATATATATATATATTTTTGTTTGTTACCCTAACGTCCCCTTTATTTACGTGTCCCAACGACTTTTTTTAGCCATTGTTCGCACCAACCTGAGGCATATGGCCCTTAAAGCGATGAAATGCCTGGGACGGTTGGAGGGTCACTGATGAAGGACTCACTTTTTCATATGCACCACCATTTGCAACGCGCAGCCATCATTATTATCATATTTACACATAATTTTTCTTCTGCTGCCACCCGTCTGTTTCGTTCTTTGTACCTTTACCCTTTCTCGTTCTTTGTACATTTTACCCTTTCTAGCAGTCTCTCTCTCTGTTAGCCTCCTCCTCAACTTTCACTCACTCATTCTCTGTCACTACCTCTCCTCCTCCTCTTTCCTCCTCCTCCTTCAAGTTTGACCTGTGTGAAATTCTTTTCTCGCGCGTCCTGGTCAAGCTGGTATGGAATTTTTTTTCTCTCTCTCTTTCATCTGCGACTTCACAAAACTTATGTTTACCAAATTCGTAGACCAGACCCCCTTCTTCTTCTTCTTCTTCTTTCCCCCCCATTAGACTCGTGCGAAATTCCTTCCTTTCTCACATTTCAACCAGGTTTGATGGTCTTTTGTCTCTTGTTCACGATTTCACCGAGTTTATATTCATAGAGATCTGGGACTTGTCTATTTCTTCTCACTTTCCGTTGCTTAAACCATTTTGTTTGTTACCCTGGCGTCCCCTTTATTTACGTGTCCCAACGATTTTTTTAGCCGTTGTTCGCACCAACCTGAGGCATATGGCCCTTAAAGCGATGAAATGCCTGGGACGGTTGGAGGGTCACTGATGAAGGACTCACTTTTTCATATGCACCACCATTTGCAACGCGCAGCCATTATTACCATATTTACATATATATATATATATATAAGTTATCTCCGATGATCTGGTTAAGCTAACAACGTATTTAAAATTGAGTGGCACTGCTTCAAATGTTCAGCAATTTTTAGACAACTTAATCAGTGAAACAATTGTCAGACTGTAAATAAAACCCTTTTTTGTACTGTTGACCATGTTATTCTTCACTTTTTCAATATTATTACTCCAAGATAAACTTACATAGTGAAATCATAAACTCGCAACCTACGTAAACCCCTTGATGAGTCAAACAACGCCGTATGCTAAAACTATCCATAATACAAAGTATTCACAACCTCTAACTGGATTACCTATAACGATATTTTGTTATCCCTTATATATATATATATATATATATACTGGCTTCCTATGAGGTTGTATCTCATTAGAGGTTTCTCAGGTACTTTAGTGATATCTTTCATATCATGAAAAGCAGCATGAAGTGAAGTGTTTTGTCCAAGAACACAATGTACTACCCAGTCCAGGAATCAAACCCACAACTTTATGATTGTGAGACTAACATGCTAACCATAAGTCTATACACCAGAGGTTCTCAAAGTGTGTGCTACTGCCCCTACCCCCAGCAGGGGGTAGGGGCAGTAGCGTTTCACACATTTCTTTTGTAAGAAAATGAGGATTGATTTTAAATCAGTGATATAATTTATGGAGAAAAACTCTGCATTTCAATGTAAAATGTAAAATGTAATAAAATGTAAAATGTAAAATACATGAAAAATTGGAAAATTTTATTTTTTGTAATATATCAAATCAAAATTATATTATTAAATCATATTTTTATTTTGTTTCTTGTAAATAATTTTTTTCAATTCAAAACTTATGTGAATAGGCATCATATCTTGTCATTTACCTATGGTTTAAATTTCATATAAATCGAAGGGAAAACATTTTCAGCAGAGATTTTGTGCCCCAGGGAACCCTTTGATTAAAATGAAATATACTTATCCAAGTACCCTGGGCAATGTAGTTTCAGAATATATATGGTTATGGTGGTCTATCTCCAAAACCATAGGAGTAGTTTGTGAACAAACAAACAGACAGGAATACAACTTTATATATATAGATGTGTGTGTGTATACTTACTTCAAATGTTTTACATTTATCCACAAAACTCTGGTGTCTGGCAGTTCCACTTGATTGAATGGCCCCAGCAAACATCTACAATATACAAACATGTTCCAATAATTAGAGGAAATGTATTAACAAGTCAACTGTAAATATATGTTATAACAATGATAAATTATTAATCAAGTTAAAAAGAAACAAAGATGAAAAGCCTTTTTACACTTAACCCATTAGCATTTAAACCAGCCGTATCTGGCCAGAATTTTCTGACTTCTTTCTGTTCAAACCGGCCACTCATACCAATGTTAAGGTATTGTTCTCAACATAAATAATATCAACATCTCGTAGATTCAATATTATGTGAGATATCTATGTAAAATAAAGCCTTACCGTGAAAATACAATAGTAAATATAGAGTAATGTAAATGCTAAAGGGTTAAAGTCATTTATTTGATTTTCACATCAAGAGAAAATATTTCCTTTAACCCTGTTGATACCAAAATGCCTGAAATTGCCTTTTATTTTTAAAGGTTTATATTTATCTAAAAACTTTCCATCATAATTTTATGTAAGAACCTTTGTTATGTTTCAAACATCAATTTAATAATTGTTTCTACTTTAGGCACAAGGCCAGCAATTACCCAGTGCATTACTGGTACTTTATTTTATCGACCCCGTAAGGATGAAAGGCAAAGTCAACCTCGGCGGGATTTAATAATGACAAATATATTCCATACTGATAATGTTGGCCTATAAGAAGTATATAACTATATGTATAACTATGAAATACCTGACAGTATATATTATCACTGTAGGGTATTTCATAATTATACATATTTGTATAGTTCTTATAGCCCTACATGATCAGTATGGAATTTTGGAAAGTTTTAATAATATATACCCTACAATATATATTACTGCTACTTGGGGTACATGGCCTAGTAGTAAGGGTGTTGGACTTACGATATCGTGGGTTTGATTTCTGGGCTGAGTTGTATGTGTTCTTGAGCAAAACACTTCATTTCCCATTGCTCAGCTGAAAATGAGTACCAGCAATAGTTGGGGGTTTAACCCTGCAATGAAACCAGGATAAGCACCGATCTGACAAGCCTCCTGGCTTGAGATAAACTTTAGACTTGAATGTCTTTGTCTCTCAGCCCATACTGATAGTGTTGACCGTATACTGTACAAGAACAACCAAATGCTGCTGGAGTTAGCCTTGTGGGCCCCATATCTGACTTCATACTAACCATGAAATCCTTTTTGTAGTGAGTGTAAAAGATAATGATAAAGATGTTTTATGCTAAATAGGGAATTTAAATGTTTTATTGTAAAAAATGCAAGTGTCTTTTATGGTTATTAAAACAGAAAAGGAAGGGAAAGGCAGGGGCTCTAGGATCAAAGAAGAATGGGAGGAGGGTGATGGACTTCAGGCCTAAGGCACTGCAGTGTTGGGGCTTTACCACACAGACAAGACTGCAAAAGCATTTCTGTGGACAATGGCCAACGACACCCGCATGAGATTGACTTTTACACAAACAGTAACATTTTTTATGGAGAAAGGAAATCCCTTGTTTGATGTTTCTACTTACATTCATATTCAGTTGATATTTGTGTGAGAGAGCTGTATCATACATCAACACACAACCAATCATTATCCATGCAAACAATGGGTTTTGAAAAATCAGTTCATCAGATAGAAAATTATATTCAAAAAGACGTCTAACTCGGAGGAATGTCAATTCTCTCAGCTCTTCAAGAGATTTATCAACTTCTTGTGATCTATCAAACAGAGGATCCTGTTTCAATGTGGTAAAAACTGTGTCCTGCAAATAAAGTATTAAAACAGAAAATTGAAATATGATTTATTAAATAGTATGAAGAGTGAACCAGATTTTGTACACTTATTATTTTATTAAGATGTAACATAACACTATCATACCCAGTACACTTTGCAATGTGGTAGTGCCGTTGCTACGATAAAATACACCCGGTACACTCTGTAAAGTGGTTGGTGTTAGGAAATGCATCCAGATGTAAAGGTCATGCTATATATGGAAAGTATGGGCAAGTCTAGTAAATAATAATAATAATGAAAATATTGTGTACAGTGCTCAGGTGCACTACAACTCATCAAAAGTGTATGTATAGTACATAGGGTAATGTACAAACATCAAGAAAATGAACAGTGCATGAGTCATGATATACACGTGTGCATGTGTATGGAAGGGGGACATCAGGTGTAGTTTTGGTGAATTTCGGGAAGCATGAGGGTTTTAAAGGATGCAGTGTCTTGGCAGCTAACAACTGACGCAGGCAGTTTGTTCCATGCTTCAGCAACTCTAAGCATGAAAAAATGTTTCAGAAAGTCATGGGAGCTGTGCTGTTTTCTGACTTTGTAGGCATGTCCACATGTGTTAGACACATGGAGGTCAAAAAGGTGCTCAGGATTGTTGTTGGCGAGATGGTTAATAACTTTGTGAGTGTCTACCAAGACCATTGCCAGACGTCGGAGCTTCAATGAATCCATGCCCAGGGAAGCAAGGCGTCATAACAAACATCTAACCCTGGCCAGCATTAGGTGTGCACCTTTGGCGGCGGGGGGGGGGGGGGGGAACAAATTTAAATATTTACGATGAATTTTTCAAACGACTGGGGCTTCATAACTTAACTAATACTGGGCCTTATTTATCCTAAACCCGGCACTGTATGTAAAATAATAACGATGATATTAATTTAAATTGAAACCTTTCAAATATGTGGTTTTCTTTCACAGAAGCAGAGACGGGTTGGCATGAAAACGGTTAAGATTAATCAGAATCAATCCACGCCAGTCGTATTGAACCATAAAAGCATGTACTCATCTTAACAATAAGGTTTTCTTTAAAATTTCTAAGTTACGATCAAATAACTTATTATGTTCTGTTCGAATGTCTATTTTGGTACATTTATTCCTACAAATTGCCTAATTCTTGGAGGGGAAGTGTTTCTGTAACCAATATGACTAGAACAATAATTTCGTTTCCACAATCAGTGACTCTTTTGCTCCTTCCCACATCTTGCATGCTGCAGTAAAGGCGAGGATCACTGCATCCGTAGCCAAACGGAATAAAATTCTAAGATACTAGCAATTATCGGCAAATTATTTTAACAACCCGTGGCGTTTGAAATGTGTGAACTAGCCGGGTCACTAACAACGAAGTTCTCGTTATGACACCTGCAAATGTGCTTGGTTATTCCAGCATCTTATCCTCGCTTTCACCCGCAAACAATGCTGCCAGTATATTGGCTTACCTAAAAAATTATTAGAGGGAAGTTCCAGCGCCCCTTGTTGTGGTATGTGATTGGGTGTGCGGGTCTTCTCTCACTCCCCATTTTCTCTATGTACGTATGTTGTATTTTTATTTTATTTTATTTATTAATATCTTGTTTGAACATAAAGATTATATTTGTGACGAAATCAAATATTGTAAATTTTAAAAATACAAATATTAAAATATAGAATAACGAAATAAATGTCTGTTTCAAGGAAGACAATAGACTGAACAGCTAAAGACCGGACATCAATGTTTAAATGAATATCCAGTTAGTTATTAGAGTTAATAAGAATACATAATAATTTCGATACAACTATTCGAGAATTTATTCTGGCAGCGGTTCATTTGTTTACCCCTTTTGCTTCGAGAATTTGTTCTAGTAGCGGTTCGTTTGTCCACCTCTTTCGCTTGCCTTTTGTTCTATGTGATTCTAGATGTGTGTTTTCCTCTCTATTAATTGTTATTAACACTGTATAACATTTTCAAATACTTTGATTAAAACATTTGTAAATTTAGAAATAAGTAGATGTTACTTGTATATTTATTACATTTATATCAGATAGAAACGCATACACATAGAATCAACAAAGCAAACAAGAAATAACAATATTAAAAAAATCAGCCGGAAAGAAGAAAAGGGAAAAAAAAACATGCATACTGCCTCTATTACGCACTACACAGGAAATATTGGTATTTCCCTCTAAAAATATCTAAGAATATTGAATTTATGAAAAGAACTATATGCCAATGTTTTTGTTTTCCCGCCCCCTTTTTGATTTTTTCTTTCTCTCGCTTTCTTCGTATATTTTGGTGCGTTGTATTTGTAAGGTTTCTAGCAACAGTTAATTGTGTTTATTATATGTGTTTATATTTTCATCTGAAAGAATTGTGAAGAATTTGTAATGTAATTTATACAACTGTGAATAAAAATCACAAAAAGTATTATATATTTAGATCACAGAAGCATTACATGCGTATAGGGCCATTGAATATGTATTAAGTGCATATAAGATTTATGAAATTCAGTATTAAAATATCAATAAATTTTAATAGACATGTAAATGTTCACGAGTGAGCATCAAACAAATTGGGTTCGTTTTTGTTTCTGCTTAATGCATACGAGAGAATATATTGTATGTATATTTTGTATATATGTGTGAATGAGGGTGTATGTATGTGTGTGTGTATATATATATATATATATATATATATATATATATATATATATATATATATATATATATATGCGCGTGTGTGTTCTTTTTTAGCCTCAAACTAACTCTGATCGAGAAGGAATGTTATCAAATACATTCCAGCCGTGATCATCCCGTATTTGTGCGTTCGAATGCGTGTCTATTTAAGTGAGGAACAAGTGTCTATGCAAAAAACTACCTTAAATTTGATAGCGGGTTTCCCATCTAAGAAAAACATCATCTTTTTCCAATTGAACGAAGCTTTCTGTCTGTATGGAGCAAGAGGACCTCCGGGCTGAAAGTCCGGCACAAGTTTGTTCATCAATTCTTCATTCGGTATATCAAATCCAGCGTAAGTTAATTTCAAGTCCGGAGCAGCAATCTGGCTGCTATTAATGATATCTTTCGTGGAAGGCGCCGCCATTCTCGCTGTAAATAAAGACAGTGTTTGTGTGCGTGTTTCTATGTGTGTATCACCAGTTATCAGCGAAGTCTTAATGGCAACAATCACTGTTTCCCAGGAAAGTATAACACAGGGGCACGTAACTCTCATTTTTAGTTTCTGCTTTTTATTAACTTTTTTTTTTATTCGTCCATTTCTATTTCGTCTGCAAATGTCTAGCAATGTTGTTGATTTGGGATAAGTATTAGGTGTATTTAGGGACCAAAACTGTTTATGGTGGTGGTGGGAGACTAATAAAACGAAGTGCACGCGTACATATATACAGTATATATATTTGTACATATGCTCCAACACTGACTTCGACTCTTTTAAATCTATTTACACTCTTCAAACTACAGCTGCAACTTTGGAATACAACCTAAACGAAACAGACCTCATAACGGCATTGAGTGCTTCGAACTATATGCCGGCGTACAAGTCGACATTTGGAGCCTAAAAATATCTCTCCAAAACCAGGGGTTGACTTATCCACCGAATATAAAATGTGAACCTTAACCACTGAGGGGCAAACAGTGAAACTGCCTGCCTATTCTATGTACTATACATGCACCTTTAACGAGTTGTAGTGCACCTGAGCACTGTACACAATAATTTCATTAGCGGAAGATCCGTGTCGGCTTACGCCGTCGACGTCACCGTGGTGGGGCGCTGGACGGAAGGACCGGTTAAATTGCTTGGGGTCTGGTTCGGTCCGGACCTCCAGATGGAGCAAAATTGGAGCGAGGTGACGAGCAGGGTGGCTTCTCTCATCCAGAAATGGGCTGAGAGGAGGCTGACTCTGAAAGGTCGGGCGGAGGTGGCGAATGCGTACATCGCGTCCGAGATCTTGCTATCGCCTGACCGTCGTACCTTGCGCCCGTCCAACTCTGACCAAAATGGAACGCCTTCTCTTCCGCTTTTTGTGGAAGGGACGTGCTCCCATGGTCAAACGATCCATCTGCTGTCAGCACCCGTTGCGTGGAGGACTGGGCATGCCGTGGCTGATGATGCGCAAACATGCGCTGAGGCTGCGACATCTCTGGTGCTTCCTTGACGGAGAACAGGTGTGGTCGCCGTTTGCCAGACACGCTTTTCCACAGCTCGTCTCCTTGACGGAGCTGCAGTCCTGGATCAGAAAAATACCGAGGGATAGCACTTGGAAATTGGACTGTCTCCAAGCGCTCACCGACCTCTACCAGCTAGGCACTGATATCGGTGGAACATCCACCTTGGCGTTCTATAGAGAGCTAGTGGAGGGGAAGAGCGACGACGTTTTCGGGGAGACCCTGGGTGTCGAAGACGATCAGCTGTTTGCTCTCTTCAAGAGAACTTTCAGCCCGGGACCTATGGACAATTTTCAGAAATCCCTGGCCTAGCAGTGCTACCGGGGAGCGTTGCCGGTTCTGGATAAGCTCTACGGGCACGGAGGTGCTGTCAGCCGAGCCTGTCCGAGATGCGCGCAGGACGACGAAACCGTCCTGCACGCACTCGTTCAATGCCCAAGAATTGCTGACTTGTGGACCTATGTCGAACAGTTGCTGTCGCGTGTAGGACAGATCCGGTTATCGACTAAGTCCATTGTGCAGATAGCCCCGCCATCCTCCTTTAAAGAGGAGGAAGGGCAAGCAGTCTTCATCTGCCTGGTGGCCATGGCGAAAGAGATTGTGTGGTGGACAAGGTTGAAAGGGTTGAAAATGGACACTTTCCTCTCCGGCCAATCCCTGATTAACTTTTTCAAGTTTTACTTGAGGAGGAAAATCAGGGTGGAAAGGCAAGTGCTGTCTTCTAGTAAGTTTGTTTAAAGGTGGGTGAAAGTGGCGAATCTGGTCCGAGTAAACGAGCCCACTCTGAATATGCACCTGTAGACTGAGGAGCGGGAAAACTGAGAGAGGCGCTTTCCCTGGTGGTCAGGGTGGCCGTGGTCTTTTATGTGGTTTTCACCACGTGTGACCCTCGGAGGCTTCCACCTTATTGGGGAATTTTTTGTTGTTTGAATTTTAATTTATTTTACACGTTTCTGTCTTTTATAACCTTTTTACATGGCCAAAACCCACTTTGTATCATTATGTGCTGTCTGTAATGTTTTTCTTTATGTTAGCCCTTATGGCCAATAAAGAAACCATTATTATTATTATTATTATTATTATTATTATTATTATTATTATTTTCTTTCATTGTTTCTGAGATATATGTCGAGTGTCTTCCTGACACCTAGGGCAAATAAATTCAGTAAGCCAGTTAATACAGCACATTGATTATAATTAAAAAAAGAAAAAATATATATATATTATTATTAAATATTACTATTATTATGTCGGCCCTTGTGGCTAATAAATGAAATCATTATTATTATCATTATTATTATTATTTTTTTTTTCTTTGAGTCTCAGTCATTGATGTTATTTAACTGGGAAGTTTGTTCAAATGAACATCAAGCCGCTACCTGCAGCCTCAGATATTCAGGACGTATCAGAAGGTTCTTGCTGTTCCCAGCAAGCATGCCTTTTGAAGTGTTCCAAAAAGGGGGCCTGGACTAATCTTATTTAACCATCCTTGAAAACTCTTTGAGATAGTACCTAGTGCTTCTATGACAATTGGGACGACCTTGATCTCATGACAGTTCCAAATCCTTTTTAACTCCCACTTTAAATCCTGGTATCGGTTAATTTTCTCCTCCTTTTCTTGCACTCTCGTGTCAAATGGGCAGGCTACATCTTCAATCAGGCACGATCTTTTTTTCCTTGTCAAAAACCACCAGGCCAGGCCTATTGTGTTCTAATTTCTTGTCCGTCTGTATCCTAAAATCCCATAGCACCTTCACCTGATCGTTTCCTATCCCCGACTCTGCCTTATGCTCATACCACTTCTCAGAATGTGGTAAATTGCTTAGTTTGCATAGATGCCAGTGAATCACCTTTTTCTATCATATCATTTCTCCAACCTTTATAGTGAGTCTGGGCTAGGTGTTTACACTCAAGTCGGACGCCATGCTTTCCAGTATAGTTACGTCCCTTTACGGTCTGAGTTCAAATCCCGCCAAGGTTAACTTTGCCTTTCATCCTTTCGGGGTAGATAAAATAAAGTACCAGTAATGCACTGGGTAATTGCTGGCCTTGTGCCAAAAGTAGAAACAATTATTATTAACACTCATTGTACACCACTTACCATTACCCAAGCAGCCCACCAGCATCTTATCCGGCCAATATAGGCTTAAACCTCAGAATTTTTAAGGATTGACCTATGCACCGGATCGACTTGTACGCTCGCATATACGGTATGACATAAATACAAACCCTCCATCTCAATTTTACTTTTGAAAATCATAAGAACTGTGAAACCGGTAAAGTAAATAGATAAATATTCTTAAACGACTCCGGTTGCATTTTCAATTTCTTTCCTTATACTTTCATCCATGTAGGACATCTCCTTTTTTACTTTTTGTTTTTTTTTTAAAAACCTCATTTTCTTATATATATATATATATATATATATATATATATATATATATACGTTATTCCGGGTTGAGTCGGAGGTAACCACAGTAAGTAAAGTATTCAATACATTGCAGAGTATAAAAGTTTTAATATAGATGAGATTCTACAGGACTAGAACTGTTTCATTCTTTAGAAATCATCAGGAATCTGGGTATCAAAAAATAAGTATGGTATTTATAGGTCTCTTCAGGTGGTAGGAGAGGGTAGGGAGTGGGATGGGTGTAGGTCATTGGTTGATAGAAAAGGGAATTCATTAAAAGCTAATTCTTCAAAGCTATAGTTTATTTTTAGAGTAACAAAGGCAGAAAGAATTCTATAAACAAGTTCGGGATGGGGTGCCACTCCTTATTTTTAAGTTTCTTATAAGATCTTATAGACACCTGATATCTAGGCATTGTTAGCCAAGATTGTCTAAAGTTCACTTATATGGCTGTTTCATAAATTCCACAATATGATATCTGTAATCGATCTAATAATTGGGTTCAATCACCAGTCATCGATCAAGCATCATCAAGACCAGGGAACATCATCCATCAGTAAATGCTTAAGGTCTTACTACATATATCTAACCTACTGCCCAAGGAAGACGATCGAATAAAACCAATGTCTCCCAGAAGGCAGATACTACATGACCCTTAACCAGTCCCGGTGTCGAGTGTGTCATAGTGAATTCCAAAGTAACTAGGCTGAGTATATTAAAAAATTAATGGGGAGAGGAGGAATTGATTAATTAACTAGTCAATTATCAAGCACTCTAGGTCATGGCCAAAATTAGTCTGAACAACTTGTCTCTCCAAGGACCACAGATTACAGGTTGATGGATTTATACACCCCACCGATGCTAACATATCAACGAAGATACAGACCTGTCAATTCTCCCTGTCCGATGGAGGACATCTCCCACCCACCACACAGTGGGTGGGAGATGTCTTCTGTTGTGAAAATGAGTATAACTTTCATTTGCATTTCATCCTTACGGGGTCGATAAAATAAAGTACCAGTAATGCACTGGGTAATTGCTGGCCTTGTGCCTAAAGTAGAAACAATTATTTCATTTACCAGTGGTTTCTTAAAATCTCCCCATTTTGCCTCATTTCTACCCGTTTTGAGGCACCTTTTTTCATGGTACTCCCATTTGGATTTTTAGAGGTTGACAGGTCTGAAGATAGTATGAAGGTAGACGTATAAATAATGAACTACATATTCTGTGTTACCTCTATTATGTTACCTCCATGACGTTATAGCTTATGAGAGAGAAGTTGCACAAAATCATATTTAGCTAGAAAAACAGTCAGGAAAAATGTTTAGTTGAAGTTATTTCTGAGGTTCACTTAAATTAAATTAAACTAAGTTAAATTAAAATGAAAAATAAAAGATAAAATTAAATTAAAACCGCGGCTATTATTGAATATAGGGGTTCTTGAATGTTACATAATGATAACAAAATTTAATTAAAACCTCCATACTTTCTGAGATTCGCCAACACTACGCCTAATATTCCCCCTCCATACACACGCACACATGTATATCATGACTCATACACTATTCACTTCCCTGACATTTGTATTTTATTCTATGTGCTATACATGCACCTTTGACAAGTTGTAGTACACCTGAGCACTGTACACAATAATTTCATTGTTATTATTATTATTATTATTATTATTAAAAGGTTTCTCCCTATGTACAAAAGGGTGACTATATTGACACCTGTGTGTGAAGTGCAATGCTGCATGGTTGTGAAACATGGGCAGTGACTGTAGAAAACATGTTTAGACTGGAGAGAAATGAACCAACCATACTTCGTTGGATGTGCAATGTAAATATGCGAGAAAAAGCAGAGCTTGGATGAACTGTGGGAAAATCTGGGTTTAAGCTGAATTCGAAGTGGTGTGCCATAGAGAAGACTGTGTTGGTACAGACATGTGATGTACATGAATGATGATCCCTGGGTGAAGAACTGCCAGAAAATCTCAGAGGTAGACCAAGGAAGACCTGGGCAGAGGTGGTGAGAGCTGACCTGCAATTGTTGAGACACACAGAGGAGATGGCGAAGAAACGTGGCAAGTGGAAAGATGCTGTGCCCATCCAACCCATGCAAGCATAGAAAAATGGACGTAAAAATGATTATGATGATGATGATGATGATTATATTACAGTTGTTGAAATACTGATGTATATTTTACACTGTATCTCACTGTTATTATTGGTAGGTGTTGGGGTACAACCCCTGTAGCTCCACAATCCCCTATACCTCCACAATCCCTATAGTTCCACAGCCCCCGTAGCTCCTCAGCCCTAACATTACTCAAGAGATCTATCACTGTTATGTATCCAACTAATTAAATGCATTAAGCTTTTTAAGCTTTTCTGTTCATATTTTATCTGATGTTGTTCTCACTGCTTGTGATTAAGATCAAACACTGAATTTTAAAAACAATTTTCAATCCTGTCAATTGTTGTGACTTCTCCAACATTGGTGCCAAGCTGTACCAGCCTTTGCATCTTTACATAATATGGATGCAGTGGGGTCAAATGTTTAAGAAGTTTGGTTCACAGTCATAAAGTCCAGGATTCAATCTTACTACCTGGCAAGTGTCATTTACCATAGCCCTGTTAGAGAAATAAGACAGTACCTGTAACTCAAAGGACCAGTCGTGTCACTCACTGTGTCATGGTGATTCTCCCTGAAAATTATTTAATGATACAAATGTCTGAGGAGTACTCATCTGTTTCAAATTAATTAAATTTATATAGCATGCCATTGATTGAACAAATGGAATTCATCATCAAAAACTATGGTGGTCCCTTATTATTATAAAGGGCAGTGGATTGGTAGTATCGGTAGAGCGTTGGACAGCATGCCTTGTAGCATAGAGTTACGGCTCTTTGCGTTCTGAGTTCAAATCCCGCCAAGGTTAGCTTTGCCTTTCATCTTTATGGGACTGATAAAATAAAGTACCAGTAATGCACTGGGGTTTATTTGATCGACTTGCCCCTGCCCATAAAAAAATTGTAGAAACAATTATAATAATTAAGGACTTTGATTTCATTTTTATATATTTATATATACACAGAAATAAAAAGTATATAGAAATAAGACACAATGTGTGACAAGGTTGGCCATTTGAATTACAGGTACAATCCAACCAACAAACTTTCAAACATTTATGCAATTTCACTCACAAGGCTTGGGTTGTCGAATGGCTATAGCAAATGACACTTGCCCAACATATCACACAATGAGATCTAATCCAGAACGTTATGATTGTATGATTGTGAAGTGGACTTGTTAACTTCTTAACAGTTTCTCAACCTACTGAAAAATAGTAGTCAAATCTCCAAATCACATATCACCATTCTAAACAAAAAGGACACATTGAATAGTGTAGTCCCAGATTCACTAGGCAGGAGAAGGGAATCTTATGGCTAGAGCACCTTCAGTCAGGAGTCAGCTGAATTAGGAGTTTGTTGACCAAAAATTAAAAATTAATGATTTCTACTATAGGCACAAGGCCAGCAATTTGTGCGGGGGGGGGGGGGGGTTGATTAAATCGACCCCAGTGCATTACTGGTGCTTTATTTTATCAACACCATAAGGATGAAAGGCAAAGCTAACTTCGGCAGGATTTGAACTCAGAATGTAAAGGGTCGTAACTCTATGTCGCAAAGCATGTTGTCCAACGCTCTACCGTTACAATGATGTTTTATAAATAAACAGGTATATTACATCATTTAAACTGTTTTTTTTTTAATTGAACTTTGTCCTTTTATTTAGGTTATCATAATAGTAGTTACCTGAGCAAGATTATAATTGTAAAGATACTCTAATTTAATAATCTAATTTACAAGATAATTTAACGATTGCATGAATTGGTTAATAAAACAAAATGAACAATGTCCAAAGTTAATTTTCAGATAATAATTTATTGATTTTTAACACTATATATGTTTTTAAAATTCAATTAACTGTGTAAAATGTTTGGTGTTATGAAGAGTATACAGCAGTGGAAACCATACAAATGATGGAACATATGAGTGAGACATGATCTCCTGACATGTTTAGTGACAGATCATGACAATCCATTTAGCCCCATGCCAGCATGGAAAGCAAACCTTAAATTATTATGATGATGATAATGATGAAAATGATATATAAATATTACTTCCCCCTGTTTTTGCTGAGGCTGGGTATGTGATGATGGTCACAACCTTAAAAATTCATAACAAAAGGCCTTGAGCACTCTATTGACTTATATTCATCATGCAGAAACAACATCTAAATATTTCTACAAAGAACATACCCATACCAAGCAGGAAGAAATACCTAAAACTATGAACCAAAGTATCGTCTTCCTGTCTTCCTTCGGTTGCAACGTTTTTCGAAATATTTACTTCTGCGTTCAGAGATGGATTTTTTTAGTTTCAGAAGATCCTGTTAAGAGTGAAAGCAGCGATTCTTTGCTTACCTTTAATATGTTATTTTAATATATATATATATATATAGAGAGAGAGAGAGAGAGAGAGAGAGAGAGTTAAAAGAGTCAAAGTCAGTGTTGCAGCATAAGCTGTAGTTCCACAGGTGTAGAGAGAAACTACGTCTAAGCTAAACAGGTATCTATTCTAGGTCTTATAAACTGTTGATTACTTCATGGGAGCTGTCTACATGTGTGGAGAAGGTGTGAAGAAGAGGTTTGAGAAAGCTGGAGAGAAGCCAGGAAATTTTATAGAAAGAACCATCTATATCATAAAACAATAGATCTAATTTATAAATTGAGCCCTGTTTTATGTTTTAATAAGATGCTAGGTGGGGAACTTGCTGTTTTTGGTGGTTAAAATACATTTAATTCTATCTGGGAGACTTCTGTAGCTACAGATATTAGTCCAATTGGTGTTAATGGTGACTTCTAGCTGGCCAGGTGGTGTTGTTAACCTTTCTGTATAGTGGTGTTGCTGAGGTGTTTTGACTGCCAGTTGTAGGTGTTCTGCTCGATGATGCAGAATTCTCTCCCTTCGTCTGGTGGAAGGTATATATATATATATTTTTTTTTTTTTTAACGTGTTTCTTAGGGTGGTGAGATGGGGGCACAGAAAAATTGACAGAGGGAAGAGTGCTTCTGTAAAGTCTTGGAGATAGAATGCTTAAGTCTAGTTAGTTTAACGTTAAGTTCGTGGTTGGTTGGAGTGGATTGTCTGGATAGAATATAGAGAGAGAATTAAGTTTAGTGCTGACAGAGGTACTGGTGAAAGCAGTAGTAGCAGTGGTGTTGGCAATGGTTGTGTTGGATGTACTAATGGTAATAGCAGCAGGAATGAATGTAAGTGATGTTATCCACTTCAACTGATATGCCATTCTATAGAAGTTGGCCTCTATATCAAGTTTTACTTTCTCGGTGTAGTGTTGACCTACAATGAATTCTTACCCACAGCTTAGTAATTCTAATTCTTTAGTTGTGAGGGAGCCAAATAGATTTGTTACAAGTGGTTTATTTATAGTTTTATTGGTGATGTTATTAGTTCCATTGTAGTTGTAATATCTGCTAGAACGCTGGTCCCTGGTTTTTGTTGTGTTATTGTTAGTGTCATAGTAAAAAGTAGTGGTAATGTTTATTTAGAATCCATTGGAACTTGCATGTGAGGCACTTTCTTTCGTGTGCAAATCGATTGATAACATACATTAATCATGTCATAGTTTAGAATAGTGAAGAAACTTAGCTTGGAGATCAGATATAACTATATTGTGTTGGTTGAATGTGTGTAGTTATCTAAGGAACTTTTTATGATGATGAATATGTGTATGAAGACTTGAAACTATCTCGATCAAAGCATTTACTTAGGTGTATGTTCCTTATAGTGTTAGGAGTAATGTGTTTTAGACACAAGTTAACCCTTTACCATTTACATTACAATATATTTTCATGGTAAAAGCTTTACCTCATGTAATATGGAATCTACGAGATTGAGAACAATACCGTAATGTCAGTATGAGTGGCTAAAGGGTTAAGGAAGTTGATCTGGTAAGAGTTTTGCTCTTTTTTTTCCCTATAATTTAAACAGTTTCAACATGATAGTAAATTCAGCCTGTCCCAGGCATGATGAGAATAAAGCATTAGAATTAATATGAAGCTTTGTGAGATATGTAATAATTGATTGGTAAGTATCTTGGAAAGTCAGTATAAATAAAGTTCTTTTGTATCACATTTTTGTTAATGTTTTAGTGTGAATATTAACAAACAATAAGATATTTCTATGTAAGTTGGTTTTAAGGTCTTTATTACTTATTGAAATAAACAGAAGATAGAAAGAGAGAGAGACCAGTTAACCATATGTGTGTATATATATCAATGATGTAGCTGTAGCTTATAGGAGCAGAGCTAAAATCTGTCAGATTAGTTCACAATCATCAATGGGAAGGTGGTTGTTGTGGCAAATATAAAAGCTCTCCCAAACATCACCTGGCTATTTTAAAATGTTACTAATGAACATGAA
>OZ024742.1:294467633-294470133 GCA_964016885.1 Eledone cirrhosa | reverse complement strand
AGGTTTCATATATTAACCAAATTACTTAATTAATTATACTACATTTTAAATTTATATTTATATTTAAACGTTGAGTTCAATCTATGTCTGCAGCAACTGAATAAATTATTCATTAAATTAAGGGAATTTTTGGTCTTTAATATAAAGAATATTTCCTCTATACAAAGATCACAATTTTCTGAAGAAGAGTTAAAAGGAGTAGCTTTTGAAATAATATTCCAAATCATCGAATATTCAACATTATCTCGTTTTAGGTCCCATAATAGGCTAGATAGCGAAGTTGAAGATTTTTTGTTTGGATCCGTAAAAGAGTTTTTATGATTATTGAAGCGGGATTTAAATTCTGTAGAGGTAGAACCGACATAATTAAATGAATTTAAATTAGTTTTAACATTACAATTATAAACTACATGTTTAGCTAAGCAGTTGTTATTTAACGGACAGTTGGATTTATTTCTACAGTTACAATTATTCGATTGGATATTGCTTGGGTTATTATTGGTATTTTGGTTAGGTTTTAAATTTCTATTATTAATTCTATTAATATTTTGCGCTAAATTTTTGGTGGAAGAGTAAGTTAATTTTATAGTATGTCTATTAAAAATTGAGTAATATTTATGTGTTCTAGGGAAGCGTTTGTCAAGAGCTTTAAAGAATAGCTTAGCAATAGGGGTTTTAATATTTAGTGAGAAAGGAGGAGCGAACCATAATATATTCCTAGTTCTATTTCTTTTTCGGCTTTCGGAATTATTGTAATGTTTTCTATTATAGTTGTTAAAATTGTTACCATAATTAAAGTTGTTATTATTTTGGTTAGTTTGTATATTATTATTATTATCGATGTATTTAATTTTATTTCTATACCCAGCTCTACCTAACGCTTCGTTGTAATAATGCGCTTTTTCATCAAATATATTCTTATTAGATGAAATTCTTGAAATTCGTTCTTGAAAAGAGTTCACTATAGTATTTTTAACGGATCTGGGGTGATTAGAGTTAAAATTGACATAATTTAAGTTCTCATTTAGTTTGTGAAATGGATAATGAAGACATGTGTTGAGATTTAGTGTTACATCTAGAAAATTGACTATTTTATGGTTATTCTCTATTTCTACTTTTAGATTAAGGTAATTAAAAAATTGTATAATTTGTTTTCTTTTTCTATTTAGTTCACAGCTATTATTTTCTATAAGTAAAAGCATGTCGTCACGATATAAGCCTCCGGTTACACCTGGTATTTTTCTATCTAGAGAATTAATTATAAATAGGCCCACAAGGTCCGTTACCTGAGCTGAATCTGAAGATCCCATAGTTATGTCGAAATTATTATTTCTATCTGCCCTAGTCCAGAGTTGGTTATTAAATTCTATTAATGTTTTCCGTGCCGATAATATAATGTGCATTTCATTGCTAGTTAGGTCTGTATGTTTAAATGCGTAAGTTAGTGCCTTATTCAGTAGATTAGGAGTGATAGATGAGTAGTAGTTAGCAATATCCAACTGAATAAACTTATTATTATAGTTATATTTAATTTCTTTAAACCAATCGATAACCTCACTAGTCCCTTTCCATAATTTTAAGTAAGATAAATTAGGTAAATTCTTAATTTGTTGTATTATTCTGTCTAGAATATTTTTGCTAAGTCTGCCCAGGTCAGATTTAGATGGTGCAATTAATCTGACTGGTAAATCATTTTCAAAGTTTCTTTTATGATCCTTCATATTAATCTTAGGTTTCCTTGGCATGAAGGGTTGTGTTTTATTTTCAATGTCTAGTTCATGCATTATACAAGAGGCATCTGTGTTCAGTTTTTCAAGTTCATCCTTATTTGCTACTTTGTATTTCTTCCTTAGTTCCTTCAATATAAGGTCGTTATAAATGTCCTTTTGTATTCCGTAAAGATTATTAGTTTTGTCCGACTTGACTAGAATTTTCTCCGTTTTCTCCAAGTTTTCAATATTATCCTTAATATCTTTTAAGTAATCTTGGCCTTTCAAGTTGTTTTTGAATTTGATGCTTTGGATGATAGATATATCATTTTCAAAATCCATTAGTAGTTTGTTGGGGGGTGGATTTTTTTTAGATTTGAAGATTTTATCCAGATTTGAAACATTTTCATTTAGATTAGATTTATCGAAGTGGAAAGCACGCCACCTGATTCTTCTTATATATATATATATACATATATATATATATACATATATACATATATATATATATATATACATATATATATATTGGTAAACGGAATAGAAAATGCTGACAAATTGTTCACAGTGAAAAATAGTTTAATTAGGAATAAGTGATAATTAGTAATAGTATTGGTTGTATTAAGTTTTGGTTTTAAGTTTTACCGGTTGCGCATTTCTAATGCTTTACAAAAATAATTTTGAGATAGAGCGTCCGTGATGTTTGCTCTGATCTGATTAGTTTTGGGAATTCTACCTGTTTTTATGTTAAAAAAGTGGCTCCAGCGGTATTAAAATAAGTTTTGCGCCAA
>OZ024742.1:294432633-294435133 GCA_964016885.1 Eledone cirrhosa | reverse complement strand
TGAGTGCAATCTCGGTGTCAAGTAGTGCACGTTTCAAATAGGATTCCTTCTTGTTTTTGTTTTGTTGACTATTCAACTGGTTTGAGAGTTTAGTTCTACGTCTCATAAGGATTTTCCTATCTCTGGGAATAAGATTTTTGTGTCTGTTTGCCTCTTTCTCCGGGACAAACTTTTTGCATATAGTGTGTATCGTTGTCATGAAGTGTTGAAATTGTGTGTTAGTGTCTTGTGTGGCGGTGTTTTCACTCCATGTTTGCTTCCGGATTTCACTCTTAATCTTTTTCCAGTTAGCCTTGTAGAAGTTAAGGCTGGATAGCGTCCCGGAGCTTCTTGGTGGTTTTGTCTCTGTTGGTTCTCTTGGACCACATATCATTAGCTCTACTAAGTTATGATCCGAGAGAATTGTTGGTGTCACCTTTACATTGTGGATGAGCACTTCGTTGTTTGTAAAACAGAGGTCCAGGACATTTTCGCCTCTTGTTGGGAGGAGTATTGCTTGCTCCATGAACAGCCTGTGTGTGAGGGCCAGCAGGGATTCCGTCTGTCTCTGTTCTATTGACGTCATTCCAGCGAGGAGGTGGCCCTCAGGCCATTTGACCTTTGGTAGGTTGAAGTCTCCCAGCAGTAGGATGTTGAGACCCTGGTCCAGTTTGTCAAGGACCTCTTCTATCCTACTTAGGCTATCCTCAAATTTACCCTCATGACTGGGGGCATCGGGCGGCCGATATGTGACACATATTACTGTCCGTAGTTGCTTCATATGTATTATCAGTGTGTCACAGACTGAGTTTGAATGTGTCAACAGTACAATTGGTGTGACATCTTCACGGATATACAGAGCAACCCCACCATGAGTTCTCTCCTTCCTGTCCGAACGAAATACAGTATATTTCGGTATATGTATTTCTGCATCTGTCAGGTGCGTTTCGGTTAGTGCCATGCATAGTGCTTGATTGCTTATAGCTAAGTCTCCTAGGTAGGAAATTTTACTCATGTTACTGAGTTTCACCAGGCCTCTGACATTCAGCAGCAGCACTGTGTGACTTTTGGGGTGCCAGTAATGGCTGTCGGTATGACACCTGGTCTGGTGTCAGCAGCGGCCACTCTCGGTCCCTTAACTGTGGTGGTCTCGAGTGCTGGTGTGGATGACCCTGGCTCTGGAGACGATGCAGTCAGGTCAGCTGTCCCACAATCTTCTCTGCCATCACTAAAAAATTTTTCTGATCTGCTGCTGCCATCTGTATCTCGTCGGCATGTGCGTGCCTTCTCCTTGTTGGTGTGGCACGCGCGACATCAGCATACTTCTGGAGCGGCTTATTTCGGCTTTGGCTGGGGCATGTTGCGCGAGTATGATGGGCATAGTTCGTTTGAGACCTAGGATGGGCGAATCTGCATCTCATCCCTGTCTCTCCATGCCAGCATGTCCCGTTCTTCAAAAACTTGCACATTACTTGGGTTTTTTTGCTCCCAGTGTCTCGGTGATTTCTGTTCTTCCTTTGAACAGTTGTCCCCTGGTCCCTCTGCGCTTGGTTCTCCTTCGGAAGGTGATTTCGCTTTTCACCTTTGCCCTTTGCTTGCTGGTTGCCCGGCCTACCCTCCCTGCCTGTGGCGGAGGGTATATCATTTTTCTTTCAGGTCCGTGCTTGTGCTCTCCTCCTTTTCTTTTTCCTTTTCCTTTTCCCTCTCTTTCTCCTCATCCCTCTCTTCGGTTTTCTCCTCCCTGAGGACACGGCTTAGCATCGCCATATGTGGCGCTATGAGGACATACGCCTTCTCAATTTCTTTTCTCTTTCTCTCTATCTGTGCCAGGGTCCTCAGAAACCCATGGCCTCTTCAGGTTCTCCGCCATCTTTTTGCTTGGTGGAGACCCATCAGCCATGGTCCACCCCTTGATCAAAACCGCTAGTTCCATCTTTGACCAGTTTCGTTGACTCCTAATTTCACCTTTTTCCTGCATGCAGTCCATTTCGCTGTGGAGGGGAGAAAGAGAGACAGTGGGAAGTGTAGGGTAGAGGGTAGAGAGGGACAGAGAGAGGGAGGGAGATAGAGATATAACTCCAGTGAGATATTGAAGGAGCGATCTAGAGGAAAAAGAGAGAGAGAGCTTGTGCGATCCAGAGAGCGAGAAAAAGAAAGAGAAACAGAAGAAAAGAAAAAGAAAAGGGGGAGAGCGACAGAAGAGGGGAGCGAGAGAGATAGCGGGAAGAGTGGGGGGAAGGTCAGAGGGAGAGAGAGGTGATAGATAGAGAAGAGAGAGAGAGAGGAGAGGGAGAGTAGAGAGAGCTCGTTGATCTGAGAGAGAGAGGGGGAGAGAGAGAGCTCGTTGATCTAGAGAGAGAGAGAGGGGAGAGAGAGAGCTCGTTGATCTAGAGAGAGAGAGAGAGGAAGGAAGGAGAGAGATAGAGACAGCGGGAGCAATAGCAGTTCATAAATATATATATATATATATATATATAATATCACGTATTATATTTCGAATACCTGATGATATCACCGGATT
>OZ024742.1:294270754-294428254 GCA_964016885.1 Eledone cirrhosa | reverse complement strand
AGTAGTGTGAGTGTTTGAAGTGCCAGAGGAGGCCCGAAAAAGCTGAAAGCCTAGGGATCTGGCCATGAGTTAATACAGCCCAGAATGATGGGGTAGGTTATTATTATTAATAGGAATGATCAAAGTTTGGTGCTGAGATAATAATAAGCTAGTCATGTCTTTAAACAACAAACAGTTATTACACTAAATAATATTGGTAGTTTGTATTTACCAAGTATTTTATTTCCTCTCACCAAAATGAAGACAATTTTCAAAATGACAAAACAAAGAAGTTGGCTATTTACATATAAAGGATTGAGAGCGGGGTGGAGATTATTAAGGGAGTCTGTAGGATATAAAGAAGGTGTTTGAAGAGGTTTCAAGGTGGCTGAAGGGAAGAAAACAAGTTTTTTTTATTTTTATTATTTCTCTATCATGTAAAAACAATTCACTAGAAACAGAAAATACATAATTACATATATATGTGTATATATCATCATCATAAATCCAACTGATGATGATGCATACAAACATATATATATATAAATGTATATGTGTGTTGTGTGTGTGTGTATGTACATATAAAATGTATGTGTGTGTACATTTATGAATTCAAGACACTTCTAAAGTCAAATGAAGATAAGTGTAGTTGGATTGAAAAGTTAATTCTTTAAAATTAAAATAAAAAACTGTTTTCTAGGTTTCCTAAATAATTGGAATGAGAAAGAGAAATAACACTGGTTACTCTCTAAATAGAGATAACACTGGTTATTCTCCAAATAGAGTAATGAGAGTGGTTATTCTCTAAATAGAGTAATGACAGTTGTTATTCTCTAAATAGAGTAATGACAGTTGTTATTCTCTAAATAGAGTAATGACAGTTGTTATTCTCCAAATAGAAATGACACTGGTTATTCTCAAAATAGAGAAATAACAGTGGTTATTCTCAAAATAAAGAAATGACACTGGTTATTCTCAAAATAGAGAAATAACAGTGGTTATTCCCAAAACAAAGAAATAACAGTGGTTATTCTCAAAACAGAGAAATAACTGGTTATTCTCGAAATAGAGAAATAACAGTGATTATTCTCGAAATGGAGAAATAACAGTAGTTGGTTATGCTCTAGAGATAATGTTGGTTGGTTATGCTCTAAGTAGAGAATTAAAATTGGTTATTCTCCAAGTTAAGTGAAAAATGGGGGGGAAAAAAAATCACAAAATATTTTTTTTTATATCTTTTTTGTTGTTTTTTTCCACAATAATTCAACAAATGGTTTGTTTATTTTATATTTATTTGGCTTTGTTAACCCCTTTTTTTATTTGTATGATCAAACATTTTTGTTTTTCAACTGGCTTTGAACAGCATATTTAGCTGTTTGTTCTCCAGCCTTCGCCAACAGTTGAGAAATAACCTGTAAATAACAAAAATACAGAAAAACAAATAAAACAAAAATATATTTGTCTTTAGAAATTTTAATATTCATTTAATATTTAATAGGAGTTGTATGTGTATGCGTATCTGGTTATTAGAGTAAGTACAACATATTTCTGTGTGCATCGCTGTGTCATAAGAGGTAACTAAAAGGTTGGCACCAGGAAATGCACTTGATATTGCTTCATGGGGCCCTTTCATGGGGCCTGCAATGTTAACCTTTGTTTTAGCAAGGGAAAATGGCCTTAAAATACTAGCTATTCCCCCAGGCCATGACAGCATGGAAAGTGGAGACACAGAAATTATGATAATGATAATTCATATTACCTACAGTGAAATAGGATGGGTAATGGCTGTGAGGTTAAGATGGTAGTATAACTCACAAAGTCAAAAGTTCAAGTTTTGATATATTCCATTATGTTGTGCTCTTGAGCAAGACACATCATCATTATCATCACTTTACATTTGCTTTCAACACTGGTATGGTCCAAGGACTACATTATCTTGGACACATGTTCCTTATTAGACATGATTGCTATAACTGGATACCAATAGAGCACTGAGTGTGTTTTTTTTGTGGTACCACCATTACCACTTTACAAAGTGTACTACAAAAACAAGTGTTTTAAGACCATGTACTTTGCTAAAGAAGAATGCTATGATAAGCTTCATACCCATCATGAGGCCCTTTTAAAGGCAATGTTTTACAGCCAGATGGCCTTCTTAGTGCCAACCCTTTTAGTTGCTTATTACAACAGAGATACAGTGTACTCATTATAAACTAGATACTCGGAGAATTAGGGATCATTAGAACATTGGAAAAAATGCTTTGCAATATTTGTTCTGACACTGTGCTTTAAGTTTAAAACCTGCTAAAGTCTTTCAGCAATTCTGTTTTGATAAAACAAAATACTAGTCCAAGTTGGTGGATTGGTGGAGTTGTTAGAGTGCAGGATGAGATACTTGGCAATACTTGCTCTGGGTCGTTGCATTCTCAATTTAAATTCCACTGTGGTCCACTTGCATGCAGACTTAATCCATTGCCCAGTTTAAGACTACCACCACTACCTGGCCTTTGGATGCCTTTAATGGAATCCACTCTCCTGCAAGTTTTCAGGCCAAGTCTCCAGTTTTCTCCCTCCCACCAATTTTGAAAAACTTGTAAAAGGGCATGAACAGTTCCCTGCCCTCTTCTGACTGCAGCAGCAAGCATTTTAAAGCTATTTTCTCCATGAAAGGCTTCATACTCATCATTTGGAGCAATGTCTTATGACTGAATGCTCTTCCTGGTGCCAACCATGTTAGTCACCTCTTACAACATACAGACATACAGTGTACCTATTCTAAACCAGGTATACATTAACCCTTTTAGTCACCTCTTCAACATACAAAGAGACAGTGTACCTATTCTAAACCAAATACGCACTAACCCTTTTAGTCACCTCTTCAACATACAGAGAGAGTGTACCTATTCTAAACCAAATACATACCAACCCTCTTTGTCACTTCTTACAACATACAGAGGCGTAGTGTACCTATTCTAAACTGGTTACATAGAGTGACTTTCAAAACAAAAACAAAAAATTCGAAGCAACATTAATTGCAACAATACTTACATTTTCCCAGATTTTTTCAGCTAATTGGTCAATGGCGTAACCAATATCAATGTAGTCTCCACTAAACCGAACATATCCTGCAATCACGATCAACATGAGAACAACCCACATAATCAGATTAAACAGTGCTGCCACTGGGCTGAGTCCAAAGAAGGCAAATATTGTTGCCCCAAAGTAGAAGAATATCATCATTATAACAAGGACAGCAGGGGTTCGAGCAGTTTTAAACATGTTTTTGCTCTCATTGTGGCTGCAAAAGTTCACAAAGAGTTCTTCAATCTCTTTCTGGAGTTTCTCTTCGTATGAACGGCTGAACTCTAATCCACCCATCTTTCTTGTAGAACGGAATAATTTTAGAGCTTCTTCTTGGATCTTCCCATGGTCTTTATTTAAACAATCTGGATGAAGGTATGGTCTGTCTCCCCCAACTGACTGCAATATAGAAAACAGAAGAAAGTTTTAATAACAATAGTTTTTCTCAAGACAAAAAGGAAGCAACTAATACAACTTTCTCAGAAATCCATCCTCTCCCACATTCTTTTTTTTCCTGCAGGTATCAGTTTATATCTGAACAGCTGTATTGGTATCACTAGGCTTAGAAAGGATCTGAGCCTCTCCAGCCCCCCATCTTTTGACTAAGCCATATAAAAATATGAAATACAACTGATGGTAACTTATTAAAGACATACTGGTAATTTATTAATACCAGAAACTCGCCTTCAAATTTTATTAAAAATCTCAACATTTATTTTTACAGCAGTTTTTCTTTCAAATATAGGAATGGTAAAATTGACTCTCAGCCTCACAGTAGATGACCTCTCTAGAGCTGATGGCACAATAGATGGCACATCTCTGTTATGGTGGAAAGTGGTTGGTGACAGAAAAGGCAGAGCAACACAAGCATTTTAAGGTCATCTTCCTTGCTAAAGTAGAAGTTACCATTGTAGGGCCCCATGATAGACTTGGTCATACTCATCATAGGGACCTTTAGGAAGCAATGTTTAAGGCTGGATACTCTTCTTCTTCATCACATCCATTTTAACGTCTGTTTTTCTATGCTTGCATGGGTTGGACAGATCCTTTTCATTACACCATCTTTCCATTTGTTGCATTTCTTTGTCATCACCTCTCTGAGTCTTGGCAATTTGAGGTCAGCTCTCACCACCTCTGCCCAGGTCTTTCTTTGTCTACCTCTACTGCAACTTCCTTCCACTGGCATTTCCTGATGCCAATTCTTTTAGTCATTCTCCTACAATATGCAGGGATATTTGCTATACATACTCTAAAGCAAATACACATAGCATGGTGATAGAAAGAGTATTCAATTACAAAAATGTCATAAAAAATAACATCATGGACACAATAAAATTGATCAGCATATCTCTATTGTTCTGCATGTACCAGATAACAACAGACCACATCGAGTTATGAAGCCAACCAACCCATGCCAGCACAGAATGACAGGCATAAAATGGTGATTATAATAATTGTTTCTACTTTAGGCACAAGGCCAGCAATTACCCAGTGCATTACTGGTACTTTATTTTATCGACCCCATAAGGATGAAAAGCAAAGTCAACCTCAGCGGGATTTGAACTCAGATCGTAAAGGGATGTAACTATGTTGGAAAGCATGGCGTCCGACCCTCTACCGATACTGCCAATCCACTTATAATAATGATTCTAATTATCCTTCTGGACACTCCAGGCACATTATGTCACCAATAGAGTAATCTCCCCTTAATACATAATGCAGTGTCAAGGGAAACAATTCATAAAAACTTCCAGCATACTGAAGATTAAAGAAATGAAATTTGCAACCCACATCTATGCAGGTTTAGCTGGCTTCCTGTGAGGTTGTATCTCAGAGGTCTCTCAGGTACTTTATTGATAGGAGCCCTAGTCATATCATGAAAAGCAGCATGAAATAAAGTGTTTTGTCGAAGAACACGATGTACTACCCAGTCCAGGTATCAAATCCACAACCTTATGATTGTGAGACCAACACCCTAACCGTAAGTCTATACACCAGAAGTTCTCAAAGTTTTGTGCTACTGCTCCTACCCCCAGCAGGGTGGGGGCTGAGCAGTTCCTGGGGGCACTTGGGCCTAAGGAGTCGGTAGAGATGATATAATAGTATATGAAATATCAAATGATACATATATATAAATACAGTAAAATATAAAATATATAGAATTTATTTATACATAGTATATATTATATTATTTATTATATATTATTTACAATTTATATGCAGGCAGATCTCTCTAAAAATAGGTGTGGAGGGCGTTGAGGGTATTATGTGGCCATGAAAAGGGGGTGGGTGATAAAGTTTGAGAACTGAAGTGGAAATTGAGAATAAATAAAATGTCTTACAGCCTCCATATTAGTATTGTAATAGTTGCGTGAACTTGCAACAGCAGCCAAATTGTTAGCTTCAGCTGTGGCCTGCAACAGATAAAATATCATTTAGAAACATAAACGGCAAAATACAAGGGGAGATAACAAAGATGGTACAATTTCTTTTACCCTTGGATCAAATAATGGGGAAGGGGGGTATGCACAGAGTGGGGGAATAAGCGGTAGGTGTGGGAAGCGGAATAAGCAGGGGCATTGGAATGTGGTGGTGAGGGGGTAATTTTTCTAGGTTGTCTCCATTGATTTTTTTTAAAAACCAAAATTATTCGTTATTGAGACCATAATCCTTTCTATTTATTTTATAACATGATTTCTTGTAATGTACTTTTTTTGTCATGTATAATTTTTTTTAATGTATAAAGCCTTTTGCCAGACAAATACAATTCCAAATTATATAATATCATTGCTTACTTCTAACATAGATTTAGGTTCTGGTAATTCCTCCCCTTGGTAGATCTTTATATATGCCTAGGAAAGATAAAATGGATAAATGGGAATTTGAAAAGCATTTCAATTTAGACATAAATTAACAGAGAAGAAAAATCAGAAAATAACTGTCGATAATTATTGACCAGTACACTGTATCTGTTCCTGGGCAGATCAACAGGTTATTACATGGTTAATTCCCAGCTGCTGATATTGGTGCTGCTCCTGCCAGTACTCATTTTCCATTGAGTGAATTGGAGTACTCTGCTCAAATCAAACCCATGACTTTCAAATCATGAGTCAAGCTCCTTAATCATTAGGCCAAAAGCCGCCTTCTCCCTGCATGTTATAAGCAGCAGCCAAGAGGATTAGTGGTAGGAAAGGCATACAGTTATAAAACACTGCCTAAAAAAGTCCTGTCCAATCCATGCCAATGATGATAATTTTCTTAATCAGATTCAGACAATCATACAGACATACAAAAATGCTTAATACAATAAACAAAATTATTTTTCAAAACCTATTTAGGAGAAAGAATGGCAGTACCCATGATTTTTTCAGGAGAGAGAGAGAGAGAGAGAGAGAGAGCGAGAGAGAGAGAGAACCAACCCCAGTTGGATTGAGGCAAAGTTGACAATCGAGGTATTCAAACACAGAGTGCAGTGAGCCAAAACAAATACTGAGTAAATTTGAAATTCAACACCCTAATGGATCTGTCAACTGTCTGTTGATAAAACAATGTTAACCCTTTAGCATTAAACCAGCTATGTCCGGCCAGAATTCTCTCACCTCTTTCTGTTCAAACCGGCCATAATCAGCCACTCATACTGATGTTAAGGAATTGTTCTCAAAATAAATAATATAAAAATCTCATGGATTCGATATTATGTGAGATAATTATGTGAGGTAAAGCCTTAACCGCGAAAATATAATGGTATATATAGAGTAATATAAATGTTAAAGGGTTAATTCTTATATGACTTACTTTGAAATATTCTACCAATTCACCACAAGTTATCTTGGTGCCATTGATTTCTTTCACTACTAATTTTTCTGGAGCCAGTATATGATCAACTAGAGAGCGTAAATATTGTATGAAGTCTGGTTCAATGTCTGGAAAACATGAGAATATAAGGTAAATATCATCACTCTATGATACTACAGAAAATATACCACAAGATACCACACAAAGAATATCACAATATATCACATTAAATATATTATGACATAATATCACACACAATAACATCACCACATATCAACCACATTATATCCCACACATCACCATTAAGGCACATGGCTTAGTGGTTAGAGCATTGGGCTTGCAATCGAAAGGTTGTGAGTTCAATTCTCGGACCGGGTGATGTGTTGTTTCCTTGAGCAAGACACTTTATTTCACGTTGCTCCAGTTTACTCAGCTGTAGAAATGAGATGATAGGACTGGGGTCCCTATCATTGAATTACCCAAGACACCTCCAATGAGATATACCTTGGAAGAGGCCAGTTAAACCTGCATAGGTGTGAGCCATCACACACACATCACCACATGATATCACACATCACTACTTGACCTCACACGCAATAATATCATTACCCCATGATATACAGAAAATCATCTCATATCACATGCAATATCACCATCACATATCACGCATATCACATGATATACACATTATAACATCACCAACATGATATACACACTATAACATCACCACATGATATGACAAAATGTTACCACATATACACAATATCATTACCACATATCACATGCAATATCATCACCATATGATACCACACTCAATGTCATCACCACATGATACCACACTCAATATCATCACCACATGATATCACACTCAATATCATCAGCACCATATGATACTCAATATCATCACTATATATCACACATAATTTCCTTGCCACACACAATATGTAATAGTGAATTAATAGTAAATTATTTACCCTTTAATTTTCCAGTAAATTTAGGATCTGAAGCAACTTTCAAACCTGGATGTGGCATCAAGAAGCAATTTATGGATTGGAAACAGGATCGAATATGTCTCCTCAGTTGTTGATGTTCTGCATGCAGTCGATCAGTGATCTACAAATAGAAGTGGAATAAATGAGGTGTTATTTGGTCAACCATAATCAAGTAGACTTATGATGAAATACATTCTAGCCATTACCATCCCATCAGATATACACTTTCTGTTGCTACATTATCAAAGATATTATGTTTCTTCATCTTTTTTTTAAAGACAGTTGGTTAAGATTTGCTGGAGCCACAATAAAATACACCCAATCCATTTTGTTATGTGGTACTGCTTGTATCACGATAAAATGCACACTCTGTAAGGTGGTTAGTGTTAAGAAGAGCATCCAGCTGTAGAAACTATGTAAAATATGGAACATATCAGCAAGATGAGGTCACTCCGACCTGTCTGGCTTTGGACCATGATGAGCTATCCAACCCATACCAGCAGAGAAAGCAAAACATAAAAATGGTGAAGATGACGACAGCTGTTTCTAGCCAGTCAAATGACCACACAAAGACACCGTTGTTAGCTTGGTAGAAATGACTGTATTTACTCATGTATAAGTGGTTGTGTAAGTGTCGCAACAAAAAGCATTCAGTACATACTGTAAAGTAGTTGTGTAGGTGTTGCAACAAAAAGCACCCAGTCCACACTGTAAAGTGGTCATGTAGGTGTCGCAACATAAAGCACCCAGTCCACACTGTAAAGTGGTCATGTAGGTGTCGCGACAAAAAGCACCCAGTCCACACTGTAAAATGGTCATGTAGGTGTCGCAACATAAAGCACCCAGTCCACACTGTAAAGTGGTCATGTAGGTGTCGCGACAAAAAGCACCCAGTCCACACTGTAGAGTGGTCGTGTAGGTGTCACGACAAAAAGCACCCAGTACACACAGCTCAGTGATCGTTTTGGTGCCACAATAAAAGGCACCCAGTACACATTGTAAATATGGTTGGTGTTAGGAAGGACATCCAGCCGCAGAAACCAAGCCAAAATCAGTCCAGTGTGAGGAAGACAGGGTCATTTGTTCTGGCTTGGATCAGATCTGGACAACTCGTCTAACCCATGCTAGCATGGGAAAATGGTTGTTAAACAATGATGATGATAATGGTGATCATGAACTAACAGTTCACAAATGACTCAATAAAGTAATCTGCTTTAATAAATTGTTTTCATAATTAATGCTATAAAAATATAATGGTGAATAAAGTTACTGATAGCAATTCAAAATGTGAAGGAATACTGCATCCTTCAAAACTTCCATGCTTCCCGAAATTTGCCAACACTACACCTGATATTCCCCTTCCATACACACGCACGCATGTATCTGTGTGTATATCATGACTCATACACTGTTCCCTTTCCTGACATTTTTACATTATTCTATGTACTATACATGCACCTTTGATGAATTGTAGTGCATCTGAGCACTGTACACAATAATTTTCATTATTATAAATGGTAAAATCTGTGATTGCATGGGGAGGAACATAACCTGTGTCTCTGAGAACCACTGCCCTCACCATTCTGCTTATTCACCAACTATGGTACTAAGAGTTGAAATATAAGACAAGGTCATGATACAGAACAAAACAAGTGAAAATATACTCACAGCAAAACGTTTATCCAAAATTTCATTTCCTCCAACCATGCCATAATTGTGTTCATAGGAACAACTCCAGTCTCGAACTAAAAATGTTAAAGCCTGAAATAGGAAATTACAAAGACAAACATTACACAAGTTTAACTACAGTCAACTACATATACACACCATCATCATCAACCCTGCTAGCAAGGGATGGGTCATCACAAACTGAGTCAGTGCTCAAGCAGAGCTGCTGACCTCTCAGATGATCTAGGGGGCTGCATCTCACATTCCCACACCCTACGAAGTGTTTGGGCAGACCAGGGACTCATATTCTGACAACATTTAAGAGCCCTATGGCTTCTCTCTGTTTAGTCATCAACTTCTTTTCAGAGTGTGCTGGATGAGAGGCTGTCATGTCTTTAACAAGACTAAAGACTCCTCTCTCTCTGCCTCATGTTGTTTCTGTTCTTTCAAGGTAAATATGATCAAAAGTGTGATAAGGAGGGGTGGAGAGCAATAGCCAGGTTGATAAAGTGGAGTGGGCAGAGGGGGACATATGAATATAATCCAATAAATTAATTACAATAACGATTCAATCAACCATATCTCCTCCTCCCGAAGAGAGAGAGAGAGAGTGTGAGTGAGTGACTGTGTGCACATGTGTGCCTGTGTGTGTGTGTATGTGAGTGTGCGTGTATGTGCACGCGCCCATGTACATATGTGTGCGGGTGTGTGTGCATGCGCACATGTACGTGCCAAAGTCAAAAATCAATATATTTACCTGGAAAGGTTTAGACTCATTATCATTGGCATCCAGTGCTAATCGGCCATATTCTGTAAATAACTACACAAAAATATAAAAAATAGAGAAATATTAAAAAATAAAACCTTTAAACATTTTATCAATTAGGTCTAGCATTGATCAATCATTTTACAGCCATTTTTCCATGCTTCTGAGATCAGTTCTCAATATCTTTGTCTTCCTCTACTACAGCTTCCTTCCACTGGGATCTCTTCACTGTATCCTCATCATACATCAGCATTACATGTCCACACCAGTGTAGTTGCATCTCTTGCACACTGCATCTCATTCCTCTTATATCTACTTTTTCTCTCAGCTCACCTATGCTTTGTTGTTCAAGCACATTAACATTACACATTCAACAGAGCATTCTCACTTCATCTCTCTCCAGCTTTCACATGACCTCTGCATTCATTGCCTATGTCTTACTGCCATTGCTTCATATACAGGCATCAAACTATCTCTCCTTTGCTCAGAGTGGAAATATCCATTTATTGTCAACAGAAGTAGTAGCTTATTGAACTTTTGCCATTCTAGCTACTAAGCTTTCAGAGCAACCTAATTAGGTTACCTAGATAACAGAAACTATTAATTACTTCTATGGTAGCTTCCTAGGATTAGAAAACATTTTAAAATTAATTAATACACAAAAAAAAAATCAAATATAGTATGATAAAAAATGAAAGTCATTCCTCAAAATCCCTGATTATTTTTCAAATTATTTTTAAATAACGGAGATATTGTAATGAAAGACTTAAAGTGCACATAATTATTTAAAAATCTACCATCATAATTATATGTAAGAATTTTTGTTATGTTCTAAACACCAGCTTATTAATGAGAAAGTTCCATTACTAAATCCCTCCAAATTCTTGATTATTTTCAGAATTATTTCAAAATCATAGGAAATGTTTTCATTAAAAGTAGGGTAATGAAGGGGTTAAGATGTCTATATTTATCTAAAAACCTATCAGTTTTATGCAAGAACCTTTGTTAAATTATGCTCCAAACACAGGTTAAACAATGAGAAAGTTAGTTATATTATTAAATCCTTCAAAATTCTTAATTATTTTAAACATTAATTGCAAATCGTAAGTAGTCTTTCATTAGAATTAGAGCTAAGTTATTATTAGCAGTTGAAATGTCTTCTCATTGGAAACCTGAAGAGCTGAAAAACTGGCAATAATATGACCTAATAATTCAGTATGAATCAGATAACTGGGGTTTTTTTCTTACCTGTAGATGTTGCAAATCATTTTCTTGAATATTCTGAGAGATATTGTATACCTGGAAAAAAAAAAGTTTTAACAACTATATTGTATTAGAGTCACTTTTAAAATTTTAAACCATGTTTGATTTCTGGACCAGAGGCTGCACTGAATTCTTGAAAAAGATGCCTCATTTCCTGTTACTTTTCATGATAGGACTGTGGACTATCATTAAACCACCCAAGAAACCTCCAATGAGATGCAAACTTGGGAAGATTAAGTCACTCATCTGAGACACCACATGTTAGGACATATCCTGCAGAGGAGTGGAAGCTGAATAAATACCAGTCTTTAATGAACAGATTCCATTTCATGATGGTCTTTGTTGAGATTTCCACTTTCCTCTTGTAAGATTTAATCTATTACTTAGTTTAACACCACCACCTGGCGGCCCTTGGGTTGCTTTTAGTGGAGTCCACTCTGTTGTAAGTATTTGGATAAGGTCTGCAGATTAATGATACCTTCCTCGCTTCATCACACCCTTCTCAGAAGCCCTAATATTTCTTCAGTTTATCAACTGCCACCCTCCTCTGCCATATTGGAAGGAGTCCCATAAACAGGAATGGCTGATGTAGCAGATATCGCTTGCCTTCTTTGTTGCAACCATTTTGCTATTTTGTAGCAAAGGCATTTTATTACAAATGACTAAGACAATAATATGTAAGCTATAATATGAGAAATAGTATAGATAAGAGTTTACCTGGACTGAGCTGATCATAGTACTAAGAGCAAATACAGTAGCACAGTCCCGGACAGTGGAAAGACTGTCAAATGCACCTTGGGTGTCCATGAAAATAACTGCAACCTATAAAAGACAATTTTTCATTCATAAATTAAACTTGACAAAATACAATTTAATCAGAAGATACAACATATATTTACCATATAAAACCACTCATTTAATATCTGCATTCCCTGTTAACAAGGGTTGGATAGGGTTGTCACAGAGCAAGTCAGTGTTCAATTGGAATCACTGATCTCACACTCTACTGAGTGCACTATGCATTTTATCGTGGCACCAGCACTAGGGAAATTGTTGTGTATTTGGCACTACTGAAGAGTCTTCTCTACTCTTTGCTGTGCAAGTTTTCTACAGCTGGATATCCTTCCTATCACCAATCACTTTACAGTGTGTTCTAGGTACATTTTATTGTATCACCAACTCTAGAGAGGTGGGTAGCGTCTTTCGTTAGAAATATGGTACCAAAAGGTAAAACTGTTCATGTTTAAGTTAAAATCTACCATCATAATTTTATATAAGAACCCTTTAACACTTGTTATACCAAACTGCCTGAAACTGTCCTAGGCTCTGCGGAACAAAACTGTTTTTAAATGTTTATAATTAATTAAAAACCTTCCATCATAATTTTATGTAAGAATGTTATGCTCCAAATACCAACTTAATCATGAGAGTTGTTTTACTAATCCCTTCCAAATTAATGAATCAGCAGCCTATCTGAGGAAGGAGCCCTGCGAAGTGAGGTGGCTGATGCAGTGGGTGTCGCTGGCCATTGTCTGCAGGAATGCTTTTGTGGTCTTGTCCGCGGGCAGTCCCTCTACCGCTGCACCCTAAGCCCAATCATCCTCCCCTTATCATTCTTCTGTGGCACTAGAGTTCTTTCCCTTGCCTCCCCTTCTGGTTCTTTCTTTCTTTTTCTCTTTTTTCTCTATATTTTCCTATTTTACATTCCATTCTTCTTAATCTAATTTTTCTTTTTTTTCCTTTTCTATTAAACTGTATTTATTCTAAAGTTATTCACAACAACCAGTCACAGATTTTGACCTCATACTGTTTGTTTATTTTCCTTCTTTTCAAAATTATTCATAAATCATTGGCAGTCTCTTTCATTAGAACTATGGTAAAGGGTTTAAAGTATTTATATTTATCTAAAAACCTTCCATCATAATATTATGCAAGAACTTTTGTTAAGTTATATTCTAAACACCAGCTTAATAATGTAAAAATTAGTTATATTAATAAATATCTCATTCTTGACTATTTTCAAAATATCTGAAAACCATAGGCAGTGTCTTTCATTGGAAATATGGAAATGGAAGAGTTAGGTTATATATATATCAAACATTAACTTAATTATAGAAAAGTTAGTTATTTTACTAAATCCCTCTAAATATATGGGGGGGGGGGGATTAACTGAAGCACAGTGCATTTCATTAGAAATATGGTCAGGAAAATTATAATAATAATAATGCTTTCTTTATTAACCACAAGGGTTTACATAAAGTAGACATTAAGGACAGTACAGGACAAAATATTATGTACAGTGCTCAGGTGCACTACAACTAATCAAAAGTGTATGTATAGTACATAGGGTAATGTACAAACGTCAGGAAAATGAACAGTGCATGAGTCATGATATACACATGTATGCATGTGTATGGAAGGGGGACATCAGGTGTAGTTTTGGCGAATTTCGGGAAGCATGAGGGTTTTAAAGGATGCAGTGTCTCGGCAGCTAACAACTGATGCAGGCAGTTTGTTCCATGCTTCAGCAACTCTAAGCGTGAAAAAATGTTTCCGAAAGTCATGGGAGCTGTGCTGTTTTCTGACTTTGTAGGCATGTCCACATGTTAGACACATGGAGATCAAAAAAGTGCTCAGAGTTGTTGTTGGCGAGATGGTTAATAACTTTGTGGGTGTTTACCAAGTTCATTGCCAGACGTCGGAGCTTCAATGAATCTATGCCCAGGGAAGCAAGGTTCAGAGTATGGTAGGTGTCTGATGGAGGGTATGCGCTTGGTTGCACATCTCTGAACAGTTTCCAGAAGGTCAATGTTCTGAGCAAGATAGGGGTTCCAGACTGATGATGCGAATTCCAAGTGTGGTCGTACCATAGCTGTATACAGCTTTAAATAGATGGCTGGAGAGCGGCTAACAAAGGCCTTGCTGAGTGATGCCAAGATACCCTCGGCCTTCTTGACAATTTTTAGAGATGTGCTTTGTCCAACGCAAATTGCTGCTGACAGTAATGCCCAGATCACGTTCACAAGAGGACTTCTTGATATCAGTGTTGTGGAGGGAGTATGTGGACGCTGGATTTTTCCTCCCAAAATGCATGGAGGAACACTTGTCCACAGCCAGCTTCAGTTGCCAGTCTGTGATCCATTGCTGCATTGTGTCCAGGTCTGATTATAGGAAAGAGTTATAGATTTCAGGATCTGTCCTTTTGATTTCAAGGTACAGCTTGATGTCATCTGCATATTTCAGTACTGTGACATTCTTTAAGTTGGCATCTATGTCCTTAATGTATGCAACAAAGAAAAGGGGTCCAAGAACAGATCCCTCTGGTACACCAGATGACATCTCATATGGTGAAGAATGCTGTCCTAGAACCATGACTACCTCTTTTCGGCTGAGAATGAAGGATTTCAACCAGTTAAAAAGATCATCCCTCACACCCATTGCAGAGAGTTTTGCCATAAGTCTTTTGAATGGCACAGAATTAAAAGGCTTAGCGAAGTCAAGGTAAACAACATCCACCCATGAGCCGCTGTCAGTGATCCGGGTAATGTCTTCAAGGAACTCAATAAGCTGATCACAGCAGCTGGAGTTAGGGATAAATCCAAATTACAAGGGTCAGATGAGGCTGTGAGAGCTCCAGAAGTTCCAAAGTGTTTCTCTGACACAGGATTCCATCAGTTTGGCAATACAGCTAGTAAGACTGACTGGACGATAGTTGTCAGGTGACGTGCAGTCGCCCTTTTTGAACAGGGGAATGACACTGGCAGTTTTCCACTGCTCCGGAGTAGCACCATTGTTGAGACAGTATTGAAAGAAAAAAGAAAGCTGGTGCAAAAGGAAGTACCCGCCACATTTGAGAAGCAGGTATGTAAGACCATCAAGATCAGGGGAAGCATAGTTGCGCTTATCCTTAACCCTTTAGTGTTCAAACTGCCCAAAATTATTTCCCCTTCATTTGTTCAAACCGCCCGAAATCGCCCGAAAACACCCACACTAAAAAATCGTTCTAAAAATAAACAAACCATCATCAAAATCTCGTCAATTCGAGATTACTGCGAGATTAGGCCATTACCGCGAAAATTAACACTTAATATAGTGAGACAACTTAAAACAACAAGTGTTTTTTTTTACTTTGAAAGTACAACAAATCTTTTTTTCATTCAACATGGCTTATGAAAGTAGCGATACCAACTTTGAAGGTTTTACACACGACGACATTCAGAATAAACAAGAAACAAACAATAATATTAGTGATTTATCTTCAAATGAATCTGATGTTTATATTTCTGAAATTTTGTCCGACGATGATTGTTTTGAAAGTGAAAACGAAGGAGATCTCCAGGGCGCCATTGAAAATATTACAGTAACATGGTTGAAAAATACCACACTAATATATGTTCCCGATTTTATTCAAAATACTGGTCCACAACACACATTAGCTCCCAATGCTAAATCACTGGATTATTTTTTTTGTTTTTACCACAACAATTTTTACCCTGCTTGCAGTTTATGATGGTGTGTAGAGGATGGCAAGTTGTTCTGGTTTAGTTTCCCAGAGTTGTTGCAGTTTTTTCATTGCCAGTTATTGTGGGTAGAGCGAACTCAGACCAGCTGGTATCTCTCTTCCACGTTTCACCAGCCTTAACAAACCTCCAGATCTGCCCATCATCACGCAAACTAAAACTTTCATGTTGTGCTGTGTTCCGATTCAAGGAAGCTGCAGCACATAGCTTTGGACGTACATCAGGTGGTAGGCCTGGGTGTGTTCGGAAGGTAATCCGATTTTCACGCCCAGCTTTAACAGACGCCAGATGATATGAAATTGCCTCAGCGAGGTCCGAAAAAGACAGCCTCATGAGTCTGGGTTTTGGACCAGGTCGACCAAAGTGGAGAGCACCCTTTGGGGGAACACAGCCTAGGTCTTTGGCTGAGCTGGCAGCAAATGCCTGAAGATCAGCCTTGTCTTCTGGTACCCCAATGGCAATTACTTCATGGGTACCATATTCCATGGTCTTCTCAGTGTGCCCAGATACGACAAGAGGTACAGGGAGATTCTTTAGCAAGGCATTTCAATATCCAAACATCGGCTTAATAATGGAAAAGTTAATTTACAATATCCTCCAAATTCTTGATTATTTTAAAAATTATTTCTAATATCATAGCTAGTATCCTTCATTAGAAATATGTTAACAAAAAGGTTAAGTTACATTTCAAAACATTTTAATGATGAGAAAGTTTATTAACCACTGTTATCTCCAAATTCTTAATTAGATAAAAAATTAATTGAGACACAGTGTGACATATTCCTTAAGAAATATGGTCAACAAAGGGTTACAGCAATGTTTCTCAACCTTTTTTGTCATACACCCCAATTAGCATGCCCCACACTATGATTAGATAAAGTATATAACATGATACATACACCCTATTGTAAAGGCTCATGTCTCATTCTGAGGTCCCATGCCCCACCTGAGAGACACTGGGTTATATAAGTAAGGAATAAACCCAATTAAATGTAATTAGTTTCAATATATTTACCACTCCAGAACTGGTTTGTATAATAAAAGGTTCGCTCCATAATAATATTCCAGTAGTGTCTCGCTCAGATCCACCTCTCCAAGAAAACCCTTCCAGTTGTTGTTCTTCATCTGCTAACCAATGTGTAGGACCCTAAAAAGTAATACACACAAAAATGGTAAAAAGATCATCACTGTGACATATTCCTAACCACCACCACCACCGCCGCCGCCGCCGCCGCCATCACCCCCACCATCATCACCACCAATCATCATCACCACCATCATCAATGCCACCATCAACACCATGATCATCATCCCCATCATCACCATTATCATTAAGCGTCACAAATAAAAGATATATAACTTTATAATTGAAGCATCTGAAGAATTTATTATTTGCCAAATAAGATTATATTTTAGGGAAACTTTCAAAGAGAATATAAAGCCACTCCCTAATATGTCATCATCATATTGGTAGACGTGTTAGAGTATGGATGAAATACCTGCCAATATTTATTCTAGCTCCTTGCATTCTAAGTTCAACTCACACTAGGGTCAGGTTTGTCTTTCATCCTTCTGGAGTCAATAAATAAAGGAATGGTATATGGAAGTGGACTGGCAATAATCAAAATGTTGAACAAGACCATTGTCATCATCATCATCGTCATTTTAACATCCACTTTCCCTGCTAGCAATGGTTGGACCTGTCCATATAGAACAAGTTAGGACTGAAGTGGAGCCACTGATCTCCCAGGCAGGCCAGTGACCTGTGCGCTTATATACAGTCTCACATTCTATCAAGTGTTCAGAAGTTATCATGCCTTTGACACAACTGAGGGTCCTCCAAACCCTTTGTCTAGCAAGTTTTCTATGGCTGGATGCCCTTCCTATTATCTTATCAATCACTTGGTTGTGTCAGAAGCACAACAATCTTTCTAGTGCTAGTGCCATGATGAAATTCAGAGTACACTCTGTAAAGTGGTTGGTGCAAGAAAGGGCAGCCAGCTGTAGAAAACTTGCCAAAGGGTCAAGAGCACCCTTCAATCATGTCAAACATAATAAGACCTCCTTAGTGCCGGAACCACGATTAAATGCACCAAGTACACTGTACAATATAGGAACATATATAAGCAAGACATAGTCCCTGGACAGGACAGTAGCTCTGACTAAGTACTGAGTTGGTCTGTGACAATTTACTCATCCCTTGCTAACAGGGAAAAACTGATGGAGGAAGAGGAGAAGTTTATGAAAGTTGAAGGAATCAATGAATACAAAGTACTTACTGTATGTTGCTGATAACGGAGGAAAAAGTCCAATAAGAAAGACTTTCCCTTGCGGAAGGCCCCAGCAACTGATATAACCACAACCTTTTTATCTTGAATTTCTGGCTGCAGTAAAACACTTTTTAATGCTTCCTCATCTAGTGTGAATTGGTGATCCTCATCAGCCAACACAATCTGTACTGGGTGACCCTTCACCATTGCTCTTAGTTTCCTTAAAATAAAATAGAAATCAAATCATTAGCTATTAAAAGAGACAGACACAACATAACATGACACAACAGACATCACACAGAGAGACACCACATACACACACCACACATACAGACACGACAGGCAGACACCATTCACACAGACAGATACCACTCACACAGACAGACACTACTCACACAGACAAACACTACTCACACAGGCACCACACATATAGACACCACACACATACAGACACCACACAATATATACATACAACACAGGTGTGTGTAGCATTAACAGAAGAAAGGGGATACTGTTAGCAGGGGAACTACCTGAAGTAATGTTCATGTTAAAAACAAAGGATCTATTAAATAACTGTGATGCTACATGTTGCGACACACTCTTCGCTTCCAACCTCGTTACTTCAGTTACAAACCCAGACACTGTCATCCATTATGCAGAAGATGTCCAAATACAAGGACCTGACTGTCCATTTCATTTCCATGCTGGTCACCAATGAGACCTCTGCTGTCCTCAATCCCTGGTGTCAGGGTCTGTGAAGGTGTGTGGTTGTGCGTGTGTTTGTGTATGTGTGCATGTGCTTGAGTGTGTGAGTGTGCATGTGCTTGAGTGTGTGAGTGTGTGTAGTGTTTGTATGTGGATAACTCTCTCCCTACTTGTGTGTGTGTGTGTGTGTGTGTGTGTGTGTGTGTGTGTGTGTGTGTGTGTGTGTGTGTGTGTGTGCGCGCGCGTTAACCATGAACTGTATCTGACTAACCTCTCCTGCGTTTTTTTCCTCTGTAAAATTGTGAGGAGTGCATTCCACCTGAGAAGGTGCGGCTGATGCAGTTGTTACTGAGGAACAGTTGAGATATACCACCTAGACGGTGGTGCAGAGTCTGTCTCTAGCCCCTCCTTTCCCTTACTTTCATTATTTGAATTTTTTTTCATGCAAACATTATACCAAAATAATGTTGACCCTGATAAAAGGACTGATTAAATACCTCATACTCAGAATCAGTGTGTGTGTGTGTGCATGTGTGCAGATGAATGTGCATGTGAATATATGTTTGTGCATGTGTGGATGCGCGTGCATGTGTGCAGCTGTATGTGCATGTGCATATGTATGCATGTGTGGATGTGCATGCATATATGTGCATGTGTGTGGATATAATAATAAAAATAATAAAAATTGTGTACAGTGCTCAAGAGCACTACAACTCATCAAAGGTGCATATATCGTACATAGAATAATGTACAAATGTCAGGAAAGTGAACAGTGTATGGAAAAAAGAAGGTGTGAGAACAGACTAGCCCCTATAACATTAATTGGATTCATTAAAGATTGGAACCAGTGACCAGCCTATCGTGGTTCAGGAATTCTTTGAGTGTCAGGAAGAACCTATCGTTGGCTGTTTTGAGGATGGTGTGGCAGTCATCTGTTCAGCCCATGTCCATCTCCTCCAGTCTGACTGTGGTGGTCTGGACACAGTCAAACGTCTGTAACATCGTACAGAAAGCATCCATCTTGGCATTGAGCCGGCCGAGCGTCACACCGAGCTGGGTCGGTGGAGTGTCGAGCATCCGACACCAGGCCGCGAGCTCGTTGTCGTAGCAACTGTGGAATTGTTCCAGCCTAGCATTGATGGTGGTAACCGTGGCATCCAGAGATCGACAGGTGCCCGCGACTTCTTCACAGGTGTAGAGATTGTAGAGGTACTTATCTTTAATCACTGCCAAGCTTTCCAACTTGTCATTCAAATCTCGGAGAAGTTTCTCTGCATTGCATTTGAACTTCTTTATCAGGTCTGTGAAGGCGTTACTTGATATATTTTCCGAAGTCTTATGTTGAGGTTTCATGATGAGGGCAGCAACGTTCCCTGGAAGCAAATCAACCTTAGGGTGGATGTGTGTGGATATGTATACATATGTGTGGATGGTTGTGCGTATGTGTGCGGATGTGTGTACATATGTGTGTTCACATACATATGTGTGTGGATGTATGTGTATGTGTGCATGAATGTGCATATGTGTGCATGAATGTGCATATATGTGTGCATGAGTGTACTTACAAGATGAGAACTACTCAATGGAATGCTGTCCACCTTGAAAGCCAAAGGACTGGTTAAATAAACCATGAGTAGAATCAATATTTGTTACATTCTTTGCTCTCTAAAATATACAATATCTCACCTGGTTAAAAAGTTAAGATATATTCTCAATTGACTCATGTCTAGCTGATAAAGACTGGTGGTGGCTGGGGGTGATGGAGGGGTGTTCTGGTGGTGGTGATGGTGGCAGTGAAGGCTGTGGGGTAGGGGGTAGGGTAGTGATGGTGGTGGTAGTGGGAATAGTGGTGGCAGTGGTAAGGATAGTGGTGATGGTGATAGTGAGGGTGACAGTAACTGCAGAAGGCATGCATAGACTGAAGAGAAATGAAGCAGCCAAACTTTGTTGGATGTGCTTTGGAAACATGGGAGAAAGGCAAAGCTTGGTTGAACTGAGAGAGAAACTCGGTTTAAGAGGAATCCAAAGTGGTGTGCAAGAGAGAAGACTGGATTGGTACAGACGTGTGATGCACATGGATGATGACTGATGGGTCAGGAAATGCCAGGAAGGAAGTTGCAGTAGAGGTAGACTGAGAAAAACCTGGTTTTGTGAGCTGACTTCAAATTGCTGAAACTTACAGAGATGACGAAGAAACCCAGTGAATGGAGAGATACCATGCTGAGAAGGACCTGTCCAACCCATGCGGGAGAAAAACGAATGTAAAAACAGTGATGATGATGGGGATGATGATCTGCTTTCCATGGGTTATACAGGTTGTCACAATACATGATTAGACAAGTTGGGGCAATACCTTGCTCATACAGTCCATATTTAGTGCAGTTTCTACAGTTGGATATCCTTCCTAATGCCAACCACTTTACTGAGTGTCTCGAGTGCATTTTGTGGTACCAGCACTATCAATTTACTGAGTATATTGGATGCAATTTCTCATGGCACCATCACAAATGAGTTTCTAATATAATATAATAATGAAAATTATTGTGTACAGTGCTCAAGTGCACGACAACTCATCAAAGATGCATGTATAGTACACACAATAACATACTAATGTCAGGAAAGTGAACAGTGTATGAGTCATAATATACACACAGACAGTCACACACATGCGTACATGTGTATAGAGGGGGAATATCAGGTGTAGTGTTGGCGAATTTTAGGAGGCATGGAAGTTTTGAAGAATATGTGCAACAAAACTGCAGAATCCTCTTTACCCTATAGTTTCTATTCAATCCCCAACCCTTTTTACAGTGGCATCACTACTAGAGAGGTTGTCAACTACTAGAAATGTACAGAGGGTTCTCACTAATTTACATTAATGCAGTCATTCCGAAGGAGGGAGTGAACAGAGTGTGTTCCATTGAGTAACAGGTTATCTTGTCATACACGGAATGTCAATTAATGAAGAATTTGGAGCAATTTACTAAAATTATTAAATATTTCATTATTGAGGTAATATTTGTAACAAAGTTTTTATATAAAATTATGCTGAAAAACATTATAACAGAATTTTATAAACCATTTAAAGAACCGATAATGCACTGGAGTCAATTTAATCGACTTTTCCCCTCACCCACAATTACTGGCCTTGTGCTCAAATCAGAAACCATTATTATTATTAAAGGGTGGTAGATTGGCAGAATCGGTAGAGCGTCAGACACCATGCTTTCTAGCATAGTTATGTCCCTTTACAGTCAGAGTTCAAACCCCGCCGAGGTTAACTTTGCCTTTCATCCTTACGGGGTCGATAAAATAAAGTACCAGTAATGTACTGAGTAATTGCTGGCCTTGTGCCAAAAGTAGAAACAATTATTATTATTAAAGGGTGGTAAATTGGTAGTATCAGTAGAGCGTTGGACAACTTTTTTTTGGCATGAAGTTATAGCCCTTTATATTCTGAGTTCAAATCCTGCCAAGATTAGCTTTGCCTTTCATTCTTATATGGTCGATAAAATAAAGTACCAGTAACACACTTGGGTCAATTTAATCAACTAACCCTTTCTCAAAAGATTGTTGGCCTTGTGCCTAAATCAGAAACCATTCGGTGAATTGGTGGTATCGGTAGAGAGTCGGACGCCATGCTTTGACGCATAGAGTTACGGCCCTTGCCATTCTGAGTTCAAATCCTGCCGAGGTTAACTTTGCCTTACGGGGTCGATAAAAAAAAGTACCAGTAATGCACTGAATAATTGCTGGCCTTGTGCCTAAAGTAGAAACAATTATTATTGTGGATTGACATAGTCATTAACAGTATTTGTTCCAGATTCAAATGATACTGAGGTCAACTTTGCCTTTCATCTTTTCAAGGTTGATAAAATAAAGTACTACTCAATTACTAGGATTGGTTTAGTCAATTTCCCCTCCCCTACAAATTGCTTGTACCTAAATTAGAAACAATATTATTACTATTAGGCATAAGATTGGCCTTTTATCCTCACAGGGTCGATAAAATAAAGTACCAGTAATGCACTGGATAATTGCTGGCCTTGTGCCAAAAGTAGAAACAATTATATTATTCCTATTGACAAAAGAAATCAAGATATAAAAAGCAAAACCAAATGAAATGTGTGTGAGTGACAGTTTCAGACCAAACTAACTAATGTATAATAACATTGTAACTAAGAGATAGGGTTATTTAAATAATTTCAAAGTACAGACATTCATGACGGTGATGACATATATATATATATATATATATATATATATATATATATATATATATATATATATATATAGTAAAAAATTGAACGGGAACAAAACAGAGAGGCAGTACAAACAAAGGTTTATTAGTTTCACGCTCTTGAGAGTGGGGTGGTGGTGGATATATATATATATAGTAATAATAATAAATTTCAAGACTAAAATCCTAAGAGGGCTCGATAAGGATAAATATATATCAAATATATAAGAACCGTAGAGCAAATATTTATTAAATAACAGATTAAAGTTTAAGCAAAGAATCGCTGCTTTCACCCTTAACGGGATCTTCTGAAACTAACAAAGTCAATCTGTAAACGCAGAAGTGGATATTTCAAAAAACGTTGCAACCGGAGGAAGACAGGAAGACGATACTTTGGTTCGTGGAAACATTCGCTGGCAAAGAACGGGAAAAAACGAATAATACGTCATTAATAGGAGCGGTGAAAAACAATTACGCGCAAAGACAGAACCACATTTATGGTATAAAAGAGGTCGTAGACTAATGTTCTCTTAGGTGGTTCATAGAGACGTTCTCTGACAATGAACGAAAAAAACGAAGATAATACGTCATATGTGGACCGTGGAGAACAATAGCACGCAAAGACAAAACCACGTAAATGGTATAGCAGAAGTCGTAGACTAAAATTCTAACTAGGAGACCGAATGAATCTCCGCTACAGAGTTAAGAACAAAGTAAATAAATACAATACAGAAGTAATAGAAATAAATAAATACAAACGTGCAAACAAATACGTACATATACACAACCATACGCAAACAAAACCACGCACATATAAATATGTGTGTCTGTGTAAGCGTAGTATATAAATAAATAAATAATTATATAAACGTATATAAATAAATAAATACGTATATAACAAGCGCACACACATACCTACATGTAAATACACGAATGTTCGGAGACGTAAGTCAACCAAAACATGAAGTACACATATACACACACCCGACATACGTACGAACCTGCACACTCGCACAGACGCAAAACTCCCGTATACACATAGCCAAACCATATGTACCAGAATAAAAAAAATAAAAAAATTATACCATAACATAAACAATCAAATATACGTACGAGAAGGTATACGTACCTTCACGAAACATACGGGTGATATATACTTATCTATGCAAATAAGTAATGGTATAAACAAAACAAATACTTAGCTCCCACATCAAGACGTAAAATATCCACGTATAGATCGTACTATCCGTTAGGGTATAACGTGGGGCTGTAATATAAGGAAAGTTTTGTGCAATTTATGTTTACAAGCCGAAATTGCCTCAGATTTTTTGTTTAAGATGTGGTCTGTGGCGTAGAGTATTTCCAGGGCCTCAGCGGCGCAGAGGTCACATGGTCTTTTATTTCCATTATACGATCTAGCCCTAGCTAGGATCTCCCAGTGTAACTTATATTGGGTGTGGTTGTCTTTTAGACTCCAGATATAAGCTGAAAGTGACGTCTTATTCCTTCTTAGAGGGTAACGAAAAGAATGGGCATGCGTGTACGTTTCCACGAACCAAAGTATCGTCTTCCTGTCTCCCTCCGGTTGCAACGTTTTTTTAAATACCCACTTCTGCGTTTACAGATTGACTTTGTTAGTTTCAGAAGATCCCGTTAAGGGTGAAAGCAGCGATTCTTTGCTTAAACTTTAATCTGTTATTTAATAAATATATATATATATATATATATATATATATATATATATATATATATATATATATAATGTCCTATTCCTATAACCATACACATCCCGAGCTGAAGATCCGCAAAGGTGAAACAATTGTTCTCGGTATGGTGAACTAACTGTTGTGTAACCACTTCTATATCATCATCATCATCGTTTAACGTCCATTACAGCGTGGACTGTGTTTTTTTGTCGTGACACCTACACGATCTCATTTGTTTCGGCCTGGATGTTGTGGCACCAACATAACTTTACATAGAAGGGGGCGGTGTGGATGGGGTGGGGGTGGTGGGACGGGGATGCATTTTGTTAGAGATGCCTACTGACTGTAGTAGGTTTTACTATGTATTTAGGTAAGGCGGGTCTTCTCTATTACTGAGTACCGCCAAAGGTCTCGGTCCAGTGACATTGTCTTGGAGAGGTGTAAGTGTGTGAGGTCGGAATTTATCAGCTCGTCCCAGGTTTTTCTGGGTCTGCCTACTCCGTGGCTACCGTCTATCTTTATTGCCCTGCACTTTGTTATACAGCTGTCGTCTTTCATGCGCATCACGTGACCATACCAACATAGCCTTCTCTCGAGTAAACAACATCTGATCCCTCTTATTTCTAATTTTTTCCTTAGTTCGTTTATGCTTTGCCGTTCACGTATATTACTATTACACATCCAGCGGAGCATGCAAGCTTCGTTCCTCTCTAGTCTGCGTATATCCTCTGCACACAATGCCCAGGTCTCACTGCCATGCAACATTGCTGTTCGTATGCAGGCCTCATACAACCTGCCTTTCATTTTTAGGGAGAACCCTTTAGCGGCTAATAGTGGTATAAGCTCTCTGAACTTTTTCCATCCAGTTCTGACTCTAGCTACTGTACTTTCAGAGCACCCTCCCCCACTGCTAATTTTGTCACCCAGGTAACGTAAGCTGTCCACTATTTCTATAGAACCCTCTGCGCAATTGAAAGAGCTAGTATTTTTGGGGCACTTGCTGCTACTTATTGCACCAGAGCACCGGCCACATGTAAAATCTATGTTCTTAGTTAGCTTACCTGTCATCCCACTACATCTTTTATGCACCCATACTTTGCATTTGGGACATAAAATGGAGTTTCTACCTACGCCTTTCCTACACACTGAGCATGGCCACTTCCCGGAGGGGACCGCCGCCTTATTTTCTTTCTTACAAACTAGAACTTTAGTCTTAGCCAGGTTAATTTTAAGGCCTTTTGATTCTAGGCCGTGCTTCCATGTTTGGAATTTCTTCTCTAGCTCGGCCATTGATTCAGCTATGAGCGTTAGATCATCCGCGTATAGGAGTTCCCATGGGCAGCCGGTCTTGAACTCCTCTGTTATAGCCTGAAGGGCAATAATAAATAGTAGGGGGCTAAGAACAGAGCCCTGATGGACACCAACTTTTACGCTAAACTCTTCTAACCTTGCTGACTGTTTCTTTATACATGGCTTGTATAGCTCTCACAAGCCATTCGGCAACACCTAGTTTTCTAAGAGCCCACCAGATAATGGAACGGGGGACTCTGTCGAAGACTTTCTCCAAGTCGACAAAAGCTAAGTATAGGGGTTTACTTTTAGCTAGGTACTTCTCCTGTAGTTGTCGTACAATGAAAAGAGCGTCTGTGTTACTTTTACCCGACACAAACCCGAACTGCATTTCATCTAGATCAATTCGCTCTCTGATTAGTTGCGCCATTACTTTTTCTGTGACCTTCATGACCTGGTCAATTAATTTAATGCCTCTATCGTTTCACTTATCTAGGGCATCTCCTTTACCCTTATAACAGTTAATGATGATGCTGCTACGCCAGTCCTTCGGAACAACCCCATTCTGTACGACTTGGTTTACTATCCGGGTGACCATGGTGTGTCCCACCGTTCCAGATGCCTTCAGCATCTCAGCAACTATTTCCGAAGGTCCAGCTGCCTTACCCGTCTTCATATCTTTGATTGCCTTACTTATTATACTACCCTCGACTATATATATATATATATATATATATATATAACTAATATATCATCATTGTATTTAACCCTTTAGCATTTAACCTGGCTGTATCCAGCCAGAATTCTCTCACCTCTTTCTGTTCAATCTGGCCATAACGGGCTGCTCATACTTATGTTAAGGTATTGTTCTCAAAAATAAATGATATCAAAATCTCATAGATAGATCATTGTATTCAATTATATATCAATCTTTTTACTGAAGAACTTAAACAGTAAAATATCAGCCCTTAAAACAACCTAAGACCACCTATTCTATATTACACAACATCTCGTTTTTACATGTCCATCATCATCATCATCTGCTTTCAAAGTCAATTCTTATTTAGAGTTACAGCCTGCTTAGATCATACATGTCTTTCTCATACATTCCAATTTTTGGCATGGTTCCTATAGCTTAATGCCCTTCCTAATACCAACCATTTTGCAGAGTGTACTGGGTACATTACTGGTACCACGATAGAAAGCATCAGTCCACGTCATCAGATAATAGTGTTAGTACCATGAAAAATGCACCTAGTACACACCATGAAGTGATTGATGATGACTAACATACACGTGCATGTGTGTGTGAAATATATGCATACACACACATAGTTTAGTACATATGTCTATATAGCTATAGATAAATATATATTGTTATACTTGGGGAGGGTCATGTTGTTGTGATAATACTGCCAGAAATAATAACAGAACACACTCACTGTTTGGTTGGTTTTCGCTTCTGTATCTTTTATACCTCCACAGTTAATTCATTTGCTTCTCAATGTTTATCATTGACTGACCAAAGGCGTAGACATACAATACAACAGGAGGAACATAATAGTACCACTGATGATGTTGCAGATGTGCAACGAAAGAACTTTGTTAGACTATATATATGTGTTTATATCTATATTATATCTGTATTTTTTACCTTTGGTCAGTCAATGATAAACATTGAGAACCAAATGAATTAACTGTGGAGATATAAAAGATACAGAAGCAAAAACCAACCAAACAGTGGGTGTGTTCTGTTATTATTTCTGGCAATATTATTACAACAATATGACCCTCCCTAAGTATAACAATAGTTGTTTCGACACGATTTCATATCAAAAACCTCGCAAAACAGATTAATATATATATATAATACAAAGTCTTTTCACTTTTATCTTTCCTTTTTTCAATTATTTAGTAAGTACACATAATTTAATGTCTCCAGTGGATACAGAAACAACAAGGGTGGGGGGAGTATAGATTTGTTTTGTAATTAAATCAAACAATTTGTTGTTTAACCTTAGATCCGACTTGTAATCTAAGTGGTTTCAGTCGTGACCATCCTGTTTTTTTATTTATTCAAACAATGTTCCTTGGTCTACAATATCTATTCTCCTACCCTGTTGTCATTGTTTACCCCAGGACAGACCTGATACACTTGACCTATGATATATGGTGTTCCAACCATGACCATCCCATCCTATTCAAACATGGTGTATCTAGGACTAAATTATCTCGTGTCCTTCCCTGTTGTTGGTTGTTACCTCTAAGTCAGTTCTGATGGAGCTGCCCTATGATCTAAGATGTTCCAACCATGATCATCCCATCTGTCATTCAAACAGTGTATCTAAGACTACATTATCGAATATGTCCTTCCTTTTTTAAGACAGAAGGGATGCAATTTGCTGCTATTTCTATACTAATGATAAACCACAAAGATTCACTCACAGATCTAACACTTTCATGACCATATTTCTAGAGAAATACAATATTTCAATTCCCATATATACTTGTATATAAGCCAAGAAATATATGATGGAAAAAAAAAAAAAATAAAATAAAAAAAAAAAAAAATCAATGGAAGACAAGTGATGGTGGTGGCAGGGAAGGAAATAGGTAAAGAATACAAATTAGTAATTACTTGTAAAAACTGTCACCTGTAGTTATCTAATAAATACTTAAATATATATATTTTTTTAAATCATTAAAAGTTAATTATGAATTTTATGGAGTGTGGTGTTAATGAAATATATTCTGTTTGGCAGAGGTCCAAAAAAAGGTTTGGAAATTTCTGCTTTAACCCTTTAGTATTTAAACCGGCTGTATCCAGCCAGAATTCTTTCACCTCTTTCTGTTCAAACTGGCCATAACCAGCTGCTCATACTGATGTTAAGGTATTGTTTTCAAAATGAATAATATCAAAATCTCGTAGATTCAATATTATATGAGATGATTATGTAAAATAAAGTGTTTACCATGGAAATACATTAATATAGAATAATGTAAATGCTAAAGGGTTAAAATATTTATGAAATCTGGATGACCTATTTGAACATGTAATTTTTAAAGATTATCATTATTTTTTGCCAGCTTTTCCATGCTACCGTGGAGGCGCGTGGCTTAGTGGTATGTGTGTGTTGGACTTTCGATCATAATGTCATGGGCTCAATTCCTGAGCTGGGTTGTGTGTTGTGTTCTTGAGCAAAACACTTCATTTCATGTTGCTCCAGTATACTCAGCTAAAAGTAAGTACGTGCAATAGCTAGGAGTTTAACCCTGCAATGGACTGGCATCCTGTCCAAGAGAAGGCTTGTATTCTCAGTTGCTTCACTCCACGAAACTGGGATAAGCACTAGCTTGATTAGCCTCCTGGCTTGTAATTGAGCTGAAAATAAATAAAAATTAGTTTGTTCCTCCAAATGTTTATGGTGTGTTTACTAGTGGACAGACCGTTGTGAAAATTTGCTGTATTAGAATAAAGTTAACTTTTAAAGTGATGTAGTAACGTTTTGTATTTTTTGAGAATGTCTTATGCTGGTAGTGATGGTGGTATGTGGTGGTGGTATGTGGTGGTGGTATGTGGTGGTGGTATGTGGTGGTGGTATGTGGTGGTGGTAGTATGTGGTGGTGGTAGTATGTGGTATGTGGTGGTGGTAGTATGTGGTGGTGGTGGTGGTAGTATGTGGTGGTGGTGGTGGTGGTAGTATGTGGTATGTGGTGGTGGTAGTATGTGGTGGTGGTGGTGGTAGTAGTGGTGGTGGTGGGTGGTGGTAGGTGGTATGTAGTATGTGGTGGTAGGTGGTATGTGGTATGTGGTGGTAGTAGTAGTAGTAGTAGTATCAGCAGTAACAGTAGTTGCAGTATCAGCAGTAGTGGTGGTGAATAGTGATGGTGGCGTATGATGATGGCTGTGGACAGTGGTGGTAATACTGATAGGTAGTAGTAGTAGTAGTAGTAGTAGTAGCAGTAGCAGCAGCAGCAACAACAACAAGTCACTGCTTATTAACCCTGAATTAAGTTTTAGCTCATCTTAGCTAAAGTAGTTGTGTGTAAAAAAAAAAAAAAGTTTCAACTATTTTCATCGGAAACAAGACAGTCAGCTTTTTCATTATATAATTTTTCTTCCACTTCTATCTCTGCTTTTTTGGCTTTTTTTTTTTTTTTTTGTTCTTCCTGTTTATCATATATGGTATGGTTCCGTAACTCCTGATAGAGTCATAAGGTCACCGTATTGACATACAGCGTTTCTTGAGCATTTGAAGCCTAGCTGAGCCCCTCCCTCTCCAGGTCGGAGTATAGCAATTTTTCTTCCGGAGAAAGATAGAAAGTGAAAGAGAGGAAATGAGAAAGAGATACTGAGGAAGAATCGACCTTGGTACTTTTTTTATCGACCTCGAAAGGCAAACTTGATGAAAGGCAAAGTTGACCTCAGTGGGATTTAAACTCAGAGAGCAGAAACAAATACCATAAAGAATTATATCCAATGTTCTAATGACTCTGCCAATTCTAATAAATCTTCACTCAAAGTCAGTTTTCTCTGCTGAATCTAGCACAGAAACAATAAATAAATCAGCAACTATGGCATAAATAATTAGAATTTCTAACATTGAAAATTGTTTCGTTTATTTGTTTGTTTTTTTCCCCCAGCTAGTTCCTGTGTGACATACTTGAATGTCACACAGGATTTGAAAGCAGTTGTTGATTAACTGACAGTCATCGCTAACATAGGATGGAGATAAAAACATACCAACTATGCATATACCACATACAATAATTGTTTCTATTTTTGGCACAAAGCCAGCTATTATCCCAGTGTATTACTGGTGCTTTATTTTATCGACCCCGTAAAGATGAAAGGTAAAGTTAACTTCAGCAGGATTTGAACTCAGAACATAAAGGGGCATAACTATGCTGCAAAGCATGGCATCCGACCCCCTACTGATACTGCCAATCCAATATCAACTACATCAGACACAATAATTGTTTCTACTTTTGACACAAGGCCAGCAATTACTCAGTGCATTACTGGTACTTTATTTTATCGACCCGTAAAATAATATCAGCTATACACCACAGAAAATAATAACTGTATATCACACAGAATAATATCAATTACTCTCAGGTCTTGAATAATCACCCCCACCGCCGCTTATTCCACCCCACGCCCCTTATAATTGGGACCTGAGAGTGTATAATCATACAATGGAGGTGTGTGGACTAGTAGTAAAGGTGTTGCACTTAAGATCATAATGTTGTGCGTTTGTTTACTAGGCTGGGTTGTGTTGTGTTCTTGAGCAAAACACTTCATTTAACATTGCTATACTCAACTAAAAATGAGTACCAGCAATAGCTGGTGGTTTAACCCTGCAATGGACTGGCATCCTGTCCAGGGACGAATCTTGTACTCTCAGCTGTTTCATGCTACGAAACCAGGATAAGCACCAGGCTGACAAGCCTCCTGGCTTGAGACAGACTTTAGATATACCATACAAACTAGTCATGGCCCTTCCCTCCCTCACTAAACAGTAAAATACACTATTTACAACACAGAAAAACCTCTAAAAACTATTTACGAAACAATAACATTTTGTTTAGTTTTTAACAAAAAGTAGAAATCTTTCTGGAAAAAAATACTTTTTTTACACACAAAAAATACACAAATGCATGCACATGTAAATATACTTACACTAACCACACATTTACAAACAATAAACACACACATGAAAAATACATATACATGCACAGTTATAACATACACACATACACAGTAATAAAATACACACATGCACAAATAGATACACTCGGTTACATAGACAGGGAGACATGATAATAACCAGGCCATATATATATATATATGTATATATACCAGTTTTGTCTTCCAAAAGTAACAGTCGCATTTTAAAGATAATAATAATGAAATTATTGTGTACAGTGCTCAGGTGCACTACAACTCATCAAATGTGCATGTATAGTACATAGAATAATGTACAAATGTCAGGAAAATGAACAGTGTATGAGTCATGATATAATAACAATAACAATAATGAAATATTGTGTACAGTGCCCAGGTGCACCACAACTCATCAAAAAAGTGCATGTACAGTACATAGGGCAATGCACAAACATCAGTAAAATGAACAGTGCACGAGTCATGATACAGACATGTGTGCATGTGTATGGAAGGGGTACATCAGGTGTAGTTTTGGCGTATTTCGGGAAGCATGAGTGTCTTAAAGGATGCAGTGTCTCGGCAGTTAACAATTGACGCAGGCAGTTTGTTCCATGCTTCAGCAACTCTGAGCGTGAAAAAATGTCTGCGAAAGTCATGGGAGCTGTGCTGTTTTCTTATCTTGTAGGCATGTCCACATGTGTTAGACACATGGAGATCAAAGAGGCGCTCAGGGTTGCAGTTGGCGAGATGGTTAAAAACTTTGTGGGTATTCACCAAGTCCATTGCCAGACATCGGAGCTTCAATGAATCCATGCCCAGGGAAGCAAGGCGTTCAGAGTATGGGAGGTGTCTGATGGAGGGTATGCGCTTGGTTGCACGTCTCTGAACAGTTTCCAGGAGGTCAATGTTCCGAGCAAGATAGGGGTTCCAGACTGATGATGCGAATTCCAAGTGTGGTCGCACCATAGCTGTATACAGTTTTAAATAGATGGCTGGAGAGCGGCTAACAAAGGTCTTGCTGAGTGATGCCAAGACACCCTCGGCCTTCTTGACAATCTTAGAGACATGCTTTGTCCAACGCAAATCGTTGCTGACAGTAATGCCCAGGTCACGTTCACAAGAGGACTTTTTGATATCAGTGTTGTGGAGGGAGTATGTGGACGCTGGATTTTTCCTTCCAAAATGCATGGTGGTACACTTGTCCACAGCCAGCTTCAGTTGCCAGTCTGTGATCCATTGCTGCATTGTGTCCAGGTCTGATTGTAGGAAAGAGTTGTAAATTTCAGGATCAGTCCTTTTGATTTCAAGGTACAGCTTGATGTCATCTGCATATTTTAGTACCGTGGCATTCTGTAAGTTGGCATCTATGTCATTAATATATGCCACAAACAAAAGAGGACCAAGAACAGATCCCTGTGGTACACCAGATGACATCTCATATGGTGAAGAATGCTGTCCTAGAACCGTGACTACTTCCTTTCGGCTGAGAATGAAGGATTTCAGCCAGTCGAAAAGATCATCCCTCACACCCATTGCAGAGAGTTTTGCCATAAGTCTTTTGTGTGGCACAGAATTAAAAGCCTTAGCAAAGTCAAGGTAAACAACATCCACCCATGAGCTGCTGTCAGTGATCTGGGTGATGTCCTCAAGGAACTCGATAAGCTGATCACAGCAACTGGAGTTAGGGATAAATCTAAACTGTGAGGGCCGGATGAGGCTGTGAGAGCTCCAGAAGTTCCAAAGTGTTTCTCTGACACAGGATTCCATCAGTTTGGCCATACAGCTAGTAAGACTGACTGGACGATAGTTGACAGGTGACATGCGGTTGCCCTTTTTGAACAGGGGAATGACACTGGCAGTTTTCCACTGCTCCAGAGTAGCACCATTGCTGAGACAGTATTGAAAGAAAAAAGAAAGTTGGCGCAAAAGGAAATACCCGCCACGTTTGAGAAGCAGGTATGTCACACCATCAAGACCAGGGGAGGCATAGTTGCGCTTATTCTTAAGGTGACGTCGCAACATTGCAGGTGTAAATTCCATAGTTGTTATGGAATTTGATGTTAGAGATGGTGGAGATGGTACATTCTGGTTTTCAACAGTAAAAATACTTGCATAGCACTCAGCAATGAGTTCTGCGCATTCCTTGGGATCGTCAGTGATCTGGCTTGTGTGGGGATTGCGAAGAGGACCAACTGGAGAGTGAGGTCTCTGCTTTGAATGAACATATTTCCAGAACACCTTACTGTCAGGATTGGTTGCGATGCACTGTTCAAATTCAAGCACTGCCTTCTTTGTCACTTGCTTGAGATGGTTAGAAGATTTATTCCGCTTTTTTCTGTTGGCATCTGATCTATGCAGTTTATATTCCCGTTCAGCGTTCCGACGTTCTTTCCTGGCAAGTCAGACCGCTGAAGTTTCCCAGATTGCACTTTTGGGGTGGTTATTTTTCCGCTTCCGTGGCACTGATGCTGCACACGCTATCCATATTGAGTCCAGGATGCTCTGGAGTATAGAGTTCACATCTCCAGAGTTATACATCTCATGCCAGTTTGGGCGCTGTAGCTCAGTGCAGTACAAGTTCCAATCCGCCCTCTTCCAATCAAAGCAAGCAGATTGGAGATGGCTCTGGTTTTTGTTGCTGCCCTCAAGTGCCAGATTGGCAATGATCATAGCATGATCAGAGTCGCCTAGAGGTTCCTCAGTAGTACAACTGATAACCACTTCAGGAGTAGTGGTGAAGATCAGGTCCAAAGTGTTGTCACCTCTTGTTGGAGAGGTGACTACTTGTGACCAGTTTGAGTCCAGCACTAGTTCAAGGAAATCGTTTGCACCCTGTGGCCAACGAAAGGTTTCCCAATCGATCTCAGGATGATTGAAGTCACCTGCAATAAACACATAAGTGGCTGTTTTCTTGGCAGCAACTCTGAGGATATCGCAAAGCTGTGTGTCCTGATGGTAGTTTGGGGGGCGATAAACAACACCAAGCAGAAGTGTTGACATGGTCATACGCATGTCACAGAAAAAAAACTTCTTCCTGTGATTCGTTCAAATCAACGCAAGGAATTACCGAAAAGTTTGAACGAACGTAGACCATCACACCACCACCACGGCGGTTAATGCGGTCCTTGCGGAAAAGGTTGTACCCAGTAATGGTGAAAACCCCATCACAGAGTAAGGAATGTGCCCATGTTTCCGTGACTGTGATGAAGTCAGGGTCGATGCTTCTGACGTAGGATTCGAACAGATGTATCTTGTTGCATAAACTGCGAGCATTTAAGGACAACAATTTGTACCCTGCTCGCAGTTTATGATGGTGTGTAGAGGGTGGCAGGTTGTTCTGGTTTAGTTTCCCAGAGTTGTAGCAGTTTTTACATTGCCAGTTATTGTGGGTAGATCACACTCAGACCAGCTGGTATCTCTCTTCCACGTTTCACCAGCCTTGACAAACCTCCAGATCTGCCCATCATCACGCAGACTGCCCATCATCATGCAGACTGAAACTTTCATGTTGTGCTGAGTTCCGATTCAAGGAAGCTGCAGCACGTAGTTTTGGACGTACATGGGGTGGTAGGCCTGGGCGTGTTCGGAAGGTAATCCGATTTTCACGCCCAGCTTTAGCAGAGGCCAGATGATATGAGGTTGCCTCTGCGGGGTCCGAGAAAGACAGTCTGATGAGTCTGGGTTTGAAAGGGTACATCAATGTTTATTTATAAAACTGGTATATATGTATATATATATATACACACATACGTGTGTCTTATCACATAATAACCAGGCCACACGCGTGTGCGTATGGTTGTTATCACATGTTAATAAGCAGAGACAAAAGGCAGAAAAGAAAGTGAATTAATTTACACAGCTTCCTCTCCCATACATAGTCATAACTTCCTACTTTGGGTGTCTAGGGGAGGACTAGTGACTAATAAAAAAAAAAAAAATCAACAATTTAACCAGGAACTGAACTCACCAATGTCTGCTTCACTGAACTGATGATCAGTCAGTCTTCACCATAAGAGAGTTAACCCCTTTAAGATCTGATCTGAAGATATCTAGGAGTGGTGGAGGGACAAACTAATATGTCGAAGTGACTGTATCCTGATAACAATTTATCTGGTGCACGAGAAATACTACCAACAACTGACATATATATATATATATATATATATATATATATATATATATATATATATATATATATATAGTCTTCAACCTTTTTGTATTTATCGTTGTTGTGGTATAAGCATAGCCACTGCATTCGATCGTTTTTCTTGGTGTCACACTTTTTAACTGTAGTGTATTTCTCTGGACAATAATATTTAGCTTATCGATCCATTGAGTGCTTTGTGATTGCCTCAAACAACCCGATTAGTACCTGCTATATGGCAGCCACAGTGGAGGTGCCATGGCAAAAAAGCACCCAGCCCACACTGTAAAGTGGACTTGGAGGCGTCACGGAAAAAGCACCCAGCACTCACTGTAAATGAGGTTGGTGTTAGAAAGGACATCCAGCTGTAGAAATCAAGCCAGAATCAGTTCCCGTATGAGCAAGACAAGGTCAGCCGACCAGACACTGCCCACAACAGGACAACCCGTCTAACCCATGGTAGCGTGGAAGAACAGACGTAAAATGGTGATGATGATGATGATCATCATCATCAACGTTTAACGTCCGTGTTCCACGCTTGCATGGGTTTGGACGGGGGTAGTCCCACTTGAGGCAAGAGTGATTGTCTTGCTCGCATAGGACTGTCTGGCAGGTTTTCTACAGTTGGATGCCCTTCCTAACACCAACCACATTTACAGTGTGGGTCTGGGAGGTTTTTACCGTGTTGCCTACACGGCCACATTACAGCGTGGACTGTGTGTTTTTTTGTCGTGACACCTACACGATCTCATTTGTTTCGGCCTCGATGGCGCGGCACCAACATAACTTTACATAGAACGGGGTGGTGTGGATGGGGTGGGGGTGGTGGTGGTGGGACGGGGTGTATTTTGTTAGGGATGCCTACTGGCTGGAGTAGGTTTTACTATATATTTAGGTAAGGCGGGTCTTCTCTGTTACTGAGTACCGCCAAAGGTCTCGGTCCAGTGACATTGTCTTGGAGAGGTGTAAGTGTGTGATGTCGGAGTTTATCAGCTCGTCCCAGGTTTTTCTAGGTCTGCCTATTCCGTGACTACCGTCTATCTTTATTGCCCTGCACTTTGTTATACAGCTATCGACTTTCATGCGCATCACGTGTCCATACCAACGTAGCCTTCTCTCGAGTAAACAACATCTGATCCCTCTTATCTCTAATTTTTTCCTTAGTTCGTTTATGCTTTGCCGTTCACGTATATTACTGTTACACATCCAGCGGAGCATGCAAGCTTCGTTCCTCTCTAGTCTGCGTATATCCTCTGCACACAATGCCCAGGTCTCACTGCCATGCAGCATTGCTGTTCGTATGCAGGCATCGTACAACCTGCCTTTCATTTTTAGTGAGAACCCTTTAGCAGCTAATAGTGGTATAAGCTCTCTGAACTTTTTCCAACCAGTTCTGACTCTAGCTACAGTACTTTCAGAGCACCCTCCTCCACTGCTGATTTTATCGCCCAGGTAACGGAAGCTGTCCACTATTTCTATAGAACCCTCTGCGCAATTGAAAGAGCTAGTAGCTTGTGGGCACTTGCTGCTACTTATTGCACCAGAGCACCGGCCACATGTAAAATCTATGTTCTTAGTTAGCTTACCTGTGATCCCACTACATCTTTTATGCACCCATACTTTGCATTTAGGACATAAAATGGAGTTTCTACCTACGCCTTTCCTACACACCGAGCACGACCATTTCCCAGAAGGGACCGCCGCCTTGTTTTCTTTCCTACAAACTAGTACTTTGGTCTTAGCCAGGTTAATTTTAAGTCCTTTTGACTCTAGGCCGTGCTTCCATGTTTGGAATTTCTTCTCTAGCTCGGCCATTGATTCCGCTATGAGTGTCAGGTCGTCTGCGTATAGGAGTTCCCATGGGCAGCCTGTCTTGAACTCCTCTGTTATAGCCTGAAGGGCAATAATAAATAGTAGTGGGCTGAGAACAGAGCCCTGATGGACGCCAACTTTTACGCTAAACTCTTCACTATATTCGTTGTTAATTCTAACCTTGCTGACTGTTTCTTTATACATGGCTTGTATAGCCCTCACAAGCCATTCGTCAACGCCTAGTTTTCTAAGAGCCCACCAGATAATGGAGCGGGGGACTCTGTCGAAGGCTTTCTCCAAGTCGACAAAAGCTAAGTAGAGGGGTTTACCTTTAGCTAGGTACTTCTCCTGTAGTTGTCGTACTATGAAAAGAGCGTCTGTGGTACTTTTGCCTGACACAAACCCGAACTGCATTTCATCTAGGTCAATTCTCTCTCTGATTAGTTGCGCTATTACTTTTTCCGTGACCTTCATGACCTGGTCGATTAATTTAATGCCTCTATAGTTACTCCTATCTAGGGCGTCTCCTTTACCCTTATAACAGTTAACGATGATGCTGCTATGCCAGTCCTTCGGAACAACCCCATTCTGTACGACTTGGTTAACTATGCGGGTGACCATGGTGTGTCCCACCGTGCCAGATGCCTTCAGCATCTCAGCAACTATTTCCGAAGGCCCAGCCGCCTTACCCGTCTTCATATCCTTGATTGCCTTACTTATTATACTCCCCTCGACTAACACTGCTGGTCCCTCTATTGGGTCGATATGGGGGAGACTGCCTTTCTCCCAATTATTCTCCTCATTTAGTAGCCTTTCATAGTGACACTTCCAAGCTACCTTCTTATCAGCGTCGGTGATGGCAAGTGTGCCATCGTCGTTTAGTACACACTTCTCCCCGACAATATCACGGTTTTCCTTGACGCATTGCCTAGCAATCCTGAACACCTCACGTTTTTGGTCATCGCGTTGTAGAACATGCTTGAACTTTCTTTCCTCAGCTTCCCTTCTTGCTAAGTACACTTGTCTCCTAGCTTCCCTCCTGGCCACTTGATAGTCCTCTCTACTTCCCCCATCCCGCCATACTTTCCAAGCCTGCTTTTTGGCCTTAATTGACCCCTCCACCTTACTGTTCCACCACCATGTTACTCTCCTCCTGCCTACAGGCCTGCTCCAGCCACAGACTTCGTCTGTCGCCAACAGCAGGTTTGCTTTCAGAAATTCCCACTCTCCCTCTATATTGTCCGACTCTAAATGTTCTTCCTTACTGTCGAAAGCATCAAGTAATATGCTTTGAAATTTATTCCTGGCTGTGGGGTCCTTTAGCTTCCATATTTTCCTCCTGAGGATAGTCCTCTTCTGTTGTCGAGTACGTCTCGTCCTGACTATGAGGTCGCTAATTATCAGTCTATGTTGGGAGGTGCATTCTTCATGGGGGAGGGATTTAGTGTTTACAACAGACACTCTGTCACGTCTTCTGGTAAGGATATAATCTACCTGGCTTGTGTGTTCCCCGGATCTATAGGTGATCAAGTGATTGTCACGTTTTTTGAAGTTAGTGTTACAGATAGTTAGGTTATTTGCATCACAGAATTCCAGGATTCTGGAGCCTTCCTCATTTCTAGTACCAAACCCATAGCCTCCATGGATTTCGTCGTAGCCGTCACAATGTTGTCCAACGTGACCATTTAGGTCGCCTGCGATAATTATATAGTCACTGTCGGATATTTGGGAGGTAGTTAGCATCAGTGTCTCATAGAATCTGTCTTTTATAGTGCCGGGCAGTCCGGATTGGGGTGCGTACGCAGATATTACTGTCACCGTAGTTCTATTGAGGACAAGTCGTATTTTAATTATTCTGTCGGTCACTCTATTTACGTCTATTATCTTATCTGCCCACTTTTCTGCTACCATGATTCCTACTCCACCCAGCCCATCGTCGTTTCCCACCCAGAAAAGCTTATAACATCGTTTTTTACCCTCAATGAACCTAGCAGACCCACCCCTCCACCTGGTCTCTTGAATACAACAAACATCGACCTCCTTACGTTCAAGCATTTCTACAACCTCGTTAGCGCGACCCTTTAGGGTGCCTACATTTATGGTACCAACTCTGAAGTTTTGGATTGCGTTTGGGGGTTGGGGGCGGTGGGGGGCGGGGGGCGATGGGGTTATGTTAGCCGTCCGCGGTCGAAACAATGAGGAGTGCTCGCATTCTCGTCCAGATGATATATATATATATATATATATATGATATATATATATATATATATATATATATATATATACGCTTAAATTTGCTAGTTCACCACTGGGTAGAATTGGTCTTTCCTAAAATGTGCATTGTGTTTGCAGTAATAAAAATTTCAAGGAATACAACTTGTCTGTCCTCCTGTCATTTTACCCTATAATATATATATATCCTAGCTGACAACATATCCCAATTAATTATTAAACTTTATTTTATTGGTTGTTTCATATATCCAGTTGTTGCCAGGCAAAAAAAAAAAGAAATATTAAAAGTTATTTTACAATTGTTATTTGGAACTTTTAGCACAATCTATATATATATAACTGAGGATGTCTGTCTGTGCGTGTGTGAGTTTGAATCCCTAAGACTCGAGAACCATCCAACCGACTGTTTTCAAACTTTACACATGTAATACTTATGTTTCAGGGAGTGTTCTGAGCAAAAAGAAAATTCTAATTTTCAATGCCCTAAGGACCGCATTAGGCGATTTAGCGATCTCTCTCTATAATTCTTAGTCTTTCTCTTTTTAGATAGATACATACATATAACGTTGCGCCCTTATATCTGTCTGTATGTCTGCATTACGTCATCTTCCACAATTCCTTCTGCGTCCAGAACGCACCCTTATAATATCTGTCTGTATCTCTGCTGTTTGCTGCCTCCGGTTATTCTGCCACTCTTGCTCAAGACAAATCTCACACTCATTCCCCAAACAGTTGGTAAGTGCACTCAACTTCTTCACGTTTTAAGCCACAGTGTTGCTTACTTACGTACCACCAGACCCTTACTTCTTTGCCAGCCGTGGTTGTGGCAATACTAAGCTTAGCTAAGGCGGTTATATATTTCACACAACACTAAAAATGAAAGCCGGTAACTATGTATTAGTCAGTCTCTTCTTCATACCATGAGCAAAGAATATCCAACTTTTAGTGGAATACTAATTACATCAGAGTATTCGGTTTATTTTCTTTACATATTGTCCAGGCATGCAGTTTTCCCACGATTAGGTCTGTTGGCGGCTCGCGTTATGTTTCAGAGAGTATTATGCACATAAAAAATTCAACTTTTTGATCCCCTAGGGCCCGCATTAAGTGAAAAGCTTTTTAAGGGTATTTTGAGGCGTTATATCCAGCTGATTTTCCCGAAATGTCAAGGCATATTATGCACATTAAAAAAAAATCATTTTCTTGATGCCCTAGGGCCCGCATTAAGGAAAAACCTGCATTTTTCCTGCTTCATCAAGGAAAATCTGAAAGACGATTACGTCTGTTGGCGGCCCGCGTTCCAAAATACCTTATCCCGTGCAACGCCGGGTACCACTGCTAATTCTATCATATAATAGCTGACTGACTCTTGTACTTCACAACCATCACTATACCATCCTCCTGTGCACATTTTTGTTGTTGTTTAAAAAGGACACAGACCATATAACTGACAAATAGTTCCAAAGACTAATTTCAATGGTTTTTGTTGTTGTTTTTTTTGGTTTTCATTAGCTGTGTGGTTAACAAGTTTGCTTTGCAACCATGTGGTTTTGAATTCAAACCCATTGCATGGCATCTTTAGTAAGTATTATTCTACTATAGCCTTGGCCTAACCAATGACAGAGCATTGATAGCCATGTTTGTGTGAGTGAGAGAGAGAGAGTAAGTGTAACCCCTCCACATTGACACTTCCTGGGCAGCCAGTAACATTTTTTGCACCACTGTTACAGAATACAAAGGAATGCAACATAAACAACACCAGTTTTTTTTACACATAAAATGACACCCTGTCATCTAGAAAAGAAGACAACAATGGATGATGTGGTTCTCAGTGCATTGTGCTGTGTACTTGGCAAAAGGATAGGACATCTGGAATATTTTTCATCATACGTATGTATGACCAGGGATGACCTAGGGCTAAACAACCTTAAATCAACAGGAGAGCCTCCATCAGGTCAGTTGATATGCTATAAATAGCAGCCAAATCTCCAAATCACACACAGCATATGAAATGCAATGTCTTAGGGGTCCAGATAAACTTGAATCTCATAGGAGCTTTCTTGAAAAGCAATGTGAAATGACTCTTGCTCAAGAATGCAATACACTGTCCAGGAATCAAACCTATAATTGATGGCCAATCAATTGAACTTAATAAGTTTCTTATATAAAATTATGTTGGAAGATTTTATTTTAAACTAGTAATGGTACGGTGTTGCACAGGATAAGGTATTTTGGAACGCGGGCCGCCAACAGACCTAATCGTGGAAAAACTACATGCCTGGACAATATGTAAAGAAAATAAACCGAATACTCTGATGGCTGGATAATCTTTAAGATTTTCCTCGATGAAGCACGAAAAATTCAGGTTTTCACCTAATGGATCCTAGGGGATCAAGAAAATAAATTTTTTTTATGTGCATAATATGCCTTGAAATTTCGGGAAAAGTGGCTAGACGTAACGCCTCCAAAAAACCCTAAAAAGCTGAAAAAATGAAGTTTTTCACCTAATGCGGGCCCTGCCATAAAAAAGTTGAATTTTCTTTGCTCACGGTATGAAGAAGAAACTGACTAATACATAGTTACAATTTCAAGGAAATCGGTCTGACGTAACGCATCAAATAACCCCTAAAAACCTGAAAAAACACAGTTTTTCACCTAATACGGACCCTAGGAGATCAAAATATTGCATTTTTTATGTGCCTAACACTCCCTGAAACATAAGTAATACACATGTAAAGTTTGAAAAGAACCGGTTGGGTACTTTAGGGATTCAAACTCACAGACACACACACAGACAGACATCCTCAAGGAAGTGACGTAATGCAGACAGCCAGATATACAGACAGATATTATAAGAGCGCAACGTTATATGTATGTATCTAAAAAGAGAAAGCGGTCTACTGCAACTGGCAGCAGAACGGGAGGATTCCCAGTTCTGTAGGCAGAGGCGTAGTAATGCTGATCAGGAAAGATGGAACAAGGGGGATGAGATAAGCAATTTCAGGCCCATAACTCTGCTCAACACAGAGTTAAAGATTTTGGCCAAGGTGTTAGCAGCAAGGCTGGCGCTTGTCGTCGAGAACCTGGTAGGGGAAGCCCAAATGTGTGCAATCCCGACCAGGTCCATACACGACAACCTTCACCTCATGCGATACATCATAGAGAAGGTAGAGTGTAAACCTGGCTTTGGTGGGTCTCTGATCAATTTAGATCAGTCTAAGGCATTTGATAGGGTCAACCATCAATACTTGGAAGCAGTTCTCAAGGCGGCCGGCTTCGGTCCCGTCTTCAGAGGCTGGATCGCTGCCATGCACACCAGCATCTGCTCGGCAATCAAGGTGAATGGCTACCTATCAGAGCCATTCCAAATCATGCGTTCCATCCGTCAAGGATTCCCTCTCTCCTCCATTCTGTATGTACTGACTCTCGAGCCATTACTGCGGAAATTGGAGCTTTTGCAGGGCATCCCGATCGAACCAGGACTGCAGAAAGCAGCGTCAGCCTATGCTGACGACATAACCGTAATGGTGTCGAAAACCTCGGAAATCAGGGTAATCGGCAACCTATTACAGGAATACGAGCAAGACTAAACCCAAACAAGTCTGTCGGTTTGCAACTCAGCACATGGAGAGGCAAACCCATGCCTTCCGACAGTGTCGTTGGATGCTGGACGGAAGGACCGGTGAAATTGCTCTGGGGTCACGGCGAAGGTGTTTGCACTCACCCAGAAGTGGGCTGAGTGCAAACTCTCCTTGAAAGGTCGAGCGGAGGTGGTGAACACTTACATAGCGTCCGTCATCTACTACCACTTGATAGTCGTGCCTTGCCCCCGCGAATACCTTACCAAAATGGAACGCCTACTCTTCAAGTTCCTCTGGAAGAAACAAGCTCCATTGGTGAGGAGATCCATCTGCTGTCAACACCCTTCTAACGGAGGGCTGGGCATGCCGTGGCTGATGATGCGCAAACATGCGCTGAGACTACGCCATCTCCAGGTATTCCTGACTGGTGAACCAGCGTGGCTGTCGTTTGTGAGACAAGCTCTTCCACAACTCGTCTCACTAACAGAGCTGCAGTCCTGGGTCAAGCGAAGACCGAAAATGGGAGCCTGGCACCTCGAGTGCCTACAGGCGCTCACAGCCCTCTACCAAGCGGAAACGGCAATCAGCGGAGAATCTACTTCGACATTCTATAGGGGATTAGTGGAGGATAAGTGCGACGACGTTCTCGGGGAAACTCTAGGCATCGAGGAGGACAAACTGACCAGTCTGTTCGGGAGGACTTTCCGTCCAGAGCCTATGGATAACTTCCAGAGGTCTCTGGCCTGGCAATGCTACCGAGGAGCTCTACCAGTTCGAGACAAAATCTACAGGCACGGACGCCCTGGCAGAGATCCTGCCAAAAGGACCTGTCCAAGATGCGAGCAGGACATCGAAACCGTTCTGCACGCAATTGTTCAGTGCCCAAGGGTGACCGACCTGTGGAATTATGTCGAACAGCTGCTGTCACGTGTGGAACGCATCCAGTTGTCAGCCGAGTCCATCGTGAGGATCACCCCGCCGCCTTCATTTCAGAACAGAGGAGAGGCGGTTTTCCTGTCTGGTGGCTATGGCGAAAGAGGTAATATGGTGGACGAGGTTAAAAGGACTGAGGGCAAAGACCTTTCTCTCCGGACAACAACTTATCCCCTTCTTTAAGTATCACTTCAGAAGGAAGGTGAGAGTGGAGAGAGAGGTGATACACCCCAGTAAATTCGCTGAAAGGTGGGCGAATGTGGTAAAAATGGCCCAAGTGAATGGGCCTTCTTTGTATATAAACCTGTAGGTTGAGGAAGATAAACATAGAGAAGACAGGAACACTTACAAAACGTGTTCCTGGTGTTGAGGGTTGTTCTATACATGGGGTGTAAAACAACCCTACAGTAACGTTCCCTCCTATTGGGGATTTCAATTGTTATTTTATTATATATAGTTTATTGTTATTTATTAATGTTAAAGTTATTTTTATGTAAAACCCCCGCCGTCACGTCTTGTAATGTCCCATTTTTGTACGCCCCTGTGGCAAATAAAGAAAGATATCTATCTAAAAAGAGAAAGTCTAAGAATTATAGAGAGAGAGATCGTTAAATCGCCTAATGCAGTACCTAGAGCATTGAAAATTTGAAATTTTTTTTGCTCAGAACATTCCCTGAAATATAAGTATTACATGTGTAAAGTTTGAAAACAGTCGGTTGGGTGCTTCTCTAGTTTTCGGGATTCAAACACACACACAGACAGACATCCTCAGTTTTATATATATAGATAAGCCTTTAAAATGGGTAGTTTTATTTCATAGAAGCAGAGGATTGTTATGAAAAGGGTTGCCAGGTAGTGGTGATGGTGGTGAATGGTAATAGTGGAGTAAAAATCAAACATTGAATTCTGTTTTACGTTTAAATGACCCAAAACATTTTAATCAATTCAAATTTCAAATCCACCCAGCACTTCAATAATTTATAGGACTTGTTTACATCCAAATGTAAGATATTCAGTAAAGCTATCTAAATTTGACAGGATTAGTTGTCAGTCACTTCTTAGTTTGATGGTAAAAGCATATGGCCAGAATTCGAGAGATACAGAGTTTGATTCTCCATGGTGGATGCTGACTTCTTTTTACCTAATGTCAATCACTTTAAAGCATATCCAATCTGCTTGCTTTGATTGGAAGAGGGCGGATTGGAACTTGTACTGCACTGAGCTACAGCACCCAAACTGGCATGAGATGTATAACTCTGGAGATGTGAACTCTATACTCCAGAGCATCGTGGACACAATATGGATAGCATGTGCAGCATCAGTGCCACGGAAGCGGAAAATAACCACCCCAAAAGTGCAATCTGGGAAACTTCAGTGGTCCGACTTGCCAGGAAAGAACGTCGGAACGCTGAACGGGAATATAAACTGCACAGATCAGATGCCAACAGAAAAAAGCGGAATAAATCTTCTAACCATCTCAAGCAAGTGACAAAGAAGGCAGTGCTTGAATTTGAACAGTGCATCGCAACCAATCCTGACAGTAAGGTGTTCTGGAAATATGTTCATTCAAAGCAGAGACCTCACTCTCCAGTTGGTCCTCTTCGCAATCCCCACACAAGCCAGATCACTGACGATCCCAAGGAATGCGCAGAACTCATTGCTGAGTGCTATGCAAGTATTTTTACTGTTGAAAACCAGAATGTACCATCTCCACCATCTCTAACATCAAATTCCATAACAACTATGGAATTTACACCTGCAATGTTGCGACGTCACCTTAAGAATAAGCGCAACTATGCCTCCCCTGGTCTTGATGGTGTGACATACCTGCTTCTCAAACGTGGCGGGTATTTCCTTTTGCGCCAACTTTCTTTTTTCTTTCAATACTGTCTCAGCAATGGTGCTACTCCGGAGCAGTGGAAAACTGCCAGTGTCATTCCCCTGTTCAAAAAGGGCAACCGCATGTCACCTGTCAACTATCGTCCAGTCAGTCTTACTAGCTGTATGGCCAAACTGATGGAATCCTGTGTCAGAGAAACACTTTGGAACTTCTGGAGCTCTCACAGCCTCATCCGGCCCTCACAGTTTAGATTTATCCCTAACTCCAGTTGCTGTGATCAGCTTATCGAGTTCCTTGAGGACATCACCCAGATCACTGACAGCAGCTCATGGGTGGATGTTGTTTACCTTGACTTTGCTAAGGCTTTTAATTCTGTGCCACACAAAAGACTTATGGCAAAACTCTCTGCAATGGGTGTGAGGGATGATCTTTTCGACTGGCTGAAATCCTTCATTCTCAGCCGAAAGGAAGTAGTCACGGTTCTAGGACAGCATTCTTCACCATATGAGATGTCATCTGGTGTACCACAGGGATCTGTTCTTGGTCCTCTTTTGTTTGTGGCATATATTAATGACATAGATGCCAACTTACAGAATGCCACGGTACTAAAATATGCAGATGACATCAAGCTGTACCTTGAAATCAAAAGGACTGATCCTGAAATTTACAACTCTTTCCTACAATCAGACCTGGACACAATGCAGCAATGGATCACAGACTGGCAACTGAAGCTGGCTGTGGACAAGTGTACCACCATGCATTTTGGAAGGAAAAATCCAGCGTCCACATACTCCCTCCACAACACTGATATCAAAAAGTCCTCTTGTGAACGTGACCTGGGCATTACTGTCAGCAACGATTTGCGTTGGACAAAGCATGTCTCTAAGATTGTCAAGAAGGCCGAGGGTGTCTTGGCATCACTCAGCAAGGCCTTTGTTAGCCGCTCTCCAGCCATCTATTTAAAACTGTATACAGCTATGGTACGACCACACTTGGAATTCGCATCATCAGTCTGGAACCCCTATCTTGCTCAGAACATTGACCTCCTGGAAACTGTTCAGAGACGTGCAACCAAGCGCATACCCTCCATCAGACACCTACCATACTCTGAACACCTTGCTTCCCTGGGCATGGATTCATTGAAGCTCCGACGTCTGGCAATGGACTTGGTGAATACCCATAAAGTTTTTAACCATCTCGCCAATTGCAACCCTGAGCGCCTCTTTGATCTCCATGTGTCTAACACACGTGGACATGCCTACAAGATCAGAAAACAGCACAGCTCCCATGACTTTCGTAGACATTTTTTCACGCTCAGAGTTGCTGAAGCATGGAACAAACTGCCTGCGTCAGTTGTTAGCTGCCGAGACACTGCATCCTTTAAGACACTCATGCTTCCCGAAATACGCCAAAACTACACCTGATGTACCCCTTCCATGCACATGCACACATGTGTGTATCATGACTCGTGCACTGTTCATTTTACTGATGTTTGTGCATTGCCCTATGTACTGTACATGCACTTTTTTGATGAGTTGTGGTGCACCTGGGCACTGTACACAATATTTCATTATTCTTATTATTATATCATGACTCGTACACTGTTCATTTTCCTGACATTTGTACATTATTCTATGTACTATACATGCACCTTTGATGAGTTGTAGTGCACCTGAGCACTGTACACAATAATTTCATTATTATTATTATTATATGCATTTTATGGCACCAGCACTACCATTTTACAGAGTGCACTGAGTGCAATTTATCATGGTTCCAACATGACTATTTTACAGTGTACTGAGTGCATTTTATCATGACACCAGCACTACCATTTTACAGTGTGTACTGAATAAACTATGACTATCACCACTACTAACACAAATACTGCAACTACCACAACCAACATTCACCTCAAACTGCTACTATAACTAGCACCACTATTGCGATTACCACCACCACCACTACAACCCAGAACCACTCACTCTCACTACAACCACCAATTCCCACCACAACAGTTGAAAATCTGTTTTCCCAAGATTTAATGAAGCTACAAAACAACTCATGGCTTTTATATTTTGAAATTATTTCCCCGAGAGAGACTAAAGTGAGTGAAACTATATTTAACAGTCTAATACACAACTAGTGGTTTAATCTTTTCATTATCATATTTCCATGGAAATGTAGTTATGCCTATATTTCAGAATTAAATTTTAAATTAATCAAAGTTTGGAAACTTTTTGTCACTATTAATCTGATATCTGGAACAAAACAAAATATTCTTACATAGAATTACACATACTCTCGGATCCCCAATAATAGAAGGTGGAACAAGTGGGAGGGGGCATAAGCAGGGGAGATGGAATAAGCGAGAAAGGAGGTTGTAAAATCGGTAATTTTTCTAGATTGTCTGCATTGTTTTTTTTTTTTAAACTAGAATTAGTCGTTTAGTTTACCTATTGAAACCCCCTAACCATTCGTATTTACTTTATAACATATGGAATTTCTAGTAATGTACTTTTTTGTCATGTACAATGTTTTTTCAATATCTAAAGAAAACTGTCGCAGGAATGCTACCACTTAAAATAAAATTTCACCAGAGATAGATTAGCAGAATTTAATAAACGGAGCAGGGGGTGGGTCTGCCTGAAAAATAAGCAGGGGGCATTATTCGAGATCCGACAATAGGCAGTTTCACTTTAGATATGAACATATTAGGCCTTTCATTGACCATATTTCTAATAAAAGACACAGCCTTTAATTTTCAATATAATGTTTTAAATAATCAAGAATTTTGAGGGATTTAATAATATAACTTTCTCATTATCAAGGTTCTTGCATGAAATTATGACAGAGGTTTTTTTAGATAAATATCCCCTACCATGCTGACTCTGTCTCTGTCTATTTTTCCATCAAAGGCTACAGGCCATGACTGACTATTATTAATATTATTGTTGCTGTATTCTATCGGCTACTTTGCCATGCTGTATTCTATCGGGTTAGTTTGTTAGCCTTGACAGCGACCCTCTCTCTATCTATCTCTAAGCCACCTATTACCTCCCGTTCCCTCTTCACCCATTCCTCCTCACTCATCTTGAAGTTATTGAAGAGATAAGACACACTCTACTCTGAAAGGCTAAAATGAATCACGAGTTGATTTAGCTACGTTCCAGCCATCCATCCATACAAATCTTGTCAGGTATTTCAGCTACCACAACACATTTATTTTGTTATCCTCATTTTCCCCTACCATGCTGACTCTGTCTCTGTCTATTTTTCCATCAAAGGCTACAGGCCATGACTGGCTATTATTATTGTAGCTGTATTCATTTCTATCGGTTATCTTGCCATGCTGCATTCACTTCTATAGGTTATTTTGATGACATGACTGGCTGCCTACCCCACCCAGCCCCTCACATCACCATAGCCTATTCGACCAATCAAACCTCAGCATGCCATTTCTTCTACTACTATTACTACTACTACTACCTAACTCTCTCCTCCCCCGTCCCAGCCCAACACACCCTGCCATTTTTACCACCACCACTGTTCTTCTAGCCCTGAATTTTCCTACCGTTATGGATGGATGAGCAGAGAATAAATTGGAGCAACTCTGAATTAATAGATGAAATGAATATGAATCCGCGAGCTACCAAGCACCCATGTGAAGCCCCAATCCAGAGAGAGGAAGAACACACACACCCCTGCAAAAATCGATCCTTTGCTACGAGTGTCGACAAATGCCCAAAACTCCGAGTTGGTACCATCAATGTAAGCACAATGAAAAGAAGAGCAGGAGAAATCGTAGAAATGCTAGAGCGAAAGGAAATTGATGTATGCTGTGTGCAAGAGACTAGATGGAGAGGAGAGTCTGCTAGAGTCCTTGTAGGAAAAAGTCGGTGCTACAAATTTTTCTGGGTGGGAAATGACGATGGGATGGGTGGTGTAGGTATACTACTAGCTGACAAGTGGGTAAATAAAGTAATCTCAGTGTACAGGATAAATGCAAGAATCATTAAACTCAGACTAGTCCTGAATAAAACAATTACCACAATAATATCAGCTTACGCACCCCAATCGGGGTTGCCAGACGAACTTAAGGATAGATTTTACGAGTCCCTAATGCACACTACTGCTCTAACAAACGACAATGACTTCCTAATCATCGCAGGAGATTTTAACGGAAATGTAGGTAAACACTGTGTCGGCTTCAATAGAGTCCATGGAGGCCATGGGGTTGGCACAAGAAATGAAGGATTCAGACTTCTAGAATTCTGCGAGCCAATGATATGTCGATATGTAACACAAACTTCAAAAAACCCGACAACCACCTGATCACCTATAGATCAGGGGAGCATTCTAGTCAGATAGATTTTATCCTCATCAGAGGACGTGACAGATGGACGGTCGTAAACACAAAAGCCTTCCCTAGTGAGGAATGTACCTCCCAACATAGCTTAGTTGTCAGCGACCTCATGGTCAGAACTAGATGAACATGGAAACAGAGGCCAACCTGGAAGCTGAAAGATCCCTCAGCCAGTAACAGGTTTAAAGATATTTTACTCAACGCCTACGACAGTAAAGAAGAACAGATAGAGAGATAGAGACATTCAATGTAGAAGAGCACTGGGAGTTCCTAAAAAATAACTTACTAGAGGCGACGGATGAGGTCTGTGGCTGGAGTAAGACCACAAGCAGGAGGAGAGTGACTTGGTGGTGGAACAATAAGGTAGATGAGGCAGTTAAGGCCAAGAGACAGGCATGGAAAGAATGGAAGAACGGGGGGAGCAGGGTACATTACATAGAGACCAAGAGGGAAGCTAGGCGACAAGTATACTTAGCTAGGAGGGAAGCAGAGGATAGAAAAAATTCAAGCATGTTTTGCAACGTGAGGACCAGAAACAGGAGGTGTTCAAGATTGCGAGGCAGTGTGTCAGAGAGAATTGTGATGTCATTGGAGAGAAGTGTATCCGGAATGATAAAGGTGAGCTTGCCCTCACAAGTGCTGAGAAGAAAGATGCATGGAAGAGTCATTATGATAGATTACTAAATGAGGAGAATGCATGGGAAGAAGAGACCCTACCCCAAGTAGACCCTATAGAGGGGCCAGCAGTACAAGTCAGCAGCAGCGTAGTAAGTAAGGCAATCAAAGATATGAAGATGGGGAAGGCAACCGGTCCATCGGGTATAGCTGCCGAGATGCTGAAGGCATCTGGGTCTGTAGGTCACACTATAACCACCTTGTGAGGCAGTTACAGGAAAAGTACCTAGCTAAAAGTAAGTCACTCTACCTGACATTCGTCGATCTCGAGAAAGCCTTTGACAGAGTTCCACGTGCTGTAATCTGGTGGGCTCTTAGAAAACTAGGAGTAGATGAATGGCTTGTGAAAGCTGTACAAGCCATGTATAGGAGAGCAGTCAGCAAAGTTAGAATTAGCAATGAGTATAGCGAGGAATTAAGCGTACAGGTTGGGGTCCACCCGGGCTCTGTTCTTAGCCCTCTCCTATTCATCATAGTCCTGCAGGCAATAACGGAGGAGTTTAAGACCGGATGCCCATGGGAACTCCTGTATGCTGGTGACCTCGCACTTATAGCTGAATCTATGGTAGAACTAGAGAAGAAATTCCAAACATGGAAGCAGGGACTAGAAAGAAAGGGTCTCAAAGTCAACATGACAAAGACTAAGGTCCTTGTAAGTAGACGAGAAAACAGAACCCAGATCCCCTCAGGGAAATGGCCTTGCTCAGTATGTAGGAAAGGTGTAGGTAGGAACTCCATTATCTGCCCCAAATGCAAACAATGGGTACACAAGAGATGTAGCGGGATCTCAGGAAGCTTAATTAAGAATGTAGGCTTCACATGCAGCAGCTGTACTGGGACAGCAAGCAGCAAACAGCCACAGGAAACAAGTACCACCAATCTTTGGGAGGGCTTTGTAGAGACAGTAGACAGCTTCTGCTACCTAGGTGACCGAATTAGCAGTGGAGGTGGGTGTTCAGAAAGTACAATAACTAGGGTAAGAACGGGATGGAAGAAGTTCAGGGAACTACTGCCACTGCTAGCTGCAAAAGGCTTCTCCCTCAAAATGAAAGGCAGACTGTATGATGCGTGTATCCGAACAGCAATGTTACATGGTAGTGAGACCTGGGTGCTGAAGATGGAAGACTTACGTAGATTAGAGAGAAACGAAGCCTGCATGCTCCGATGGATGTGTAATAGTAATATACGCGAACGACAAAGCATAAATGAATTGAGAGAGAGACTGAGCATAAGAGGAATCAAATGCTGTGTGCAGGAGAGGCAGTTGCGTTGGTATGGACATGTGATGCGTATGAAGGATGACAGCTGCATAAAAAGGTGCAGAGCACTAGAAGTCAATGGAAACCGCGGAGTGGGGAGACCCAAGATGACCTGGGATGAGGTGATAAAAGCCGACCTTACCCAATTAGACCTCTCAAAGGTGATGACACACGACCGTGACCTCTGGCGTCACGCAGTAATACAGAGTACCTGACCTCCCATGGGTACAAGCTGAAGCATATAGACAATATGCCCCACACCCTCCCACTGCAAGGTGGTTGTGGAGGTGCCACGGCAAAAAAGTACCCAGCCCACACTGTAAAGTGGACGTGTAGGCGCCACGAAAAAGCACCCAGCACTCACTGTAAATGAGGTTGGTGTTAGGAAGGGCATCCAGCTGTAGAAATCAAGCCAAATCAGTTCCTGTATGAGCAAGGCATGGTCAGCCGACCAGACACTGCCCACAACAGGACAACCCGTCTAACCCATGCTAGCGTGGAAGAACGGACGTAAAATGGTGATGATGATGATGATGATGATGATGATGATGATGATGAAACACTTCGAGTAGTTATGTATCATAGAATCAGATGATCATATTTTCAATGCCCTAGGGACTGCATTAGGCGATTTAGCGATCTCTCTCTATAATTCTTAGTCTTTCTCTTTTTAGATAGATACATACATATAACGTCGCGCTCTTATAATATCTGTCTGGCTGTCTGCATTACGTCACTTCCTACAATTCACTCTGCATCCAGAACGCGCCCTTATAATATCTGTCAGTATGTCTAGCTGTCTGCTGCTACCGCTTAATCTGCCACCCTTGCTCAAGACAAATCTCACACTCATTCCCCAAACAGTTGGTAAGTGCACACAACTTCTTCCTCACATTTTTGTGTTGCTTACTTACGTACCACCAGACCCTTACTTCTTTGCCAGCCGTGATTGTGGTTATACTAAGCTTAGCTAAGGCGGTTATATATTTCACAATACCTTATCCCGTGCAACGCCGGGTACCACTGCTAGTTCTTACATAAAATGGAGATGAAAGGTTTTTAGATAAATATCATCATTGTTTTACGTCCATTTTTCCATGCTTGCAAGGGTTGGACGGGCACTTCTCATCCCAGCATCTCTCCACTTATTGCGTTCCTTCGTCATTCCCTCTGCGAGTCTAGCGATTTGAGGTCAGCTCTCACAACCTCTGCCCAGGTCTTTCTTGGTCGTCCTCTACTGCGGCTTCCTTCCACTGGGATTTCCTGGCATTGCTTCACCCATTGGTCCATGTGCCTCACATGTCCATGCCAACGTAGTCCTCTCTCCTGCACCTCAGATTCCTCTTAAATAAAACAGTTTTGTATCATAGGTGGTTTGGTATCAAAATGGTTAAATACTATCTTGGTCCATCTAACTGTTTAAAGAGCTTGACAATAAAAGTCCATGGCAGCTCATTACAAAACATTTACAGTTACTTTGTATCACTGTAAACTGATGCCTTCATTAAAACCACTTTAATTATAAGTGAGAGGAGATTCAGACAGAGAGAGAGAGAGAGACACAGAGCAGAAGGGGTATGCAGAGAGAGAGAGGGATATAGAGAACAGGGAAGAAAGGAAGACAACAAATAGTAGAAAAACAGCTAAAGTAAATTACAAGATACCTCTACATAGTAAAGTCAAAATAGCAGTTAAATCTCCCTCATTTCACTCCCTCACCAACTTGAAAAGAAAGGGAACATTAAATGTGGTCCTAGATGTCACTTAATTACATGAGAATACCTCTACCTGGTCTCTCAACTAGATAAATAGTTCAATCTCCCTCAAATTTTTCTCTTTCAACATGAAAGGATTAGTGCCATTATGAAAACACTGAAGAAACCTATAAGATGCAACCTCAAAGGAGGCCTGTTAAACCTATGCAAGCGTGAGCCATAACAACAACGACAAATCTCTCTCTACCATCTTAAAAAAGAAAGAGACATTGGATAATGTGGTCCTAGATATAAAATAATTATATGAGGGTACCTCTACATGATCTCTCTAACCCACAATAGATAGCAGGCAAATCTCTCTCAAATTATACCCTGCCACCTTAAAAAGAAAAAGGAATATTAAATATTGTGGTTCTAGATATAGAATGTATTGGATGTAAAATAATTATATAAGGGAACCTATACATGGTCCCTCAAACCTCTGAAAATAGCAGTCAAATCTCTCTCAAATTACCTACTACCATTTTAAAAAGAAAGGAAAACATTAGATAATGTGGTCCAAAGAGCAAAATAATTGCATGAAAGAACATTTACATGGTCTCTCAACCCAATAAAATACCCCCATCATCTTTTTAAAAAATATGAAAGGAATGTTAGATAAGACAGTACTAGATACCCTTAAAAAGATGATAGCTATGACTAGAACACATTTGATCAAAGGTCTACTAGATAAAGATTGAACTGGAGTTAAACATCAACAAAAGATTTATATATATATATACATATATATATATTTGTCCTGGATATGACATTAAACTACATCCAGTGGCAAGGCTCCAGTTTGGGAGTTCAAGAGCTGTGGGGAATGTGGAGTTACCCGTTAGTTGTCATAACTCCCAGGTCTGCTCTGACTCGGCGTAGTAATACCTGTTATGGGTTAAATAATTACCTTATTCGAGTGGTGCTGATAAGGTATTATCAGCCACTGAAAAGAAAAGATATATATATATATCCTAAAATGCTATCTGTTTTGGAACCAAGTGATAGACTTAATCTATTGTCCAGTTTAACAGCACCATAAAGCCCTTGAGTGTCTTTAGCATGGTCCATACTATTGCAAGCTTTCAAACTAAGTCTCCTGTTTGAATTTTTAAAAAAAATGAAATTTACAGCTCGCACCTATGCAGCTTTAACAAGCTTCTTACAAAGTTACATCTTATAGGATGTTTCTTGAGTGTTTTAATGATAGGGTCCTCTGTCCAATCATGAAAAGCAATGTGAAATGAAGCATCTTGCTCAAGAACACAATGCACCAACTATTCTAGGAATCAAACCCACAACATTGTGATCCTGAGTCCTACACACAAACCCCAGGTCTTCACAGTCCCCCTTTTTAAGGATACCTTCCTCCATCAATCCCTCTTAAAAGGTCAAGGCTACAGCCCTTTCCTCTCTGACTAAACAGTAAAAAAAAAAAAACGATGTCTAAAATCAACTTTCAGTATGTTATAACTTCAAAGTGAACTAATTTTAAGCAGAATGTTAAAACTTCTAAAACCTCAATCATCCTTTGCACACATTTTTTAGCTGTCAAGTGTCACTTTAACAACTTTCTCATCTCTTACCATTAATTGGCATCTTTCAGAGTTTGTCAGACTTAAACAGTAACATTGCTAGAAAAGGAGATTTTTCAAAAATACTGCAAAGTTAAGAAACCTCTTAACCCTAGATACCAAACTGGTTGAAACCACCCCTGGTTCTATGATACTAGACTGTTAAATTTTAAGTATTTATATTTATCAAAAAAACTTTTATCATAATTTCATGTCAGAATTTTGTCAACCCTTTCACAGACATTTCTAATGAAATACACTGTCTATGATTTTTCAATTAATTTTCAAAATAATCAAGAGAAATTTAGTAAATTAACTTCTTTTTTTTATTTTTAAGGAAATGTTTGAAAGAGAAGAAAATTTCCTTACAAAAATTGTTGGAAAGTTTTAATTTAAATATGAACACTTTAAATCAAACAGCTTTGTATTGTAGAATTAGTAATGGTTTAGAGGTTAAGCTATGCTCTAATCTATCTATGCCAACTTCCAACTTGCTCATTTGTCTTTACACATGCCTTCCCAAGCTCCCTATCAGTGTGTTAAGCTCTCCTGCACTATCCACATTAGTATCTTCTAGCAGACAACCAATGTAATTTATTTTCCTTTTATCCCTGCCTGTGCATCCATCTGATGGTTCCCACAGAACAAGATCACTTGCTATCTCCTCGTGGTGGCCAACATATATTGACCTACAAGTTTCATTCTCCTCAGTCTTTTCCATTACTAATGGAAGCTGTTGCTATACCAGACTGTTGCATATGGCACTTAATGTTTTATGGAAACAGAAACTCAGCAGCAGAGGATTCTCTGCTGCTGAGTTTCTGTTTCCATAAAACATTAAGTGCCATATGCAACAGTCTGGTATAGCAACTATCAATTCTATTTTCTAGTTGCTTTGTTATGCAACATGTTTCTGATTCATACAAGAGAACAGACTCCACTGTTACAGAAGTGCAGAGTTACAAATCAATAGATCTTTCGGCATAACATTTAAGACGAGAATTTACATCAAAGAAGTGGACAACTTCAAATGTCAAGGTACTTGGACAGAAAGCAGTTAAAAAAGCTTCCAGGTGAGAAAGGTATTTGCTTAGTCAGTATGCCACAGATGAGCAGAAGACTTAAAGAAAGATTTTTTATTGCAACAATGGAGTCTGTATGCTTGAAACACCAGTTTATTAATGTCAAAGTTAGTTAGTGAAGGTATGAGGCCTAGTGGTAAGGGTGTTGGATTTACGGTCATGGGTTCCATTCTTGGACTGGGTTGTGTTCTTAAGCAAAACACTTTATTTCCCATTGCTCCAGAATACTCAGCTGAAAATGAATACCAGCCATAGCTGGGGATTTAACCCTACAATGTACTGGTATCCTGTCCAGGAAATGGGGAAGTCACGCCACGGAAACCAGGATAAGCACCAGCCTGATGAGCCTCCAGGCTCAAGACAGATGTTACACATTATTTTCAAAATTATTTGTAAATCATAGGCAGTGTCTTTCATTAGAAATATGATAACAAAAGGGTTAAATTTCACAAAAGCTGATGGTATGTTTAGTAGTACATCACATTACACTGGTTCACAATGAAAAGGGGAAAAATTAATGAATCTAATTTGCAAAATGTGAATTAATCTAATAATGGCACTGAGAGAATCTCTGTTGAAAGGAAATAAGACTTAACACAATCAAATTGCATACACAACTTCAAACAATCCTTATAATGTATGTCTTAAGACCATTTATTATTCACAGTCACTAGAACAGTAGACTGGCAGTAGAATTGATAGAGCGTCGGACACCATGCTTTGCAGCATAGAGTTACCCCCCCTATATGTTCTGAGTTCAAATCTCACTGAGCTTAGCTTTGCCTTTCATCCTTACAGGGGTCGATTTAATCAACTTTCCCTTCCCCTTTAAATTGCTGGCCTTGTGCCTATATCAGACATCATTATTCACAATCAATAAATTAGATCAATAAATTATTATAGTTTACTTATTGAAAGAGTTTCACTCAGGTATTTGTTAATGCAAATATAATCCAACAGGTGTGTCTGTTGCCATGCTACAACTAAAGATAAGTGTCAACGTTGGTCTATGTAATTTCTTCCATTTAAGAATGGAAACAACAAATACAAGCATTATATCAGGCAATTGTGTATAGAATAGTCTGATGACATATTCATCAGTCAACTACTCACACCTACTTAGATACAATGCCACTAATGTTGGTCTCTCTCTCACAAAACTAACAAAGATAATTCTACAAAGTCAAGCAGCTAGGTTTAAATACAATTAATTGTGCCATTACCCAAAGACAATAAACTAGAGATATTCTTTATTTGACCATGGTTTCACTTTAACAAGGTTTAACCCTTTAGCATTTACATTGCTCTATATACATTATTGTATTTTCACGGTAAAGGTCTTATCTCACATAATATTGAATCTATGAGATTTTAATATTTATTTTGAGAACAAAACCTTAACATCAGTATAAGTAGCAAGTTATAACAGGTTCGAACAGAAAGAGGTGAGAGAATTTTGGCCGGATACAGCTGGTTTAAATGGTAAAGGTTTAAACATCAATTAGTCTCATGTTTTATTTTCATCTTCAAGTCAATACTTTCCTGGCTTTTAACAGCCAACCTAGTCACTTTCACTATTCAGTTTATTGCCTTACATACATTTCAGTAAAACAGAAAACAAATCATACGTATCATTGATCGTGTTATTACAGCTTACATCAGTGAAGATTTACCTCCTATGAGGTTGCATGTCATGAGGTTTCTCTGGTGTTTTAATGATAGGGCTTTAGTTCTATCATGGAAAGAAAGCCCCCTGGCCTTGCTTGGACACCAGTCCATTATTGAATTCAACCCCAGCTTCTGTTGGTATTCATTTTTTTACAGCTGAGTGGACTGGAGCGATGTGAAATGAAGTGACTCGCTTAAAGACATAGGTATTATCATTGGCATTCACATATGAACCCAATATCTACTGCTTAAAAATAATCTAAAGAATATAGAGTCTGCACAAAGATTTAATCATTTATAACCCGAAAAGCTCAGTTATTCTTCTCTCTCTCTTTTTTATATATATAGTTAGGGTTAGCAATGACTATAGCAAGGAATTTAGCATACAGGTCGGTATCCACCAGAGCTCTGTTCTTAGCTCTCTCCTGTTCATTATAGTTTTGCAGGCAATAATTGTTTCTACTTTTGACACAAGGCCAGCAAATACCCAGTGTATTACTGGTACTTTATTTTATCGACCCCGTAAGGATGAAAGGCAAAGTTAACCTCGGCGAGATTTGAACTCAGAATGGCAAGGGCCGTAACTCTATGCGTCAAAGCATGGCGTCCGACCCTCTACCCATCGGCATATAGGAGTTTGCATGTTCATCTAGTCTTAAACTCCCCCAGTTTTGCAGGCAATAATGGGGGAGTTTAAGACTAGATGAACATGCAAACTCCTATATGCGGATGATCTCACACTTATAGCTGAATCTATGGTGGAAATAGAGAAGAAATTCCAAACTTGGAAGCAGGGACTAGAAAGAAAGGGTCTCAAAGTCAACCTGACAAAGACTAAGGTCCTCGTAAGTAGACGAAAAAACAGAACCCAGATCCCCTCAGGGAAATGGCCTTGCTCAGTATGTAAGAAAGGTGTAGGTAGGAACTCCATCCTCTGCTCCAAATGCAAACAATGGGTACACAAGAGATGTAGTAGGATCTCAGGAAGCTTAACTAAGAATGTAGGCTTCACATGTAGCAACTGCGCTAGGACAGCAAGCAGCAAATGACCACAGGAAACAAGCACCACCAAACTCTGGGAGGGCTCTGTAGAAACAGTAGACAGCTTCTGCTACCTAGGTGACCGAATTAGCAGCGGAGGTGGGTGTTCAGAAAGTACAATAACTAGGGTAAGAATAGGATGGAAGAAGTTCAGGGAACTACTGCCACTGCTAGCTGCAAAAGGCTTCTCCCTCAAAATGAAAGGCAGACTGTATGATGTGTGTATACGAACAGCAATGCTACATAGTAGTGAGACCTGGGCGCTGTCTGTAGAAGACTTGTGTAGATTAGAAAGAAATGAAACTTGCATGCTCCGATGGATGTGTAATAGTAATATACGCAAACGGCAAAGCATAAACGAATTGAGAGAGAGACTGAGCATAAGAGGAATCAAATGCTGTGTGAAGGAGAGGAGGTCGCGTTGGTATAGACATGTGATGCGTATGAAGGATGACAGCTGCATAAAAAGGTGCAGAGCACTAAAAGTCGATGGAAGCCACGGAGTGGGGAGACCCAACAAGACCTGGGATGAGGTGGTAAAAGCCAACCTTACCCAATTGTACCTCTCAAAGGCAATGACACACGACCATGCCCTCTGGCATCATGCAGTAATACAGAGTACCCGACTTCCCACGGGTACAAGCTGAAGCATATAGACAATACGCCCCCACCCCCTCCCACTGCAAAGTGGTCATGGAGGTGCCACAGCAAAAAAACACCCAGCCCACACTGTAAAGTGGATGTGTAGGAGCCACGGAAAAAAAGGACACAGCACTCACTGTAAATGAGGTTGGTGTTAGGAAGAGCATCCAGCTGTAGAAATCAAGCCAGAATCAGTTCCTGTATGAGCAAGACAAGGTCAGCCGACCGGACACTGCCCACAACAGGACAACCCGTCTAACCCATGCTAGCGTGGAAGAACGGACGTAAAACAGTGATGATGATGGTGATATATATAATTAGTTATTACAAGTAAGATAATTTAAAGAAATCTTTATTCCTTCCATTCCAAGAAGTTCCAAGTGGAAGAAAGATGTGACAGTGGTGGGCTGAAGACTTGAGCACTAGTGCCAGCATGGAAAGTAGAAGTAAAATGATGATTGCAGAGAACCATAGACCTAGAATCAGTAGTTATCTACTCTAGATATACAATTGAATAGATTGCTCTTACAGCTAGTTATATAGGTTAACATAACCCTAGGATGAGTTGTCTACACTAGATATACAATATAACAATATAGTTGATTGCTCTCAGCCAATATTACAGAGTACCATAGACCTAGTAACAGGGATTACCTACTCTCGGGTCTCATAAATAATCGCAACCCCCACCACCACTTATGTACTGTATAATGTTTTTTAATGTATACAGAAAATTGTCACAGGAATGCTACACCTTAAAATAAAATTTTGTTAGGGATAGATTAGCAAAATTTAATAAGTGAAGGTGGGGGTGGGGTAAATCTTAAAAATTAATAAGCAGGTAGTAGGGGTGGAAAAAATCTGAAAATTAACAAGCAGATGGGGGTGGGGCACTTTTCGAGACCAGGTAGTAGTCAAAAACACCACACAGGAGATATATTGGCCTGAAAATATTATTTGAATTCTACAAGAATTTTAAGGTCACTTTTCTTCTTGTTCAAGCAGAAGTCAACCTTGCAGGCCCCATAAACAGACTTCTCACTATGGGTTCTTTTTTGAAGTAATGTTTTACAGCCAGATACCATCCTGGTACCAATGTTTTTAGTCACCTCTTATGACATACAAGGATATGGTATACCGATCCTTAACTGGATACATACAGCTTATTGATTATGTTTTGATATTGTTTTTGAAAATTGGCCTATAGTTAACTATACCGACAAAGAGGCTATAGTGATAATAGGGTTCAAATAAAGTTAGATTTGAAGGAGATTTTGTTATTATTTTTAACAAGGGCAGCAGATTGGTAGTATCAGTAGAACGTTGGACAACATGCTTTGCGGCATAGAGTTATGGCCCTTTACATTCTGAGTTCAAATCCCACTGAAGTTAGCTTTGCCTTTCATCCTTACGGGGTCAATAAAATAAAGTACCAGTTATGCACTGGGGTCGATTTAATCAACTTTCTTCTACTCCAAAATTACTGGCCTTGTGCCTAAATCAGAAACCATTATTTCTAACACAAGTTGAACAACCACATAAAAGCTATCATTGGCTCATGAGACAGTATATATAGATTTGGTAGATATAAAAAGGAATCGTCTTTCAGAGATCTTATTTTTAGCAATACCCAGTGTAATTCTTGCTACTGATATAAATCATCAGCATATATTGTTTATGAAGCTGGTATTCAGTGGTAGAGACACTAGTTAGTAATATATGTCAGAAATACTCTGCTGCTACTACTACTACTACTACTAATACTGTTAGTCATTGGAATGAGAAGGAAAATTAAGTGAATAAAGATCATGTGAATATTCTTTTGATTTTTTTAATGGTCTCAGTCATTAGACTGCAGCCATGGTAAGGTACAACATTGAAGGGGTTCAGTACTTATTTTTTTCAAACCTGGCATTTACTCTATTGATCAAATTTTCTAAGTAAATGCAAACACACACACACACACTTCTACACAGTTTCTGTCAACCAAGTTTCACTCACTAGGCATTGGTCAACCCAAAGTTACAGTAGAAGACACCCAAGGTGTCATTATTTAACTTTCCATGGGCGGTGGATTGGCAGTATCAGTAGAGGATCGGACGCCATGCTTTCTAGCATAGTTACGTCCCTTTACGATCTGAGTTCAAATCCCGCCGAGGTTGACTTTGCCTTTCATCCTTACGGGGTCGATAAAATAAAGTACCAGTAATGCACTGGGTAATTGCTGGCCTTGTGCCTAAAATAGAAACAATTATTTAACTTTCCATTTAGGCGGTGGATTGGCAGTATTGGTAGAGGGTCGGACGCTATGCTTTGACGCATAGAGCTATGGCCCTTGCCGTTCTGAGTTCAAATCCCGCCGAGGTTAACTTTGCCTTTCATCCTTACGGGGTCGATAAAATAAAGTACCAGTAATACACTGGGTTATTGCTGGCCTTGTGCCTAACGTAGAAACAATTATTTAACTTTCCATTTGTCCAATCAATACCATGTTACCTAACTCTTTCATGACCACATTTCTAATGAAATACACTATTTCAAATAATTAATGAAGGATTTACTAAAATTATTAAATATTTAATTACTAAGATAGTAACTTAATGTAAGGTTCTGTTGGAAAATTTTAATTTAAATTGGAAACTATTAAAATGGGTGATTTTATTTACTTAATTTTTTTTTAAACAGATAGCAGTTAAAACCTTTTTATAGCATAATGCCAGAAAACAATCATCAATACTGGCTGCATCAAGTGCTTGGACAGCATATCTAAGTTGATTTCCATGGACAAGATGGCAGAGGATTAGCAAAGAACAACCAGTGATACCCATTATATCAACCATGGAGCTCCCTCCTTAGATATTATGCGATCATCCTGATTTGGCAGAGGAAAATGGCTGCCAGGGAACCAAAGATACCGGAGGTCTCAATGACATGTCATTATCTGTTCACTTAATAATGTGATACTTGAAATACTTCACAACCTATTCTGTTTGGGGGTTTTAAGAACAGACACTAATTCAACACTTGATACCACATCTGGTTTTACGATACAAAACTTAGTTTAACCCTTTTGATATAAATCTCTCCAAAACCAAATTTGGTTCTATGAAACAAAATCACTCATTTTAAATCAAAATCTTCCAGCATAATTTTATATAAAAACCTTGTTAAGTTACTATCATACTAATTTTTCTAAGTCCCTAAAAATGTTTCAATAATTATTTGGAATAGAATTTATTTCATTAGAAATAATTCAAGAAAGTGTTAAAAGTATATTTATCTAAAAACCTTCTAACATAATTTTATGTAAGAGAGAGACTGAGCATAAGAGGAATCAAATGCTGTGTGCAGGAGAGGCGGTTGCGTTGGTATGGACATGTGATGCGTATGAAGGATGACAGCTGCATAAAAAGGTGCAGAGCACTAGAAGTCAATGGAAACCGCGGAGTGGGGAGACCCAACAAGACCTGGGATGAGGTGATAAAAGCCGACCTTACCCAATTACACCTCTCAAAAGCGATGACACACGACCATGACCTCTGGTGTCACGCAGTAATACAGAGTACCCGACCTCCCATGGGTACAAGCTGAAGCATATAGACAAAATGCCCCCACACCTGCAAGGTGGTCGTAGAGGTGCCACGGCAAAAAAGCACCCAGTCCACACTGTAAAGTGGACGTGTAGGCGCCACGGAAAAAAGCACCCAGCACTCACTGTAAATGAGGTTGGTGTTCGGAAGGGCATCCAGCTGTAGAAATCAAGCCAAAATCAGTTCCTGTATGAGCAAGGCTTGGTCAGCCGACCAGACACTGCCCACAACAGGACAACCCGTCTAACCCATGCTAGCATGGAAGAACGGACATAAAACGGTGATGATGATGATGAACCTTTAAGTTATTTTCCAAATCATGAGAAAGTTATATTACTTCAGACCTCCATGTTGCAACCAAATATCAAAATGCTTTCCTACAACAAGTAGTCACAATAAAGTCATTAAAAGGTAGTTAGCTTTAAAATTAAATTTGTTTCATTTTTTAAATAATTAATTGTTTCTACTTTTGGCACAAGGCCAGCAGTTACATTACTGGTACTTTATTTTATCGACCCTGTAAGGATGAAAGGCAAAGTTAACCTTGGCGGGATTTGAACTCGGACCATAAAGGGCCGTAACTCTTTGCTGCAAAGCATGGCGTCCGACTCTCTACTGATACTGCCAAAATACACAGTAATTAGATTTTTATAAAATAATGTAGATTTTAAGAATACATAATTATGGTTTCTTGCATGCAGTCTTATTATATTACAAGTAACTTATTGTGGCTTTTCAACATGAAAAGGTTCCCATCACTGGTGTAAGAGGCAAATAAAAAGGTTGGCACCAGGAAAGGTATCTGGCTGTAAAACATTGCCTCCAAAAGAACCTCATAATCAATATGAAATCTTACATAATGCTGTACAAAGCTAACAACTGCTTTAGCTGGGGAAATAGGCCTTAAAACGCTTGTTGTAATAGTGGTTTCTTATATAGGCACAAGGCCAGCAATTTTAGGGGAGGGGAAAGTTGATTCAATCAACCCCAGTGCGTGACTGGTACTTTATTTTATCGACCTCGTAAGTAATGAATGTATGTATGGTCCAATAACTCCTGGTAGAGTCATAGGGGCACTATATTGACACAGCTTTTCTTGGGCATTTTAAGCCTGGCGTAGCCCATCCTTCTCCAGGCCTGAGTACAACAGATTTCTTCCAGAGAGAAGAAGAATCAACCCTAGTACTACTAGACTGGTATTTTTTTTATTGACCTTAAAAGGTAAAACTAACCTCAGCAGGATTTGAACTCAAGAGAGCCGGAACAAATACCATAAAGTATTCTATCCAACATTTTAACAACTCTTCCAAATCCCCTCCTATATTATCATAATTGTTTCTACTTTTGACACAAGGCCAGCAATTACCCAGTGTACTACTGGTACTTTATTTTATCGATCCCGTAAGGATGAAAGGCAAAGTTAACCTCGGCGGGATTTGAACTCAAAATGGCAAAGGCCGTAACTCAATGCGTCAAAGCATGGCGTCCGACTCTCTACCGATACTGCCAAATATCTAAAAGTTAAAACAATATCTTTATTTTTATTTCACAAAATTCAAAAATGTTTTTTTTTAATCTTTAGTTTAAAACAGTAGCAAAGGTGTTGATGACTTAACAATTTGTGTTTTCAATAGAAATGACTCATCAAAACTTATCAATATATTACACAACACACAGTACATTCCATATCATTAGAACAGACACAGTACATGCCATACCACCACCATCATCATCATCACACAGTACATGCCATATCAACATCACCACCATCGTTACACAAGTACACACCATATCTCCACCACCCATAACACACCATGCCATCACCACACCACCACTATATACACAACACACTATACCGGCAACTATCATCACATTAAAATTGAGAGGAAGAGAAAAACTAGTTTATCCTATTAAAGTAGCTTTAAAGTACTTTTACTTTAAGTATTCCACTGTATACACACCTAGCCCTCACCTTATACATACATACATACATACATATATATATCATCATCATCATCAACGTTTAACGTCCGTGTTCCACGCTTGCATGGGTTTGGACGGGGGTTTTCCCACTTGAGGCAAGAGTGATTGTCTTGCTCGCATAGGACTGTCTGGCAGGTTTTCTACAGTTGGATGCCCTTCCTAACACCAACCACATTTACAGTGTGGGTCTGGGAGGTTTTTACCGTGTTGCCTACACGGCCACATTACAGCGTGGACTGTGTGTTTTTTTGTCGTGACACCTACACGATCTCATTTGTTTCGGCCTGGATGGTGTGGCACCAACATAACTTTACATAGAAGGGGGCGGTGTGGATGAGGGGGGGGGGGGGGGGGGGGTATTTTGTTAGAGATGCCTACTGACTGTAGTAGGTTTTACTTTGTATTTAGGTAAGGCGGGTCTTCTCTATTACTGAGTACCGCCAAAGGTCTCGGTCCAGTGACATTGTCTTGGTGAGGTGTAAGTGTGTGAGGTCGGAGTTTATCAGCTCGTCCCAGGTTTTTCTGGGTCTGCCTATTCCGTGGCTACCGTCTATCTTTATTGCCCTGCACTTTGTTATACAGCTATCGTCCTTCATGCGCATCACGTGACCATACCAACGTAGCCTTCTCTCTAGTAAACAACATTTATATATATAAATAAACACACCCACACTGTGTGTATTAAGGGATTATCAGAATTGTTACAACCCTTTCCATACTTACATGCAAAGATACACACAAACACTAAACCACACATTTACATACATAATACACATGTTGGATTTCCAAACAGTTACTATATAGCAAATTTCACTCAGAAGTGACATCTCCTCTTAGCTGCTCAGTAGCAGCTATTTAGATATTTTTTATTCGCCATTACAAGAGTTTTAAGATCCACTTCTCTCGCTAAAGCAGTTGTTAGCTTTGTGCAACATCATGTAAGATTTTATATTGATTATGGAGGTTCTTTTTTGGGCAATGTTTTACAGCCGGCTGTCTTTCCTGGTGTTAACATGCTCAGCAAAATGTTGCCACTCAGGAGATTTGAATTTAAAATATTTTGGCCCACACCATCAAACATTCCTCTCAGCAGTTGAAGAAAATGAGTGGGCATGTTGCTCACGAAGCATTGATCTATTTGAAGCTTTACTAGAAGACACTTGCCCAACATGGAATCAAACCTAATAAAACCATGTGATTGAAAAGTGAACTTCTTTATCATACACCCATACCCGTGACCCTTCAGATTGAATCCTAAACCATGTGGCTGTGAATCAAACTTTTTACCCACACAGCCATGCCTGCACCTATATATATATATAGTAATAATAATTATGAAGACCAAAATCCGAATTAAGAATTCTCTGCTTAAACTTTAATCTGTACTAATAATAAATATTTATATATATTTATATATATGTATAAGCCACAAGTATTAACAGCTGGCAATGTGTATGTGTGTGTGTATATATATATATATATATACATATACACACACACACACTGCCACATTGGCAGGCAGGCAGCTAGATAGAGAGATGCTGATTTCTGATATGACACAATGAAAGTATTTTAGAATATTCAGAATATTTGCACCCCTTCACCTTCACCCCATCCCTTTTTTTTATCTTACATTTGTATTCAATGAATTCTACAAAAAATTTTTTTTTTATTTTTGACACAGATTTCATGACAGCCAACAAAAATGCTGTACGGCTCTTATAATATAGATTAACTTTTAACAAACAATGGTGAAACAGCTTCTCTATTAATTCACATACCCTCAGGTTACAAATAATAGGAGGGAGGAATAAACGGGGGTGGGGGTGATAAACAGGGGAGTTGGAGTAAGTGGGAGAAGGGTGGTGGAAAATCGATAATTTTACTTGGTTGTCTCTCTTGATCTTTTTCAAAAAACCAGAATTTGTTGTTTAGTTTACATAATGAGACCTCCAACCCATCCTATTTATTTTATAATGTATGGGATTTCTAATAATGTACTTTTTTTGTCATGTATGTTTTTTAACGTATATAGAAAATTGTCGCAGGAAAGCTACCACTTAAAATAAAATTTTGCTGGATATATATTAGCAAAATAGAAGGGAGGAGGGAGGGGTGATTATTCGAGATTCAAAAATAGATATATATTTCTTTGTTTCTATTTTGTTACTGTGGATGATAGCACACAGTAGTAATGTGTTAAAAAATTTACTGAGACTACTGGAAAGGATTATAGTTTAACCATGAGAAAACTATCAACAGAAGGTACCCTAAATAGTTGATCAGGAAACTGATAATAACTAATACTCACAAATATTTCTTTCATTTTGCAGTTTAACTCTTAACATCTCTGGGGTCGATAAAATAAAGTACCAGTAATATCCTGGATAATTGCTGGCCTTGTGCCAAAAGTAGAAACAATTATTTATACCTTCAAGAGGGCAGTGGATTGGCAGTATCGTCAGACATGCTTTGGCGCATAGAATTACGGCCCTTTGCGTTCTGATTTCAAATCCCGCCGAGGTTAGCTTTGCCTTTCATCCATACAGGGTTGATAAATTAAAGTACAAGTAACACACTGGGGTCAATTTAATTGACTTTCCCCGCTCCCAAAATTACTGGCCTTGTGCCTAAATTAGAAACCATTATTATTTTTGATACCTTCAGTGCATAGGTGACAGGCAGATTTTTCCATTTTTTTTTTTGCGGGGGTGGGTAAAAAATTGTGTCATATTCTAGAAAACACGACGATCAATTAACGAAAAAATAAAAATGATGACTTTTCTAAAAAAAAAAATTAAAAAAAATGCAATACATTAATTAAAAACTTGGTTAATTAATCAAAAATCAAGTCTATATTTGATGTCTTTCAATGAATGTCTGACCACAGAAAATATATTGAACAGAAGCCAGATCAGTAATACAGGAAATATAAGTAAATCACAGATCAATAACTAAAAGAAAAAGAACAACAGCTATGTACATCAATAATCATTGTAACTTGATCAAATGTATTAACCAGATAATCACTTCAATAATAATCTTCAGATAATAACTCACTATATACACTAATAACTATACATTATATATATTGTCCACAGCCCATACAAGCATGGGAAAAAAGGTTGTAAAATGATGATGAGAGTGTATATGTGTATATTAATATATATGGGCGATGCATTATGTCCGTGAGCAAGACACTTTATTCCATGTTGCTCCTTCTGCTTAGATTTGCGACCGACAGATAGTATTAGCAATTGGAAAGACCAACAGAAACATTGTTTCCTCAGTCCGATTTGATGAGCTCCACCCTACTCGTTAAGCAAATGAGGTCTGGGATCTTGTCGATCGACTTTCGATATATATATACACTCTCTTCTCTCATATATATACATAGCCAATCTCTTGGACTTTTATGAAGTGCTGAGTGGATAACTGAGGAGTTTAAGACCGGCTGCCCATGGGAACTTCTGTACACAGATGATCTTACACTCATAGCTGAATCTATGGTGAAACTAAAGAAATTCCAAACATGAAAGCAGGGCCTAGAAAGAAAGGGTTTTAAAGTCAACCTGACAAAGACTAAGATCCTAGTAAGTAGAAGAGAAAACAGAAGCCAGATCTCCTCGGGGAAATGGCCTTGTTCTGTATGTAGGAAAGGTATAAGTAGAAACTCCATCCTCTGCCCCATATGCAAACTATGGTTACACAAGAGATGAAGTGGGATCTCAGGAAGTTTAGCTAAGAATGTAGGCTTTACATGTAGCAGTTGCACTGGAACAGTAAGCAGCAAACCACTGCAGGAAACAAGTACTACCAAATTCTGGGAGGGCTCTGTAGAAACAGTAGACAGCTACTGCTACTTAAGTGACCGAATTAGCAGCACTGGTGGGTGTTCTGAAAGTACAGTAGCCAGAGTAAGAATGGGATGAAAGAAGTTCAGGGAGCTACTATCACTGCTAGCTACAAAAGGCTTCTCTCAGAATGAAAGGCAGACTGTATGATGTGTGCATATGAACAACTATGTTGCATGGTAGTGAGACCTGGGCACTGTGTGCAGAAGACTTGCATAGATTGGACAGAAATGAAGCTTGCATGCTCAGATGGATGTGTAATAGTAATATACGAGAACGGTGAAGCCTAAATGAACTGAGAAAGAAACTAGGCATAAGAGGAATCAAATGCTGTGTGCAGGAGAGGAGACTGCATTGGCATGGACATGTGATGCATATGAAGGATGATAGCTGCATAAAAAAGTGCAGAGCGCTCAAAGTCAATGGAAGCCTTGGAGTGGGGAGACCCAGAAAGACTTGGGATAAGGTGATAAAGGCTGGCCTTGCCCAATTGCACCTCTCAAATATGATGACAAATGACTGAGATCTCTGGCGATACACAGTAATACAGAAGACCGGACTTCCCATGAGCACAAGCCAAAGCATATATACAGTATGCCCAAACCAACCCTCCCATACACCCCCATGAGGACAGGCCAAAATAAATGCATCCAGTGAAGACCCCAGCCCTCACTGTAAAGTGGTCGTGTAGGTGTCACGACAAAAAGCACCCAGCCTCACCGTAACGAGGTCATGTAGGTGTCACGACAAAAAGCACCCAGCCCTCATGGTAAAGTGGTTGTGTAGGCGTCACGAAAAAGCACCCAGCCCACACTGTAAAGTGGTCGTGTAGGTGTCACGACAAAAAGCACCCAGCCCACACTGTAAAGTGGTCGTGTAGGTGTCACAATAAAAAGCACCCAGCCCACACTGTAAAGTGGTCGTGTAGGCGTCACAATAAAAAGCACCCAGCCCACACTGTAAAGTGGTCGTGTAGGTGTCACAATAAAAAGCACCCAGCCCACACTGTAAAGTGGTCGTGTAGGCGTCACAATAAAAAGCACCCAGCCCACACTGTAAAGTGGTCGTGTAGGTGTCACAATAAAAAGCACCCAGCCCACACTGTAAAGTGGTCGTGTAGGCGTCACAATAAAAAGCACCCAGTACTCACTGTAAAGTGGTCGTGTAGGCGTCACAATAAAAAGCACCCAGTACTCACTGTAAAGTGGTCGTGTAGGCGTCACAATAAAAAGCACCCAGCCCACACTGTAAAGTGGTCGTGTAGGCGTCACAATAAAAAGCACCCAGTATTCACTGTAAATGAAGTTTGCGTTAGGAGAGGCATCCAGCTGTAGAAACCAGGCCAGTATCAGTCCTGTATGAGCAAGGCATGGTCACCTGACCTAGCATTGCCAACAACAGGACAACCTGTCTAACCCATGCTAGCGTGGAAAATGGATGTAAGACAGAGATGATGATGATATATGTATATACACACAAATATATAGACCATTACCATGATATATGTGTGTGTGTGTGTGTGTGTATATATTTGAATAATATATATATGTGTGTGTTGTGTTATGTTGGCACCACAAAACATCCAGCCCACACTGTAAAGTGGTTGTGTAAAAGACGGTAAAGAGCACCTAGCACACACTCTAAATGTGGTTGGTGCTATGAAGGGCATCTAGCCATAGAAAAGCAGCCAGAAACAGTCCTATATGAGCGAGACATGCTCACCCGACCCAACTTGCCTCTAAATGGGACAAACCCGTCTAACCCATGCTAGCGTGGAAGATGGACCATCTCCATGCAGGAGCACATCACCCCCCCCCTCTCTCTCTCTATATATATATTACAGGATTAACCCCCCAGTTACTACTGGTACTCATTTTCAGCTGAGTGAACTGCAACAATGGGAAAATAACACAACATATTACCCATTCAGGGAATTACATCAAATATCTCTATAATCATGAGCCAAACACCCTAACCACTTGGTTAAGCACCATCACATATACTAATATATAACCACAAAATAAACACATTTATGACACGACAAAAAAAACGACCAGTCCACACTAAAGAGTGATCATGTAGGTGTCACTGTAAATGTAGTTGGTGTTAGGAAGCGCATCCGGCTGTAGAAACCAAGACAAAATCAGTTCTTTATGAGCAAGACATGGTCATCTGACCAGCTTATCTCGCAATGGGACAACTTGTCTAACCCATGTTAGCATGGAGAAATGGACATTAAATAATGATGATGATTGATATCTGTACACGAATATATAAATAACAGTACAGAGAAGTACGGAATACCTCGGCCTCTGGTTGGTGTCTACATTTTGTGCTTAATGTCGTACATTACCAGGGGTTTTTTCCGTTCGAAGAAAAAATCAATACTTTATCGCAAAATAAATACTTTTGTTTATATGTGTATGCAAAAATATCTGTACACGAATATATAATTATATATATATTAAAATAACAGATTAAAGTTTAAGCAGAGAATCGCTGCTTTCACCCTTAACGGGATCTTCTGAAACTAAAATAATAAATCTGTGAACGCAGAAGTAAATATTTCGAAATACATTACACACTATCATCATCATCATCAACGTCTAACGTCCGTGTTCCACGCTTGCATGGGTTTGGACGGGGGTTTTCCCACTTGAGGCAAGAGTGATTGTCTTGCTCGCATAGGACTATCTGGCGGGTTTTCTACAGCTGGATGCCCTTCCTAACCACATTTACAGTGTGGGGCTGGGAGGTTTTTACTGTGTTGCCTACACGGCCACATTACAGCGTGGACTGTGTGTTTTTTTTATCGTGACACCTACACGATCTCATTTGTTTCGGCTTGGATGGTGTGGCACCAACATAACTTTACATTGAAAGGGGCGGTGTGGATGGGGTGGGGGTGGTGGGACGGGGGTGTATTTTGTTAGAGATGTCTAGTGACTGTAGTAGGTTTTACTTTGTATTTAGGTAAGGCGGGTCTTCTCTATTACTGAGTACCGCCAAAGGTCTCGGTCCAGTGACATTGTCTTGGAGAGGTGTAAGTGTGTGAGGTCGGAATTTATCAGCTCGTCCCAGGTTTTTCTGGGACTGCCTATTCCATGGCTACCGTCTATCTTTATTGCCCTGCACTTTGTTATACAGCTATCGTCTTTCATGCGCATCACGTGACCATACCAACGTAGCGTTCTCTCAAGTAAACAACATTTGATCCCTCTTATTTCTAATTTTTTCCTTAGTTCGTTTATGCTTTGCCGTTCACGTATATTACTGTTACACATCCAGCGGAGCATGCAAGCTTCATTCCTCTCTAGTCTGCGTATATCCTCTGCACACAATGCCCAGGTCTCACTGCCATGCAACATATATATATATATATATATATATATATATACACACACACTATATATACACACACACGCAGTCATAATGACGTAATGCAGACAGCCAGGCATACAGACAGATATTATAAGGGCGCAACGTAATATCTATGTATCTATCTAAAAAGAGAAAGAGATCGCTAAATCGCCTAATGCGGTCCCTAGGGCATTTAAAATTTGAAATTCTTTTTGCTCAGAACACTCAATAGGACCATAAGTATTACATGTGTAAAGTTTGAAAACAATCGGTTGGGTGGTTCTCGAGTTTTAGTGATTGTACAGACAGGCAGACAGACAAACAGACATTCTCTGTTTTAGTAATATAGATGTGTGAATGAAAGAGTTAAAAATAAATAAATGTTGAGCCATAGAATTCTGCCTCAAATTTTTTTTTATCTAACCTATGCCAGTGTGTAAAAACAATGATTATGATGGTGATTATCACCACTTAAAATGATATTTCCTAAACTTGTGTTGCAATTATTCCATCCAGAGAAAACTGACCCAGATTATTATGAATGGAGAGAGAGAGAGAGAGAGAGAGAGAGAGAGAAATTGATATTATTTTAACATGTAAGGTTTCATTGACATGGTTGACAGAAACTTTATGAATATAAAAGATGTTACTGAGATACCAATGAGTTAACAGACAGTATTATATTCAGTTACAGTCATTAGCAATTTTCTACAGCAGTAGTGGATTGGAAGAATTCTTAGACTGCCAGACAAAATTTCTGGTGATATTCCATTCAAATCCCACTGAGGTCAACTTTGCCATTCATCCTTCTGATGTCCATAAAATAAAGTACCAGTCAAATGCTGGGGTCAATAAAACAAACTATTTGCCTCCCTTCAAATTTCTTCCTTTTCCTCCATCTTTATGGAGTCGATTAAAAGAAAGTACCAGTAATGCACTGGAGTCAATTTAATGGACTTTCCCCTTCCCCAAAATTGCTGGCCTTGTGCCTATATAAGAAACCATTATTATTATTATTATAGGTAGAGGGTCAGACGCCATGCTTTGCAGCATAGAGTTACAGCCCTTTACAGTCTGAGTTCAAATCCTGCCAAGGTTAACTTTGCCTTTCACCCTTACAGGGTCAATAAAATAAAGCACCAGTAATGCACTGGGTATTTGCTGGCCTTGTGCCAAAAAGTAGAAACCATTATTGTTGGTGGATTGGCAGAATTAGTAGAGCAGTGTACAACAGTAGTAGATTGGTTCCAGTAGTTTGATTAATAGATAACCCGAATTAATGTGCAAGTGGCTAGGCATTCCACAGAAACATGTATCCTTAATGTAACTCTCAGTAAAATTCAGTGTGACACAAACTGTGATAAGGCTACCCCTTTGGATCACAATTGCAACTCATTTTTTTTTTTTATTATTGAATGGACTGGAACAATCTGAAATAAAGTGTTTTGTTCAAGAACACAAGGTGTCACTGATAATCAAACACCAGAAACACCAGACCTTCTGATCAACCTAACCACTAAGCCATGTGCCATTAACATAAATGAGATTAAAAAATTTGAAGTAATCACTTGAAATAAACAACTTTTTGTTACCTTATCTGGACACCTCATGATAACGTTTCCAAAAGATAACTGCACAAAATTTAGAAATATATCAATGTAATAAACCTTATAATTGTTCAACATTTCAACATTGCACCCAGAACATCAATAGCAACAGTAACCACAATCAATTCATTCACTTATTATAAAAGAGAAGAGGCAATTGTTGAAGATATTCATGAGGGTGCATAGCCATTGGTAAAAAAAAATAAAAAAAAATTCATAACTTATACTTATGCAGCTGGCCTCTTACATCTCATGTGTTTTAATGATCGAAGAGCCCTAGTCCTATCATGGAAAGTAATGTGAAATGAAGTGTTTTGCTCCAGAACACAACACACTGCCCAAACCAAGAATCAAACCCATAATCTTATGATAACGAGTCCAACACCTTCAAATTTCATTTTTCAACTTTTGATATTCAAGATGTTCAGAGGAGTTAGATTGCTTGACATTGAGGTTTTTGTTATTAGTGATTCGCCTTACTGAAGTATCAGTTGATGCTCATTAGAGCATTTGGTTATTCCACCACCTTAGCTTCACTATAATCCACAGCAATATTGGTGAGTGTGAGCTTACCTCAAAAACTTCCAGGGGGAGATACCAGCATTCCCTGTTATATTTTTTATTCAAAGCTATTGCATGGCAACAATTCAAAGCTACTGAGCAGCAACAATTTGCATGCACAACACCAATACAGTGACTGCATGGCCACGCAGCTTACGAAGAACGTTGATAGAGTGTAACTGAATGTGCATGTCTTCTCTTTCTTTTTTTTTTTTATTATTTTTCTCTGACTAATATTTATTGACTTGTTTCTTTTGTAAATCATTATCATATAAATTGCATTGCAGACTTGTGCAATTTTACATTAATATTAACAATGCAGCAACTATGTGGAAACAGGTTAGCTATAAGTAGCTCCATGGTGATTTTATCAAAGTGTAACACACTTTAACCCTTTTAACATTAATCCACCTCCATTGAAATGTTAAGATGTTTAACCCTTTAACATTTACCCATATCCGGTCAGAATTCTCTCACCTCTTTCTCTTCAAACTGACCATAACAGGTATTGTTCTCAAAATAAATAATATCAAAATCTCATAGATTTTATATTATGTGAAATAATTATGTGAGATAAAGCCGTTACTGCGAAAATACAATAGTAAATATAGAGTAATGGAAATACTAAAGGGTTAAATTTAAATACAAATCATTCACAAAAATCTCATTATTACATCACAGATAATCCAAGATTTCAGTAGTTAAATATGTTGTTTTTTTAAGTTGAAAGTTAGTTATTTCACAACCTCTCGGACAGAATATGTGTTGAAAATAGGGTCACAAAAGGGTTAACCTTTTTATGATCATTCAGAACGCAGATTTACTGAAATATAGATCCTTCTAAGTCATACTGTCTACTACATCTTCATGGCCTTCACTGTCCTACATTTAAATATATAGTCATCATCATCATTATCATTATTATTATTGTTATCAAAAATAAAGTATGTTAAGTTCCCATAGTGGAAGTAATTCTAGTTTGTAAGTTTGAACAGGTGATTAATAAGATAACAACTAGGACAATATACATATAATACACGTGTACTATCCTTGAAGGTGCATGGCTTAGTGGTAAGAGCATTGAGCTTGCAATCGGGAGGATGTGAGTTTGATTCTCAGACTGGGTGATGCATTGTGTTCTTGAGCAAGACACTTTATTTCACATTATTCTAGTTTACTCAGCTGTAGAAATGAGTTGCAACGTCACTGGTGCCAAGCTGTATTGCCTTTCCTTTTCCTTGGACAACATCGGTGACATGGAGAGGAGAGACTGGTTTGCATGGGCGACTGTTGGTCTTCCACAAACAACCTTGCCCGGATTTGTGCCTCGGAGAGGAATTTTCTAGGTTCAAATCCCATGGACATTTGTGATCAAAGGGGTCTTTACCCATATCTTTATATACACTAGTAGACCCGTGCCATCAATAATGATGACAAAAGTAGGTCATATATATGAACAATCATACAAACTGGGAAATTTGCATTTTGATAAATTAATGGCTTGCTTAAGAGAAACTATATACTTTATATTGATTACTGATACATGGGTCTTTGGAGTAACGTTGCTCGATAAAGTGCGTAACTCAGAGATCAAAGAGTCACTCCAGGAAGAGCTGCTACTTCTGAGAATTGAGAGATAACAGCTCCATTACTATGGGCATGTGGTCAGAATGTCTTTGGAAAGAATTGGACAGAGTTTACAGGCAAAACCAACTGGCAAAAAGACCCAGGGGTAAACCCCAAGCAAGATGGTTGGATAACATCCATGAGCTTAGCTGGTCACACTTGGGTATCCAGCTAGATCAGTTGGAGATGGCTGCTTCTGACAGGACATGCTGAAGGGAGTGTTTGAGGACTTTGCCCTCAGAACCCTCTCAGGAATAAGTGGGCAAAGAAGACTGATACAGGAAAGTGATTAATGATAAGGTTGATATTTTAATAATTTATTTCTAGGATATAATTACATAAAAATTCAGCACTTATGTACAAATGACATACAGGATTAAATGTATGAGTAACTTTGGAGAAATATCTATTTACAGGGACAAATGTAGAGTTAGAACCTAGGATTTTGTGATTGGAAAGTGAACTTATTATTGTAGCAACATAACAGAGATAGGAAATAAAATGTGTGCGCGTATGTTTGTGTGTAAAGTTTAAAGAGTTACCAGGGATATATGTATACACATAGCATATTATTATCATGGTTGACATTTTATATAAACTAAGACATATGCACACAGATATACATGTGCACATAAATACTTTATATAACTAGAACAGGCACACATGTACATATACATTTGCATATACATCGTCATAGATACATTCTATAAACTAAGACATACACACACATGTACATACATACTTTATATAAATTAAGACACACATACACATGCAAGAGTAGATTATTAACCCTTTATCATTTACTCTATATTTACTATTATATTTTCACAGTAAAGGCTTTACCTCATAATTATCTCACATAATATCAAATCTATGAGATTTTGATATTTATTTTGAGAACAATACTTTAACATCAATATGAGTCGCCAATTACAGCTGGTTTGAACAGAAAGAGATGAGAGAATTCTGGTCGGATATGGCCAGTTTAAATGCTAAAGGGTTAAGCTTGTATAGGACCCCTGGCTGAAAATTTCCTCAAGGTCCTTTCCAATTATTTATGGTAGCAATAAAAAAATTTGGAGACCCTTAAATACTGTGGAGTCCCTGGTTACAACTCAGTCACCCCCCTCCAACCTAACCTGCCACTGCAAATATGCATATACTCCTTTGTATATACATCTTCATACATAAGTTCCTTGTATAGAATAAATAGAGCAACATTGTTCAAACCTTTTAATGTGACCCACATCAACAACTCCATTTTGTATTGTGACCCATTTTTGTAGATTTTTGTTTTATTTTTGTGTAGTTTTTATAAATTTTGTGACCCAATAACGGGTCAGGACCCACAATTTGAAAATCCCTGGACTAGGGCATACATATATATAGTCAGGTACATAGATAAATATTTTGTATAAACTATGACATGTGCTCTATATTTTCATACATAAATATTTTGTTTAAACTAGTACAGACACATACATATACATAACTCTGTATATACAATCTTCATAAGTACTTTGTATAGACAAGGGCACACACACACATACATACACACACACGTACATATATTTTCATACCATATATAATTTGTATAAACTAGTACACAGACACACAATTATAGATATAAAATGCTTTATGTAGACAAAATTACTCTCAAATAATTACACATTAAAAAACATTATACATGACAAAAAAAGAACACTACAAAGAAATCTGATACATTATAAAATAAATGGGATGGGTTGGGGTCTCAATATATAAACTAAACAATTAATTCTGCTTTTTAAAAAAAAAAAAAATCAATGGAGACAACCTAGAAAAATTACCGATTTTCCAACCCTCACCCCCATTATTTGGAACCCAAAAGTAATTCTAGAAAACTTTCACAGCCAAAATCGTATTTTAATTAAACTATGATGTTGCTAAGGTTACAATGTTAAACTTCAAAACAACCAGTGCAACTTAGGTCAAAGAGAGTTTCTGTTATTAACAGACATGTTAGAAATAGCAACTAAATCTAATTTTAATTAAACTATCAGAACAACCAGTGCATCTATGTGTCATTGCTTGACATGCTAGAAATAGCAGCCAAATCTCGCTCAAATTACACCCTAGCATCCTAAAAAAGAACACATTGGAAAAAATGGTCTTAGGTGCACTGTGACACTTCATTTTGATTGTTTAATCAGAGAGGTAAGTGTGGTGCACATGACCCCTTTTCAGGGCCTCTGCAGCTAGTGGGATGGAGGAAGAAAGGAAGGCATTCTCCAACCAGAGACTGGGACCAAATGCTTGCAAAAGAGTGAACTCTAGTAAAGGTTCCGAAGGCCACATAGTGGTGTTAAACTGGTCGATAAATTTATTCTACCACCCAAAAGTGACTGAGGAAATGATGGGGTAGTCTCAGATAACATTACACAATGTGTCCTTTGTTAAAAATAAGTAGTAAGGTGTGATTTGAAGAAGATTTTACTGCCATTTCTAAAAGTTTGAGTGACTGTGTACAGAGTGAAGGAGTGTAGCTTAATGTTTAGCATGGACACAACCATAAGGTCATTTTTTTTTTGTTCACCTCAAGCAAGGCAATAAAGTCACTAAAATGCAATAGGTTACTAAAATGGGAAAAAGACAAGATGGAGAGAACATAATTCAAGAAGAGAGAAAATGACAATTGATGTTGCTTTAAAATTTTTGTAAATAATAGTAGCCAGGAAAGCAAGAAGCTGGAAAAGAATTCCATAGGTGAGATGTGTGAGGAAAGAAATTATCAGAATAGAATTTTCTATACATTGTATCCTTGAGTAAAATGTTTTATTTCAAAGTAAAGTGGTTGACATTAGGAAGAGAATCCAGCTATAGAAGCCACACCAAAATATGGGACATATGAGCAAGATCTGGTCTATCTGACCTCTCTAGTCTCGGGCCATAAAAAAACCATCCTGTGGAAAGAGGACATTAAATGATGAGAGAGAGGGAGAGATGTTCAACCTACATACAACAGTCAAGTTAATCTAAAGTTGGTCACATTTAAATATCAGGATTTTCATTTTACTTGTTCTGACACTTTGACACACAATATTTGTAATTTCACTCTACAAAGAAAATAGCATTCCACCAAATAATTGTTATTAGCTTTTGCAGTTAATTCCTAACAATTAATTATTTCTAACAGTTAATTATTAAACAGAAGCAGCTCATTCATCATCACTTTACAACTACTTTCCATGTTGACATGACATTCCATTTTTTGTGGTTTCTATGACTAGATACCTTTACTTACACCAATCACTTTACAGAGTACAGAATGCATTTTATTGTACTAGAGAAGTTATGCCCTTAGTGTGACTAAAGAGTCCTCCTGCCCTATGTTGTAACCATTCAATCAGAAACCATTTTACAGAGTGTACTGAATGCATTTCCTCATGCACCCAGACTAGTGAGGTTTATCTTATCAATTTCAAGACTTTAGAACTCTCTTTCTATACCCTACACTGTCACCATTTAATTGGCAACCATTTTATAAAATGGTACTGAGTGCATTTTATTGTGGCACCAATACTCACAAGGTTGTCTTGTCTCCTGTAAGACTAAAGAATTTTCTCTTACCACCCATAGCCTCTGTTCTCTCAATGCAAACATTACCAAGAGTGAGAATAAAATGGAAGTGATATCAAATAGAGTGGAACTGGAGAGAGTACAAATATAAGTGATGGGAGGGGAAACAAAATGATAGTATAGTAAGAGAGGGTATAATGGATAAAGGAGTGATAGCCACTTGCTGGTTATCGGTGGTTGATAGGAAGATAGACAGATAGCAGCATCAGTAGAGTATTCATTGTTCATTACCAGTTGTTTTTACTGTCATTACAGAATATAAAATAATTCTTCTGTATCTTATCATCATTTAACATCAGTGTTTTCCTGCTTGCAATAGCTGGACATGACATCACAGACCAAGTCAGTACTTAATTGGAGCTACTGACCTCTCAGATGGGCCACATACATTCCCACACTTTACAGAGTGCATTGGGTGCACTTCGTTGTGGCACCAACACTAGAAACACAACTGAAGAGTGCTCTCAAACCTTTGTTTGGCAAGTTTTCTATGGTCAGATGCTCATCTGATCACCAACAACTTTACAGAATGTACCAAGTGCAATTTTTCATGACACCAACACCAGAGAGGGTATAGGCCATTGTCAACCTCAGAAACTGTAGTTATACCTACATTATATTTATGTTAGATTTTCTAATATATGCTGTCTTGTACAGAAATATTTACTATTTAGTTACATCACCAGCAAATGCACAATATGCAAATTAGACTGGCCATTCTAAATTAGTTCTGGATTGTTTTTATATAAATGAGCTGCCACCACCACCTGCTTCACACAAGCCTGTGACCATTTTGGACTCAAAATCAGCACCAATGAGAGGACCTCAAGATCAAAGGTTGCAAAGAGGCTTAATATTTTCACCAGAGTGGCAGAAGAATTTCATAAAGACCTAGCTATCAGGCTGATAGGCTCAGCCAAGGATGACCACACGAGCATTGAAGAGCAGTGAACAACTTTCAGAGTTTCTGTCAACTCTACTTCTCTTGAATACTGTGGACCAGCAATCTGCAGAAATCAAGACTGGTTTGATGAGAATGATGAAGAGAAGCAGACAATTCAGAGAGCGCCAGAACAATACCACATCACAGTCAAAGAAAGATGTGTTTACCAGAGTCAGACAAAATGTGCAAAAGAAACTATGTGGGATGCAGGATGTTTGGTTCAGCAATAGGGCCAATGAAAGCCAAGCATATGCAGACAGTCAAGACAGCAAACGTTTCTATGGCACCTTGAAAATTGTATATGGACCCCAGTCCTCTGGCTCCTCTCCCATCATCAGTGTGAATGGACTTCAACTGCTGACAGAGAGAAAGCAAATTCTGGAAAGATAGATTGAATACTTCAACCATGTCTTCAATAGCTTCACCTCAATCAACAATGTGGTCATCGCTCACCTACTACAGGTAGCAATCAACCAGGATTTTGACCTCTCAACACAGGAAGTTGTCAGAAAAGCCATCAACCAGCTTCCCTGTAGTAAAGCACCAGGATAAGATGCAAACCTGGCTGAAGTCTGCAAAACAGGTGGCCCACTCATTATGCAAAAGCTGAGTGACCTCTTCCAATCTGTATGGAACAAAGGAAAAGTCTCGCAACAGTTGAAAGAGGCCAGTATAGTCCACATCTACAAAAGGAAAGACAATTGCCAGTCTTGTGACAGTCACTGGGGCATCTCCCTCTTGTCCATAGCAAGGAAATCATGGCTTGCATCCTACTCAATCTCGTTCTCAAGCATCTTGGGCAATAGCCTTCTGAGCACAGCGTGACACTACCAATATATTTGCTGCATGACAACTCTAGGAAAAATGCCAGAAGCAGCATTGATCTGTCTAAAGCATTCAATACCGTCAGCAGAGATGGCTTATGGAAAATAATGGAAAAGTTTGGCTATCTTAGCAGTTTCATCACAGTTGATGATGATAGTTTTAGATGATGGTGACAAGTCGAAAGTCTTTGCAGTGATGAACAGTGTAAAGCAAGGATGCATTCTTGCCCTTACACTTTTCAGTATGATCTCTGCTATGCTGCATGATCCTTCAGTGATTGCCAGAATGGCCTACATATCCGATACATGACTGATGGTGAGCTATTTAAACTCCAGTGTCTGCAAGGACTTAGGACAAATGAAGCCTTGTGCTATTTAAGTTATGAGGCTCCTTACTTGGGCCCTGAATGAGGTAAAAACAATTTTTTTAGCAAGATGCTCCCCCTGGCCAATGGGGCCCTGTGCTTAAGCACACATAAGCACAATGGTAAATCTGACACTGCTGCAAGCTGTCACAAAAGCTAGTATATATAACAGTTGTAAAGGGAAAAAATTATAAGAAGGTTCAACTATTTTAATAGTCAAACGTGCCTTGTAGCAGCTTATAATAAGTTAACATACTTTCGAAATTCAAATTTGCTCAATGCTTCATCAAACAATTGTTTCTTTGATCAGATATTATAATTTAGTCTATCAAAACTCTAAGAGATGTTTTGAAATGAAATGACCCTGATAATTCTATCAGAGTGGAGCTGTTAGTAACAAAACAGATGTCAATCATCCCTCTGGTTGATAATAGACAATAACATGGTTGTAGCTGACTATTATCAAAAGTTAAAAAGAAAATTGATCCGATATTTTCTACAGCTTCAACAGATTATTTTTTTATCTAAAATAAGATCTTTCATCAGTGTTAGTGTATAGTCAATGAGTAAATATGTATGCTAAAAATATATACCACACCTGTTTCACAGAAATGGCTGTGTGGTTAAGAAGCTCACTTCGCAATCACATGGCTTTGGATTTGATCTCATTGTGTGACAACTTGGGCAAGTGTCTTCTATAGCCACAGATTGACCAATGCTTTGTGAGTGAAATTGGTAGGCAGGAACTGAAGGAAGCCTGTTGTATGTATGTATGTGTGTGTATATATACACACAGTCGGGGTCCTGACTCTTTTCCCTATTTCCCACTCTACTACCCTAAGTATCGAGTACGTCTTCTTTTTGTGTGTGTGCATATATATATTTATATATATATATATATATATATATATATACACACACACACATGCATGCATATTCTCTCTCTCTCTCACTCTCTATCCTTCTCTGAAGAAATCTGCTGTATTCAGGCCTGGAGAGAAGATGGGCTCCACCAGGTTTAAATAATGCCCTATAAACGCTGTGTCAATACAGCGCCCCAACAACTCCCTCAGGAGTTATGGGACCATGCCATGCCACATATAAATATTATGAAACATAAGCAGAACAGAAACATATCTGTTCATAAATACAACTGAACTTATAAAGATGGTGAAGCCTAAGATGATCTGGGATCCTTTAGCTTTACATAAATATCTTGTGAGGTTTGTAAATTAAGGAGGTTTAAAAGGTACTTAACAACTAACGCTGCTCGGATAATATATACTCATATCTTCAGAGTCATGTATTATCCCAAATAATATTTTGGGATAATATATATCCTAAAACCCCCAGTCACTAGTTTGACCTCTGAAGGTAAAAAGACTTTTTCATTAAACTATGTTATGTTATTTGGAGGTTGCAAGTTGTGGAATAATTATTTCAACCATTTAAAGCACACAGATACTGTTATATCAACTTTAAATTTATTACATCCAAAAGTCTAAAGTCTGTCTCAAGCCAGGAGGTTCATCAGGCCAGTTTCATGGCTGGTTCATCAGGCTGATTTCATGGCGTGAAGCGACTGAGAATACAAGACTTCCCCTGGATAGGACGCCAGTCTATCACAGGGTTAAACCTCCAGTTATTGCTGGTACTCATTTCAAGCTGAGTATACTGGAACAATATGAAATGCAGTGTTTCGCTCAAAAACACCACACACAACTCAGCCCAGGAATCAAACCCACAACATTATGATTACACGTCCAACACCCTTACCACATGTCTCCACCAGTTTTATTATTATTTATTAAATGGAACAGTTAAAATTTGTCACACCTTCTGCAACCAGGTTACTGTGACCGCATGATCTCAGATCAAATTACTTGTCAAACAAGTACAACTTGTACTTGTCAAACAAGTACAACTTTGAAATTTGGATGTTAGTCATCTTTATATAGGGTTTTTTGTCAAACTTCAATACCACTGCCAAAAATCTCACACAGGATTGAGTTGACTGCCATACTACAAAAGACCCCTGTACCATTACAAGCACTGCAACACAAAATATGGATATGGCATGAGATTGGAGAGTACATGAGTGGGGAAAAAGGGGCCTTACACTCCAAATCAACAACTTTCAACCCCAAAATAACATAACATATGGTTTGACCCTTTAACATTTAAACCAGCTATCTCTTCAAACTGGCTGTAGCTGGCTGCTCATACTAATGTTAAGGTATTGTTCTCAAAATAAATAATATCAAAATCTCATAGATTCGATATTATATGAGATAAAGCCTTTACCATGAAAATATAGTAAATATAGAGTAATATAAATGCTAAAGGGTTAATGAAAAGTCTATTTACCTTCAGAGGTCAGACTAGTGACTGGGGAAGGATTTGTTTTAGGATAAACCCAAAATATTATTTAAGATAATATATAACTCTGAGGATATGAGTATATATTATCCAAACAGGGTTAGTTATTCAGTACCTTTTAAACCTCTTTAATTTACAAACTCCACAAAATACCTATGTGCCACGATAGAATGCACCTAGTACACTATAATGAAGTTGGTGATCAGATGGAAACAATATACAGTCAAGAAGATTCTTCAGTTTGACCGTGCATATGACAACCTCTAGTGCTGGTGCTATATTAAACTGTACTCTGATCATTCTGTAAAGTGGTAGTGCAGGTGACATGATAAAATCCACCAGTTACATCCTTAAAGCTATCCAACTATAAAAACTATGCCAAATACAGAATATATGAGGTCTCTCTGACCTGTCTAACCTTAGACTGTGACTATCCATCCAACACATGCCAGATGGAAAGCAGACATAAAATTATGATGAAAGCAGTGTAAGCAGAAACAGCAGTACACTGTACTCTAATGTGTTATGACTGGAGACAAGCTTTTCCAATTATTGTAAAATATGAATAAAACATTAAATTTTATATATGATGACACCGAAGCCATTTTTTATCAGTAAGTTCTGTAAAGTAATAAAAATTTATATATATGATGACATCTAAACTATTTCATATCACTAAGTTGTGTAAAAAAAAAAAAAAAAAAGTTATATAACTCTCTCTCTCTCTCTCTCTCTCGACAGAGAGAGAGAGAGAGAGAGAGAGAGAGAGAGAGAGAGAGAGAGAGAGAGAGAGAGAGAGAGAGAGAGAGAGAGAGTATATAAAATAAAAAACGAAGAATCAGTGGTTCATCAGAACTCAATTTATTACGTACTACAATTGTTTCTCCGGCGAACAGCTCGAGGTGCGATCTGTTTGTGGATCGAACCTGACTCTGGATTCGCAAGTTCCTCAGATGCGTCTAGTGATTTCGAATCAAATTCACTTTCTACTGGTAGAAAGAGAATTTGCTTCGATAAAACAGATTGCACCTCGAGCTGTTCGCCGGAGAAACAATTGTAGTACGTAATAAATTGAGTTCCGATGCACCACTGATTCTTCGCTTTTTATTTTATCATACTCTGCTCCGGCATACCGCCTATGGACGCATCCTAGCAACCATACGGCATATATATATATATACATATATTGTCTAATTCATGCTAGCGTGGAAAAATGGACGTTAAACAGTGGTAATGATACTGATATTACTGTTTAATCAGGGAGAAAAGCAATGTCTATGATCTTTTTTTATGTCAGAGATTGGTGGGTGGAAGGTATCCCCAAACCAGAGAGCTGGTCTGAATGCTTGTAACTAAGTGTACTCTGTACTCTGCTAAAGACACCCAATGGCCAGGAGAATGGGGTGTTAAACTGGATGACAGTTAAAGTTTACCAATGAAGTAGGCCACAGTAGAATTTGAACTCAGAATTTTCATAACAGTAATTGTAACTTCTATAAAGAAATGAAAAGTCATATAATTGTCCATGACCAGTTTTCAGACCATGCTGTGACTGATAGAAGGGCAGAAGGGAAGAAGGAATGCTTGCAACTGAATGAACTCTGATAAAGGCAACAGATTAAGTTTACCATCCAAGTAGGTCACAAGTAGATTTCAACTCAGAATACAGAGTGCTGGAACATATACCACAAGACACCTACCTCATCCAACACTAACAATCCCACCAATTCACCACCTTGAATTGGTAAACCCTGACAAGAATGAAAGACAAAGTCACTGAGATCCAAACAAATACTGCAAGTTATCTCCTCCGATACTCTAGCAATTCCACCAAGCCACCACCCTGGATTTGATACTTTATTTTAACACTGAAAGGATGAAAGAAAGTTAACCGTGGCAAGATTTGAACTCAGAGCAATGACAGCCAGAAAAAAATAACTACACTCTAATGACTACAAATTGCATATCCACCCGACCTCCCAAAAAATTCCAGATTTTTAGGATTCCACAAATAATATAAGATACTGAGATACAATATCATTAACATTGGTAGCAATGGTAATTCAGCAGTAAATCTAGCCTCCCTTGCCTACTTCTTGTTTAAAACATTTTCATCACCATATTTCTATTGAAAGATACTAAGGTTTTCAAATAATCAAGTATTTACAGATATTTAGTTATGTAACAAACTTTCTCATTATTTTAGAATATGGATTAACACAGGTTCATACATAAAATCACAATACTCTTCTCAATACCTATAACACCATGTTAGCGGTATTGTTCCTAACAACACGTGTGTGTGTGGTATTTGTTTGATTAAAATGACATTTCCACAATGTGATTTGCTTTATTTTTAACACATGGACTCAAATCAAGTTCAACTCTGAAATTTACAATACCTTCAAACCCCTAAAATATTAAAATTGCCCTGACACCACCCACGACCACAACGCCTTTAAGACGTACATGTGTTCACCATCACAACTCTAAGGCGAAGTATATACAGTAGTATGGTTGTGGTAGTAGTTGTGGAAGTTTTGTTATGATAGTGGTGGTCGATACACACAACAGAAAGAGAAGGGGGGGGGTACAAACGGGAGAGAAGAAAGTGATACTAGGACCATCTGGCCTACAACCATCCTTACGATCTGATTTAGATGAAATAGCTAACAGTAATACACACCATCTTATTGATCATTCAGCCAACTAGAAATAGCAAACAGATAAATCGCCATCAAACACTGGTGGAGTCGTAGAAGCACCGTCATATGGTGCATCTGCGGTATTTATACCTGACCAAACCCATTTCTCTCCAGGGCAGAATACAACCGATTTCTTCCAAAGAAAAAGAGGAGGAGAGAAAGAGATATAGATATAGTAGATATACTATGTCTAAAAAGAGACGATCGTTGTTGTTATGCTTTTTTATCATCCTGTTCAATGTGGCCTGGTGCTAAACAACAAATAATTGTTTAGGTGAATGCAGTGACCAGGTAAATAGGGTACATGCAGACACTCTACATCTGCTCAAAATAGAAAATGATTTTTTTTTAAATCCACCCCAAATCCATCGGCAGCAATCGATTATTTCCACATCTCACCTCACAGTGAAGGAGCATCTATGTGGTTGCCTGTTTTGCTAGAAATAGTAGCCAAATGTCCCTTAAAACACACTGGGCGATATAGTCCTAGATATACAAAAAGCAGGGTCGGATTAAGACCGTTAGAGACCCTAAGCACTGAAGAGATTACTGTCCTATATACTGTATATGTAACAAACTTTAATATACTCTACTGGAAAAATACACAACGGGGGCCCTCTGTTATTGAGGCCCATAAGCAGATGCTTATTTCTGTTTGATAGTTAATCTATGGCTGACAAAAGACAGGTCACGAAGAGAACGCCGTTGAACGCACGCCTGCTTGATCAGGGCTGACGTAAAGTTAGTTAAACAACTCGTTTTAATCAGACCGAGATAGAATTACCAAATGGTATTTTTAAAGATGAATAATAATACCACAGTTCCAGTGTGTCTATTTATAAAACTGACACACACAAACTATTGAATAGAGCCAATAGTAGAAAATTCTACTTGAAATAGCAACCACATCTCCCTCAAATCATACCCTACTGTCTTAAAAATAAACACATGCGATATTATGTATTTTGGAAAATGAGGAAAGTATCAAAGGCCATGACTGGTCTGCTTTGGGGTTAAAAACAATAACTATTAAATCTATTGAACCGTTAAGAATGGATATTAGAAAAAAACCGACAAGGAAACCATTTTGATAAAGTAAAAAGCGGGGTTTTAAAATTATACAATAACATACTATTTATTTAGGTTTGACAAGACAAAGTTTTCTGCCCCCACCCGACTTTGTTTCTTCATAACTTTCTTAATAATTCATATTTTATAACAATATTTTGCAGAGATACACTTTCGATGGTACAGATTGCGTTTATGGCGATCAATTCTTTTATTTTCTGCTTTTATTTCTTTTAATACTTTCATTATTGTATAGTTCTGTTCGTTGATGCTTTATTTCATCTACTGGACAGTTTCGATCTGTATATGTAGCAAGCTAAACTTATTTATGATACGTTTCAGTACTATGTTGATAATGAATCATATTCACTTGGATATTATAGTTTATAATAGAACGTAATATCATTTCTATATCTATGAATTGCGAAAGAGACAAATAAAACTTAGAAATAATATTATTACTTAATTTTCTCAACATTATTCTAATTTACACACTCGAAAAAGTATCTAACATTTCATAAAGGAATTTGCATTATTAAGAAAGTTATGAAGAAACAAAGTCAGGCTGGGGTATTAGAATTAAAGAAAATAATTACGTTATGAAATCGATTATTATTTGTAATGAAATAGAAGACAATTTCAAGGTATTTACTTTCTCGTTTTACTGAAATTTTAGTGGTACAGACTGGACAATATTGGGAGTCTTCTAAAATATCAAGTTGTACTACGTCCTTACTACTGTTAGTCCTTTCATAGTACGGTAATACTAGAGGATTTGAAATAGGATACAAAATAAACTACTTAAAATTATGATAGAAGAGATCTTATTAACGTTTATGTTTTAGGTCGAGAGAGGTCATGCAATACCCATAACCTTTTGTGGGTAAACCATGAACTGGTGATATAGATCGACTTTCAATTCCAATTGTTATTTCAGTTTCAATTTACCGCATGAAACTGCATTAGCAAGAGGGTCGATAAAATAAAGCACCAGTAATGCACTCGGTCGATTTAATCGATGTTCTCCTCCCCTCAAATTGTTGGCCTTGTGCCTAAATAAGAAATCATTATAAAAAAAGTATAAAATAGTACTATGACTGCTTCGCATTAAAAACTGAAGTTTTTTATTTAGTTTGCTGCAAATGTTCACTACGATCTGTCCATTAATATAGATACTACAAACATTTGAATTAACAAATCCGTTTTTAGATATTTTTCTATTAAATCATTACAATATATAAAGAGTTAAGGACATAAATACAACATATATTTCATCTTATTCGATCTTCCAACATACTGATCTACCAGATGTCTCGCTCCACCAACAGTTCGTATTTCCGATATTGTCTTCAATTCAGTGTATTTTTAAAGTATGTCGATTTATATAATGAATAATGGAAATCTAATAAATGATTTACAAAAGAAACTAATCAATAAGGAAAAATAGTCAGAAAGAAAGAAGACAGAAGGCATGCACACACTACTCCGAATGTTGGGTTTAAAATATTGAAGCCAGGTGAAATTCATTGAGCTGAGAGACTTAACCATTTTGATTTTCAACTGTTTTAAGTGTTTATATTCATCTAAAAACCCTTTATCATAACTTTATGTAAGAACCTTTGTTGTTTTCCAAATATCATCTTAAAAACGAGAAAGTTATATTACTAAATCCCTCTAAATCCACGATTATTTTAAAACCATAGTGTCTTTCATTGGAAATATCGTAACGAACAGATTAAGGACTGAATTTTATTTGTATTGATTTGCGAGTGAGACAGGATATAAGTGATGAGAGGAGTAGTTGTGTGTATCTATAACAAAGTATTGGGAAAACATGACAATACACAAATACACAGCTTGGTTAGATGAGAGAAACAAAAATTGTGTCGTAGCAACTCGAGAAAAGAGTGAGTGGGAGAGAGAGAGAAGACAATAAATTGTTGTAGCAACTTGAGAAGAGAGAGACGGGAGTTAAGACTACGTATGTGAAGCTAATAATGTTGATGACAAGAAGTCGGATGACTTTAGTTTTTTTTTAGATATGTCTATGTATGTGAATGTATATGTAAATACGTGTCGATCTGTGTATATAAAATGTTATGTGTACATATGTGTCTATGTATGTGCAAAAGTATATGTAAATATGTGAATGTATATGTACATGTGTCTATGTATGAGCAAAAGTATATATATGTGAATGTATATGTACATATGTCTATAATGTGCTTGTATACGTAAAATGTGTGAGTGTCACACACAAAATAATTACAACCAAATATATATAAAGCCACAATAATAAAAATGAAAAGCAAATCTACCTCAAAGGAAATATTGAGAAAAATTAAATAATGTACAAATTGATTAATATACAGATGTCTTTCTCTGCCACAAGACCACTTTCATACTGGAAGAAAAAGAGTCAACCAAATCGAACGCAATATGCTACTGGTATATATTTTCATGACCCATTAAAGAAAGACTAGTAAAAGAATTTGAACAAAAGAGAATTGAAGAAACTTGGGCTTTTAGTCTGTCGAATAGTCATAAGAGTGTGTGTATATAAATAAATGTGTGTGAGTCTCGGGTTCAATCGGGGGTAACCACAATAAGTAAGGTACTCAATACATTAGTAGAGTATATACAACATTTAATATAGAAATGGCTTTTACAGGACTAGAACTGTTTCATATATAATACAAACACATGTTAATGTGAGAGAGGGGGCTAATTGAAAACGAGTGTCTACATCACTAAGAAGTACGTAGCCTATCTATCCCAACAGATATTCAATCAACTTTGCCTGTAATTCTGAACATATTTATCTTATTAATATATTATAAATTTCATCCTGTTTGTTATTTTAGATTAGTTTTATTATCATCCATTCTCGAATTTATGTCCAACTTTAGCCCATCCTAAAACCACGGAATTACGGAATTTCATCAAAATTATATACATATATATATATATAATTCACATACGTACACTATTTTGTATTTATTTTGCAAGATCCTTAATGTGAAATCGTGTTGAAACAGTTACACTTTCAGAGGGTCATGACCCTCACAAAGTATAACAATATATATGCAAACACACACACACGTATACATACATACACACATGTGTGTGTGTGAAATGTTGCTGGTTAAGACCAGTAAGACCATGATTCAATTTATTACTCTTTGCTATTGAAACGGTTAAAGCTTAACCGTTAGTTAGAAAATCCTCATAATATATATAGGGCGATTATGGCCTGATAAGTTCATCTTAGTACCAGTATAGTGGGTGGATTTTAATATTTTATTTAACTGGATTTTGTAGGGCATATTTTAGCTAGTTTTTAGAGTTGTTGGGTGGGGTTGTGTTAGGAAATATATATATATGTATATATATATTTAAAGGTTAAACAAGGTTCAATGAATAAATCAAAGAATGAGTTTTACAATAGATTGGAAGCACTCAACAAAATTTGGTTTTCCGGAGTTATTAATGTTAATTCAAAATATTAACAAAAATAGACATTCGTGTGATCAAGTATATTTTATTATACATATTTCAGAGGTACTGAGCTATCTTCAACAGTACGTCCTCATCAGATAAAATAAGATGATGCATGACATACCCTCACTTAGTAGATGGTTAAGATTCAGTCATGGTAGTGACCGTCATTACCATGACTGAATCTTAACCATCTACTAAGTGAGGGTATTTCATGCATCATCTTATTTTATCTGATGAGGACGTACTGTTGAAGATAGCTCAGTACCTCTGAAATATGTATAATAAAATATACTTGATCACACGAATGTCTATTTTTGTTAATATTTTGAATTTATATATATATATATATATATATATGTCGCATAGGTTATTCAAACGAAAACTAAAAAAAGAACAATTTTTTTAAAGTTTCGTGATTTACTACAAAAATAGTGATTTAACGCCTTCAATGACAGAAAATATTAGGAGGCCAGTGCAAAATACTTAAAGGAGTGTTGTTCACCAATGGAGTGGCTTTTGTTATTTTCCCTTTCGAAAAAAGAAACACTACAACACAGGATTCGCTAAAGATAAATATTGGAAATGTTCCTTCATCATGTATTACATAACATGGTTTGGTGTGGAATATAAAGATGGGGGAAGGTTGGAGTAATATAGAGAGTAAAAATATTGAGAAAACGAACGGGAGAGAAAACCTTCGAGATATGTATCGTTATATAGATTGACATTTAGAAAATATTACACGAAATTAATAAAATATTACTGCAAATATTAGTTTTCTTACTGAAGAAGATACAATGAACATCTATATATTATATAAAGAATATGAAAATATAAAGTATCTCTTTTTCTGTGAGCTGTTCTTCGTTAAGAGTAATGCTGGTTTAATGTCTCGATAGTAAAAAACGGAGCATGAAATATAATAAGGATATGATAGTGTGGGTGTCTTTTATAATATATTCAATTTGCCGCCAACAAAGATAGGTTGTCACTAAGATGAAAATAAGATAAACACTGCAAACCTTTTGACTGCTGGTTTGTCGTCAGAATATCTTGGTTTTGCAGTCGCATCTATAAATGTCCCGAGCTATTGGTAATCACTCGTTACTGTGTGTTTTAATCATTGTATTTGTGTAGTTATGATATCCTAGATATTGTGTCATTAGACGTGATTGTTATCTCTCCACAGGAAACTATGTAAAAATAACAATTGTCGTTCACTTACCTTTGCAACACCTGATTAACAAATATCCGCCAGAGACGGTGTCAGCGGAAAACAATATCCTCCTGATAATATGACCAGATTTCATCACAATATAACTGGCCTTTTTATTTACGTTATCTCCGTCCTTATAACAATCGTTGAACATTATCAAATATATACAGACCTTAAATAAATTTTTACAATAAAATACTAAAATGAAATAGCTTTACATATGTTGCCAATAATCATGTAATAGCTTTTTACTATAGCCTGCTGTTTTTTTTTTAAACATTGTTGTTTCACAGTCTATAACAACTTTTCGATATAGTTTATTCAAATTTCGGATTAAAATAACGGTGAAAATAATATTAAACCTAACCTTGTCATAAGTATTCAAACATTATAGAAAGTTCGTTTAAAATATGACACGTGGAATCGGTTTGACCAAATGTTGTGGGTGTAAGGAGTCCACAAAGAAAATAGCTACTTACCAGCGGTGAAAGAAGAAACTCAACGAAACCTGCTGCTACAAAGTTTGTAAGAAAGAATCACATGGACACGAACTGGTAGGCGTCAGGCTTGTGTAAAATAAATATAAAATAAAAATATTCTTTTGTTCTTTTTTTTACGGAATAAAACTTATACATTGAGATGTCTCTCGACACCAAAAACTGAATTCAACAAAAGATAACTGACTGAGTCTGCTTTGTTTTTAGATGTGATTGTTGTCTATAAATATCTAGTTTAGATACAATTGTTTAAGCCTGTACAAACACGATTGTCTGATACAATTGTTTAGGCCTGTGCACAAATGATAATCTACATTTAGAAAATACTTTAAATTTAAACTTTTAGAGATTAAATGCAAATATAATTTACTGGATATCACTTTAAATCTAAATTCAGGAAAATATATCCCCTACAACTCATATACACAACATCTAGTATACTGGAACACTACATCATTGGATAAATATATTTGAAGCTTCTAAGTCAAATAAAAATAAAAGATAGCATTAATATAAACTAGGCAATCCACATGATAACAGATCAAATAGGTTCAACCCTGTCTATCAGAGAAATTGAACATCCTGACAAAGGATTATATACAATTAAATAAAAAGTTAGAGTTGGTCTCAAAGTGCAAACACAAAAATCAGTGTCACCTGAGACAGTTTCAACTACAGAGAGGCTAAATCCATAAAACTACAGTATTTGTAATTCTAAATGAGGATATATCAGTTCAAAGTGAGAATAGCTATTTCAAAATGCACACGTCAGATCAAAGTGGGAATAACAGTTTCAAAATGAATACATATTACAAAATGAGTACATATCACTGGGCTTATACCAAGTAAACAAAACATAAATTGATTTGATTTAATTAGCCAAGAATACATGATGTATCTTCTCATATAGAAAATGTAGCTGGGAAGACTTTTTCATTTGGAGAATATAATGCTATAAACAAAACAAATTGAAAAGATGACTTTTTTTTTTATTAAACCGTAATTAGTTCATTTTCAATCATTGTATTAATAAAATTTGACAGTATGCAGCTTCTAAAATCATTGCATGAAGATAGTTTTCAGGTCCTGTATGGCACCTAATAATTTTAGAGTTAAATTTCTTATTCTTTAACCCTTTAGCATTTACATTACTCTATATATACTATTGTATTTTTGTGGTAAAGGTTTCATCTTATATAATTATCTCACATTATCTATGAGATTTGGATATTATTTATTTTGAGAACAATACCTTAACATCAGTTTGAGCGGCAAGTTACAGCCAGTTTGAACAGAAAGAGGTGAGAGAACTCTGGCCAGTAGACAAATAGCATCAAGAGAACGTAGAACAAAGTAGATACAAAAGTCTAACGCTGCTTGCAGTCAACTCATAGATTGTTGTGGCCTTGGGTCAGTGTCATTGTTGCACTTACACCTGAAAATACAGGAAAATATGACAACCACATGATTTTTTTGTCTTGTTACTGGACAGATAAAAACTCATAATTAATCAGGCAAGTTCACGTTGTTGACATTACAAACGATGTTACAGAGTTATTTCAGACTCTTCATATTTCAAAATATCATAGTCAAATCTTTTGTGTTAATCTCATTTTGAAATCATTGTTTTCACTTTTAATTGACATGGCCTTATTTGAACTGATAAATCTTCACTCAAAATTACAAATACTTTATGTACATCAATACAACAACAAACATTTTAAGGTCATTTTCCCAAATGAAGCAGGAATTAGCCTTTCTGACCCCATGACAAGCTTCATTTTGCTCTATCATCCCCTCCTATGTTATATTTAGCTGTTGTCTTTCTTGGTCTTCCCTTTCCTCCACCTGCTCCCACATTCATTTCAATCACTCCTCTCACCCAGTCACTTCCATCCTTCCCCAACACATGATCCAACCATCTCATTCCATTTCTCTTTACAACATCCATCACTAGTTCTATTCCCATCATCATCATCACCACCATCATCGCTGTTTAATATCTATTTTCTATGCTAACATAAGGTTAGATGGATTGTCATTTTCTGAGATTTGACAGGACAGATGACCACAGCTTCTATCATCCTCTACCATTCATTATTTGCCTTCCTCTCCCTGAACAATACTCCAATCAACCACTGGACCATTCTCATTTCCAGTTTTCATTACATAATATCTCATTCTCATAGATCATGGCACTTTTCTATATACATCAATCACCAAGAAAAAAAAAATGTTTTTAGTTGTGGAAACATCTAGTGTCTTGGGTCCCTACTTAATACAATTGGGATTGAGATAGATGATGATGGTGATGATGACAATAATTGTTTCAGACAGATGGCTAGATAGATTGATGAAGGGATTGATAAACATAAATATTTAGACACACTGACAGACAAACATACAAGTGTGGTAGACAGATAGATTAATAGATAGATAGATAGATAGATAAATTTCTATTTATTTGCCACGAGGGCACAAAAGAAGGGGACATTTACACAGTGGGGGAGTTTACATAAATCGAGTAAAGAAAAAAGGAATAACAATAATAATATAACAATAAAAAGTCCTCAAAAGGGAGGGGGCGTGTTGGGGATTGCACATACCCCCGAAAAGTGTGCAACTCTTTTCGCGGGGGAGGCGCTCCCCCTTTCCTCTTCACTTCTTCACCTACAGAACAATGTAGAGAGAAGGCCCATTTACACGGGCCATTCTCGCTTCTTTCACCCACCTTTCATAAAACTGTCTGGGACCAAGCACTTCTCTCTCCATCCTGATTCTTCTTCCGAAGTGGTATCGGAAGAAGTAAACCAGGTGATGGCCGGAGAGAAAGTCACCCGACCTCAGACCTTTCAGGCGCGTCCACCACACAACCTCTTTCATCATGGCTATTACGCACAGAAAGACCGCCTCTGCTTCATTTCTGAAGGGAGGAGGCGGCTTGATGTTCACCACAGACTCGGCGGTTAATCGAATCGGCGCCACACGCGACAGCAGTCGTTCGACGTAGCCCCACAGATCGGCAACGCCCGGGCAGTGTACCAGTGCATGCGCAACGGTTTCCTCGTCGCGCACGCATCTGGGACAGATCTTTTTCGCGGGATCCCTGCCCGGGCGCCCGTGTCTGTAGAGCTTTTCTCGAACGGGCAGAGCCCCCCGGTAACACTGCCAGGCTAGGGACCTCTGGAAGTTGTCCATGGGTCCCGGGCCGAAAGTTCTACCGAACAGGCTGGCCAGTTCGTCCTCCTCCATGCCTAGCGACTCTCCAAGGGTGTCGTCGCCCCTGCTAGCCACCAACCCTCTATAGAATGTCGAGGTGGATTCTCCACTGACAGTCGGGTCCGCTTGCCAGATAGCCGTGAGCACCTGGGCACACTCGGTGTGCCAGTTGCCCAGTTTTCTCGGTCTTTGCTTCACCCAGGATTGCAGTTCGGTGAGCGAGACGAGCTGTGGGAAGGCTCGCCTCACAAACGGGGCCCACACCGGCTGACCGTTGAGGAATACCTGTAGATGCCGTAGCCTCAATGCGTGCCTACACATCAACAGCCACGGCATACCCAGCCCTCCTTTCGAAGGGTGCTGGCAGCAGATGGATCTCCTCACCATGGGAGGCCGCTTCTTCCAGAGGAACTGGAAGAGCATGCGTTCCATGATGGTGAGCTTTTCCTTGGGGCAAGGCACGACGGTCAGGCGGTAGTAGATGACGGACGCTATGTAAGCGTTCGTCACCTCCGCCCGACCTTTCAGTGATAGTTTGCACTTGGCCCACTTCTGGGTCAGCGCAAACACCCTGCTCGTCACCTCGCCCCAATTCTTCTCCACCTGGAGGTCCGGTCCGAACCAGACCCCGAGCAGCTTCACCGGGCCCTCCGTCCACCGCCCGACGACACCGTCTAACGGCATCGGTTTGCCCCTCCACGTTCCGAGTTGCAAACCGACTGACTTGTCCTGGTTCAGCTTAGCCCCCGTCAGCCTTTCGTATTCCTCCAGTAGGGTGGCGATCGCCCCGATTTCCGAGGCGTCCGCCACCATTACTGTTACGTCGTCGGCATAGGCCAAGACCGCTTTGTGCAATCCCGGTTCCAGGGGTATGCCCCGCAGCAACTCCAACTTCCGCAGCAGTGGCTCGAGAGTCAATACGTACAGAAGGGAGGAGAGGGGGCACCCCTGTCTGATGGATCGGATGATTTGAAACGGCTCCGAGAGGTAGCCGTTTACTTTAATCCTAGAGTAGATGTTGCCACTGTGCATGGCAGAAATCCAGCCCCTGAAAACGGGTCCGAAGCCCGCCGCCGCTAGCACCGCATCCAGGTAACCATGGTCGACCCTATCGAACGCCTTAGATTGATCCAAGTTGATCAGGGCCCCACCAAAGCCGGGTTCGTAGCCAACCCTCTCTATGATGTATCGCATGAGGTGGAGGTTGTCGTGAATGGACCTGGACGGGATAGCGCATGTCTGCGCGTCTCCCACCAAACCACCCACCACAAGCGCCAACCTCTTCGCCAACACCTTGGCCAAAATCTGTAACTCTGCATTCAGCAGAGTTATGGGCCTAAAGTTACTTAAGTCGTCCCCCTTGCTCTCGTCCTTCCTCACTAGCGTGACCACGCCCTTGGTCACAGAACAGGGAATTCTCCCGTTCTGTTGCCAGTTGCAATAGACAGCCTCGAGGAGTTCGGAGAACAAGACCGGCATAGCTAAATAAAGTTCGTATGGTAGACCATCGAGACCCGGGGATTTGCGTCTGCTGCATTGGCTGAGCGCTTCCCCGATTTCAGTGGCTGTGATTGGCCTTTCGCAGCACTCCGCTTCGCCGCTCGAAAGACGCGGTAGACCGTCGAGGTATGGACCGAAGTCCACATCCCCGTCCGGCCCCCCGCCACCTCCGAACAGTCGAGCAAAGTGCCTTTGAAAGGTCTCGCACATTCGCTCAGGTTCAAGGATCACCCGTCCATCCTGGTCTCGCAAAGACCGAATGGTGGATTTAATCCCACTCTTGGCTTCTGTCACGCGGGCCCAGCTAACAGCTTTGGTCCCCTCGTTTCCTAAAGCACGTATTTTACTTCGGACAACGCAGCCTTCGTGCTTCGCGTCAAAGAACTGGCTCAATGCCGTTCTCGTCGCTAACACTCTGGCTACGTCTCCGCTCCTAATCGCCTCTTCTAGTTTATCTGTTAACTCCCTTTCCCTCCTATTTCTATTCGCCGCTAGTTCCTTACTGTAACCTATCGAATTTACTCTAATCTCTCTCTTTAGAGATATCCACCACCTACTGTTGACGATCGCTCCCGTCAACCGCATCTTAACTAAGCTACTAATCCGGTTTCTGTAATCTTTCTTTGTCGGTAAGGACAAGTTCATCTTCCAGTAACCGGGACCCTGTCTATGCGTTCTATCAAGGTTGACCACGCAGGTCACTAATTTGTGATCTGAATAGCCAACCATGATCAGTTCTGGACAACTAAATACGTCCCTATCCTTACTCCTAACCAAAAACCTATCTAGGTACGATCTAGATTGTCCACTGCGGTTTGCCCAGGTCCAGGTTGGCGCAGTTGGACAATCTAGTCGAAATCTATCGACCAGGTCGAATCGATCGAGTAACCCCTTGAGGCTGCTACACCCCCCCTCTATCGGGACATGCCCCTGCATAGTCCCAACGCGCATCTAGGATTCCATTCCAGTCCCCCACTAAAAGCAGGGAACGCGACGTTCCTAGAAAAGTCTCCAGACGCTGGAAGAAGTCGGCTCTTTCCGCCCCGAAGGGAGAATAAAGACCGACCAGTCTGAAAGCCCCGCCTTCACCGCCTCCGACGTCCAGCACCAGTAATCGACCCCCCGGGTCCGAGTGAACAATCTGTACGTCGAGAGTCAGACGTTTATCCAGCAGTACGGCAACTCCCCCCCCCCGCCTCCGGGTTGACAGAGAGATGCGTGCATCTCAAAGTCATCGAAGGCGGGCGCCAGCTGTCTCACGCTGCTGATCCGACTCTCGCAAACAACCATCACATCTATACTTTGTGACCTGAGGTCACTTAGAAGCTTTGCTTGCTTCCAAGCTGAGCCCAGGCCACGCGCGTTCAAACAGCCAACTCTCAATTGATCTATTTTGGTGTTGAAAGTGAAGAAAGAAAAGCACTTACCTCTCCGGGTTGCGTAATTTCCATGGCATCAGGTGTGTTGGGTGGAGGGATGTTTTGTGGTGGTGTGGGAGTACACGTGTGTGGTGGGGTTGGGGTATTTGGAGTTGTGTCAGGGAGAGGGACGGTTATGGGGAAATCTTTCAAGAGGACGCGATTCAACGGTTTTAAACAGGGGGGGCTCACGTCCCGTCTAAATTGTTCTTTTAAGGAACGATAAAGGTCCAGAGGGACCTTTATCATTTTTAAATGGGTGAAGTTCTCTGTTGAGATAAAGTTTGGCCCTTCGGTCTGCACCATAGGGTTATTGTTTATTAATTTAACCAGTTTTTTGTTTTCTTTATTTATATATGTGTATTGCAACGTCTTTTTTTGTGATGCTGTCAATGTTTCGGAGAGGGGAGGCGCAGATTTATTTTTGTTTGTTGAGGGTGGGGTGTTTTTGATTGGAGTTGGTGTTTGTGTGTGGGTTATTTGTGGTGTGCTGGGTGTGTGTTTTCTTTTTTTTCTTTTAACTTGTCTGAAGGCTTCTCCTCCTTCTTCTTCAGAAGTTGGGGGAAACTCTTCAGCGCTAGGTGGGAGGGACGTGTTGTGTGGTTGTTTTTTTTTTGCGGGAGGGGTAGATTTGTTACTGTTTTTTTTATTATTTGTTTGGAATGGGTTTTGTGGTGGTGGTGGTAATGTTTGTGTCGTGCTTGTGGTTGGTGATGGTGGTGGTGATGTTTGTGTTGTGGTTGGTGGTGGTGATTTTTGTGTCGTGCTTGTGTTTGGTGCTGGTGGTGGTGATGTTTGTGTTGTGTTTGTGGTTGGTGGTGTCTGTATTTTGTTTGCTGTGTGTGGTATTAGTGTATTTTTGGAGGTGGGTGGTGTTGGTGTACTGTTTGTGGTGGGTGTGGGCAATAGTCCTTTTTGGGGGATACGTTTCGGGCAGTTAGCCTTAACGTGTCCCCTTTCCATGCATAAATAGCATGCTGGTCTTCTCCCCTCTACAATTATGTCTATTGGGGTAAGGTCATCCAGCCAGATGTGATCCGGGATTTGTGCTATTCTTTTGGGCCTCATTTGGACTAGTATGTCGAGGCCCATTCCCAGGAACGCATCTCCAGTTGCCTTCCCCATTGACAGCATTGTGTCTTTGCCCATATCAATGAAGCCAGCAATAGCCCACCAGAAGTCCATTGTGGGCAGCATTGTTTTTACTTTTACTCTCTGTGTTCTTCTACCCATGTAGGAGGGATAGAAGCTATATGTTGTCGACGAGAGTGGGCTTAGGGAAAGCTTCTCCGCCGTTTCTTTGTCTCTTGTTAGGACCGAAATGCTGCCATAGAGTCGGTCCTTTCGTATGAAGAGAATATTCTTCATATAGTCTTTTAGGACTAACTCTATTTCCATTTGGCTGGGCTGTGCTGGCTTTCTTGTCTGGTTCAGTATAGTTCTGTAGAGAACTGTGTTTTCTGCTCTGGCTTTCTTGAATTCTGGGGGGGAGTTAATGGAAAACATTCCGTTCTCCCCCAAAACAATGTGTTTCTTTGCTTCGGCCAGTTTTTCTCTGGCGGCAGTTAGGTCAATTGGTGTGTATGTAATGGATTGTTTTGTTTTCTGGGCGAAAGTTGCCCTGTTGTTATTTGTATTATTTTCTGTTTGTTTGTTTTCTGTTTGCTCATTTTCCTTAACATTTGTTTTTTCATTTTCTTTGTTTGTTTCATTGTCTATTTTTGTTGTAATTATTTTTTGTTCTTCAGACTTGGGGGGCGTGGCAGAGCTAATGGCAGACATGTCTGCCATCTTTTCCGCCATGCTGCCAAGAAAGAAATTTTTCGGCAAAAATAGATATTTATTTTACCCCCTAAAAAGGGGGTAAATGCAAAAATGTTTCCCTAAATAACAGGGGTTAGTGTTCCAAATGTGTTGCACTAAAAAATTTATCCGGTACTTACAATAGTAAGGGTAAATCCCGATGGAATAGCGGAGCCGATGCGAAGCGTGTCTTACTCTATCAAGATAGATAGATAGATAGATAGATAGATAGATAGATAGATAGATAGATATGTAGACAGGAAGTTAGATAGAAAGCTAGGTAGATAGGTATGTAGACTGGCAGATAGATAGATAACTTTCTTTTTATTTGCCACCAGGGCATCAAAAAGTCGGACAAGTACAATGGGGGGAGTTTACATAAAAAGGCGTCCTCAATAAGGAGGAGGCAATAACAAGATATAAAAATAAAATAAAATATAACAAAAATAAATTTAATAACAAAATCCTCAATAGGGAGGAGGCGCCTTGGGGGTTCGCACACACCCCTCAAAAAAAGTGTGCAACCCTTCTCAGGAGCACAGAGAGGGGGTGCTCCCTTGATCTTTCATCTTCCTCACCTACAGTCTGATGTAGAGTGAAGGCCCATTCACACGAGCCATTCTCGCCACTTTCACCCATCTTTCATAAAAACGGCTGGGGTGCAGCACCTCTCTCTCCATCCTGATCCTTCCGAAATGATATCGGAAGAAACGGACCAGTTGTTGGCCAGAGAGAAAGATGTCTGACCTTAGTCCTTTCAGATGCGTCCATCATACAACCTCTTTCGCCATGGCTATTACGCACAGAAACACCGCCTCTCCTTCGTTTTTGAAGAGGGGAGGCAGCTTGATCGTTACAATAGACTCGGTGGTCAACCGGATCGGTCCCACCCTTGACAGCAGTTGTTCGACATAGCCCCACAGATCGGCAATGCCCGAGCAGTGTACCAATGCATGTGCAACGGTTTCTTCGTTGCACACGCACTTGGGACAGATCTTCTTCGAGGGGTCCCTACCCGAGCACCCGTGTCTGTAGAGCCTTTCTCGAACGGGCAGAGCCCCTCGGTAGTACTGCCAGGCCAGAGACTTCTGGAAGTTATCCATGGGTCCCGGGCTGAATGTCCTACCGAACAGGTTGGCCAGTATGTCTTCCTCATGCCTAGGGCTTCTCCGAGGGCGTCGTCGCACCTGCTAACCACCAGCCCTCTATAGAATGACGAGGTGGATTCTCCACTGACAGCCGGGTCCGCTTGCCAGAGAGCCGTGAGTGCCTAGGCACACTCGGTGTGCCAGGCGCCCAGTTTTCTCGGTCTTTGCTTGACCCAGGATTGCAGCTCGGTGAGCGAGACGAGTCTGGGAAAGGCTCGCCTCACAAACGGGGCCCACACCGGTTGACCGGTGAGGAATACCTGGAAGTGCCATAGCCTTAGTGCGTGTTTACGTATCATTAGCCACGGCATCCCCAGCCCTCCTTTCAAAGGGTGTTGACAACAGATGGATCTCCTCACCATAGGAGCCCGCTTCTTCCAAAGGAATTGGAAGAGTACGCGCTCCATTTTGGCGAGCGTTTCCCTTGGGCAAGGCACAACGGTCAGGCGGTAGTAGATGACGGACACTATATAAGTGTTCGCCACATCCGCCCGACCTTTCAGGGACAGTTTGCACTCGGCCCACTTCTGGGTGAGTGCAAACACCCTGTTCGTTACCTCACCCCAGTTCTTCTCCACCTGGAGGTCTGGTCCAAACCAGACCCCAAGCAACTTCACCGGGCCCTCCATCCAGCGCCCGACGATGTCATCGGAGGGCATCGATCTGCCCCTCCACGTGCCGAGTTGCAGACCAATCGACTTGTCCCGGTTCAGCTTAGCCCCTGTAAACCTTTCGTACTCCTCCAGTAAGGTGCCGATCGCCCCGATTTCCGAGGCCGTCGACACCATTACTGTTATGTCATCAGCGTAGGCTGACACTGCTTTCCGCAATCCTGGTTCCAACGGGATGCCCTGCAACAACTCCAACTTCCGCAGCAGTGGCTCTAGAGTCAACACATACAGAAGGGAGGAGAGAGGGCACCCTTGTCAGATGGGCCGCGTGATTTCGAACAGCTCTGAGAGGTAGCCGTTCACCTTGACCCTAGAGCAGATGCGGTTGCTGTGCATGGCATTGATCCAGCCCCTGAAAACGGGTCCGAAGCCTGCCACTGCTAGCACCGCATCCAGGTAACCATGGTCGACCCTATCGAACGCCTTAGATTGATCCAAGTTGATCAGGGCCCCACCAAAGCCGGGTTCGTTCCCAACCCTCTCTATGATGTATCGCATGAGGTGGAGGTTGTCATGGATGGACCTGGACGGGATAGCACATGTCTGCGCATCTCCCACCAGGTTACCCACGACAAGCGCCAACCCCTTTGCTAGCACCTTGGCCAAAATCTGTAACTCTGTATTTAGCAGAGTTATGGGCCTGAAATTATTATATCGCCCCCCTTGTTCTCGTCCTTCCTCACTAGCGTGACTACGCCCTTGGTCACAGCACAGGGAATTCTTCCGTTCTGTTGCCAGTTGCAGTAGACCGCCTCGGGGAGATCGGGGAACAAGTCCGGCATAGCTAGATATAGTTTGTATGGAAGACCATCGAGACCCGAGGATTTGCGTTTGCCGCATTGGCTCAGCACGTCCTCTATCTCAGCGGCTGAAATCGGCTCCTTGCAGGACTTCGCCTCCCTGTCCGAGAGACACGGAAGGCCGTCGAGGTATGGACCGAAGTCCACTTCCCCAACCGGCTCCCCGCCTCTTCCGAACAATCTGGCAAAGTGCTTTTGAAAAGCCTCGCACATCTGCTTAGGTTCAAGGATCACCCGTCCATCCTGGTCTCGCAAAGACCGTGGATCTACTCCCTCTTTTGGCTTCTGTCACGTGGGCCGAGCTAACAGCTTTGGTCCCCTCGTTTCCCAGAGCACGTATTTTGCTTCGGACGATGCAGCCTTCGTGTTCCGCGTCGAAGAACTGGCCCAGGGCCGTTCTCGATGCTAGCACTCTGGCCACGTCGCCACTTCTAATTGCCTCTTCTACACTATCTACCAACTCCCTTTCTTTCCTATTTCTATTTGAGGCTAACTCCTTACTAAATTCTATAGAGACTACTCTAATCTCTCTTTTGAGAGATCCCACCACCTGCTGTTGACGATGGCGCCCGTCAACCGCTCCTTAACTAAAGTGCTAATCCGGTCCCTGTAAGCCTTACTTGCCGGTAAGGACAAGTTGAGCTTCCAGTAACCGGGTCCCTGTCTATGCGTTCTGTCAAGGTTGACCATGCAGGTCACTAACTTGTGGTCTGAATAGCCAACCATGCGCATTTTTGGACAACTTAAAAAGTCCTTATCCTTATTTCTAACTAAGAACCTATCTAGGTACGACCTATATGATCCGCTGCGGTTTGACCTGGCAGTCCCTCTACAAAATGGTACAAAAATGAAAGTTTACAGTCAAGAATTTCTATAGAAATTTAAGCAGAACTTTAACAAAATGCTTGTAATATCAGAACTCTGATCTCTCAATCCTTAAAAGTAGCAGTTCTACTTCGAGCAACTCTCTGATCTTCTAGCTATGCACTCTATCAAGTAACATTACTCCAATGACCCTTCAGAGGAACCCCATTCCGGTCGCTTATATTTGTGATCACATTCTTACAATCATTACCCTCCTTCTTCTTCTTCTTCTTCGTCTTCTTCTTCTTTGCCCACATATTCCTGGCAGATTCTTCAGACATTCCTTCCAGCAAGTCCTGTCAGAAGCAACCATCTCCAACTGATCCGGCTAAATCCTCAAGCGTGACCAGCTAAGCTCCCATTATTTTCAAAATATATTGAAACACATGACCTATGTATTTCATTAGACATATGGTAACAAAAGGGTTAAATGCCCCAGGCATACTACATGACACAAAGACACTCCTATTAGTCCAACAATAGTTGAGAACCTAAGGAAGATATATTTAACCCTTTAGCATTTACATTACTTTATATTTAGTATTGTATTTTCGCAGTAAAGGATTTACCTCACATAATTATCTCACATAATATTGAATCTATGAGATTTTGATATTTTTTATTTTGAGAACAATACCATAACATTGGTATGAGTGGCCGGTTTAAATGCTAAAGGGTTAACATATAAATATTGAAATAACTTGCTATAAAAAGAAAGTTTTTAAGCAAAAATGAACAGAAATATTTGTTTTGAGATTATTAATAGAATATTGGATGAATGCAGTTAATGTTAGATATATGACATATGTTAAATAAGTTATGTATGTTATATATGTCATATTATATGTCATATATGTTATGTATTGTTATGTGATGCTTATTTAGATGGATGGGTGTGGCATAGAGTAAGCATTTGAAAAGAGCAGATATCACCAGTGATAAACAGGAAGTAAAGTGAAAATATACCTTCTTGATATTAGGATAGTACTTGTTAACATGTCAGGCTAGAGAAAGTAGGGACAGATTTCGAGGGAGCCTATACACCTAAAATTCTAGTTCTTTTATTCTATTTTATTACATGTACATACCTCATGTACACAACAGGTCCATATATATATATATATATATATGTAACACATACACAAATCACATGTAGTTAACACTGTTTACTAAAATACTTGAAGAGCAGTTTGAAATGGGGTCTACATTTCATATTTGGCTTGGGTCTATTACTAGCTTTAGGAGCTTACATTTAACATCTGGCCAGCATTGGAGGCCTTAATTTCACATCTAGCCTGGACCTATTATCAGCTTGTGGATGGGTGGGGGTCTGTATTTCACATCTGACCTGGACTTATTACCAGCTTTAGGGTCCTTCATTTAACATCTGAACCTATTACCAGCTTGGGTGAGAGAACCAACATTTCATCTCTGGTTTGGCTTTATTACCAGCTTTGAAGGCCTATATTTTACATCTGTTGTAGGTCTATTACCAGCTTTGAAGGTTTATATTTTACATCTGGAGTAGGTCTATTACCAGCTTTGAAGACCTATATTTTACATCTGGTGTAGGTCTATTACCAGCTTTGGATGACTATATCTTATATGTATCACGGATATTTTCCATGAAAATTATCTTAAGAATGCACATGTCTATGGAATGCTCGGCCACGTATACATTAATTTAATGAATTGACTGCTCTGTTGACCAAACAACTGGAACTCTCATCATTAAAATTAATAAAGGTCAATTTATTTTTAAATAGCCCAGATATATCTACATGTTAAATAATTGTTTCTACTTTTGGCACAAGGCTAGCAATGACCCAGTACATTACTGGTACTTTATTTTATTGACCCCATAAGGATGAAAGGCAAGACCGTAAAGGGACGTAACTATGCTTCAAAGCATGGTGTCCGACCCTCTACCGATACTGCCAATCCACCGCCCTATATATATATTATAATAATAACAATAAAAGGACGATTTGTCTTCATTACGTTTATTGGATTTCGCTACTGATCAGCTGAAGGTCCGATCTGTATCGATCTAGCCCGACTCTGGAATCAAAAGCTCGTCGGACGTCTGGTATGGTAATTACCGCTACGAAATAAACATAATGAAGACATAACAAATCGCCCTTTTATTATTATACTTACACCCTGCTTATTTCTACACCTCATTTCCCACTGGAAACTACGCATCGAGTGCTCACTTGGGTGAACCTACAGTAAATGCACGTACGTTACATTCCCTGTATATATATATATATATATATATATATATATATATATATAAATTCAGCGAGAATCGGATTTCGGCTGGTATAAAAAGCGAAACGTAACGAAAATTCCGCGTCATGCTGGCAAGCGCTCCATGAGCTAAAAAAAACAGACCAATAAACATAGGTTATGAAGGCCATACAAACTGAGAAGGCGGTCAAGAAGCCATTATCCACATAAAACTAAAAAACAAGTCAAGCTAAACAGGTCATACAAAATAAATGACATAGTCATGGGAGCTGTGCTGTTTTCTGATCTTGTAGGCATGTCCACGTGTGTTAGACACATGGAGATCAAAGAGGCGCTCAGGGTTGCAATTGGCGAGATGGTTAAAAACTTTGTGGGTATTCACCAAGTCCATTGCCAGACGTCGGAGCTTCAATGAATCCATGCCCAGGGAAGCAAGGCGTTCAGAGTATGGTAGGTATCTGATGGAGGGTATGCGCTTGGTTGCACGTCTCTGAACAGTTTCCAGGAGGTCAATGTTCTGAGCAAGATAGGGGTTCCAGACTGATGATGCGAATTCCAAGTGTGGTCGCACCATAGCTGTATACAGTTTTAAATAGATGGCTGGAGAGCGGCTAACAAAGGTCTTGCTGAGTGATGCTAAGACACCCTCGGCCTTCTTGACCATCTTAGAGACATGCTTTGTCCAACGCAAATCGTTGCTGAAAGTAATGCCCAGGTCACGTTCACAAGAGGACTTTTTGATATCAGTGTTGTGGAGGGAGTATGTGGACGCTGGATTTTTCCTTCCAAAATGCATGGTGGTACACTTGTCCACAGCCAGCTTCAGTTGCCAGTCTGTGATCCATTGCTGCATTGTGTCCAGGTCTGATTGTAGGTTCTCTGCTAACAAAGGCAAATTTTCATAATTTTAAACTGATTCAATATTTTTGTAAACTTATTGGTTTATTTTAATATATATTTTAATAGTCTAAAAGTAGCAAGGTTATGGGAAATATACTCCCTATAATCTATATTGTTCACATTACTCACTCAATGAGATATGGTTTGAACATATAAGTGATAAAACCTGTCTCAGAGTGCTAACAAAAGGTATATTTGTAATAGGGCAGATGAGATCCTCTGGATAATGAGGGCATGGACTGCAGCCCACGTGATCCATATGTAAACCTGATACTGGTAACTATACAATTTGCCATATTGTATTGTATTCTTGAATCAATTACTTAATCATTAGATCCAAGCAGGAGTCTTAAGGCTGGAAGAATTTGGCTCATTATTTCAGTGAGAATGTGAGTAATGTAAGACTTTGTTAGTACTAAAGTTAAGAATAAAGTGTCAGCATTCAGTAATCAGAAGAAAGGAAGTAGCTGTAAAATCCAAACTCTATCTTCAATTCAGTGTCCGTGCTAACCTTTACTTATGGTCATGAATCTTGGGTAATGATAAATTTTGTCCATTTTCAAGAGAAATTGCTACAAATTACTTTTGAAGCCTTCTTTGAACAGTCAGATGTCAGTTTACCTGAAAAGAAACAATGCAGTTATTAACAAGAAGAGTTGAAATTAATGCTTGCAAGATTTCACAGCTCCAACATCACTCCTTCATAGATAGTCTATGAACTTTTCAAACTACCCTCATACACAGGCCTGTACAGAGCAGGTAATGGGCTCCAGCCAGATGTAAAATGTAGATTTACACAGGTAATATGCTCAGGTCATATCTGAAATGTAGACCTCACAAAGCTGGTAACAAGCCTAGGCTTGGTGTGAAATGTAGGCCCCATTTTAAAATTATCATAATATATTTTAGTAATCAATACAAAATATATATGTATGAGTTATGGCTATATACTCTCAGGTCCCAAAGGTTGTCTCCATTGATTTTTTAAAATCCAGAATTAGTTGTTGACTTAACATATTGAGACTCCAACCTATCCCATTTATTTTATAACGTATGGGATTTCTAGTAATGTACTTTTTTTTTTGTCATGTATAAAGAAAATTAATTGTCGCAGGAATGCTACCACTTAAAATAAAATTTCGCCAGAGATAGATAGATTAGCAAAATTTAATAAGTGGGGATGGAATAAGAGTGTTGGAAAAAAATCTGAAAAATTAAGAAGTGGGTGGGGGCGACGAATATTTGTGATCCGAGAGTATATGTATATAAAGCATACATGGTGTACTTAAAGTAACAAAACAGAATTAAAATTTGAGAAGATCAGGCATGTCCAAGATCGTAGTAATTTCAAAAGACTGGAATATATTTATCTTTTATTTTAAATACTTTATAGCAGAAAACAAATATGATTGTATTCCCTAGTGAATGCAACATTTTCGTAAAGATGTTTATCAAAGCTTCAATTGTCTCTGACTCAGCAAAACTAAGGTGAGAATACATGATAGCTGTATGTTATGACTCTGCATTTCAAATTGAACGCAAACTAACAATAACATTAACCCTAACACTAAACCCTAACCCTAGAACATAATTCTAGCCCTAGCCTTAATTCTAAACAGTAAACAATAACCCTAAACCTTAACTCTAAACTCTAACGCTAACCTTAAACCCTAACATTAACCTTAAACCCTAACACTAACTTTAAACCTTAAACACTAAACACTAACCATAACCCTAAACACTATCCCTAAACCCTAAGACTAACACTAAACACTATCCTGAAACTATATAACGTTTGTTCCAATATGAAATGCGGGGGTAACAATCAAAAAGCATCAAGACTTCTCTTTGTTGAAGAAGAAGCTAAACACATATCAGGTAACTGAGTGGCCATATATTGCAGTCAAGGTAACTGGAGACGAAGTTTGTCGCAGGTGAACTGCATGTGTCTGCAGATGAAAAAGACATAAGAAAATATTTTGATTAACAGACAGGTAGCAACAGCAGGTCACATTGCTACCTTACCTAACTAACCAGTTATTTTATCTCCGAGTACCTTCTTTTTTTCCCGCACTCTCTCTCTCTCTCTCTTCTTCATTTAGATTCTGGGATGAGAGGTATTCTTTGGCATAAGACACCATTTTTTACAATACCCCCGTCTCCGCTCCTCTCTCTCTCTCTCTCTCTCTCTCTCTCTCTCTCTCTCTCTCTCTCTCTCTCTCTCTCTCTCTCTCTCTCTCTCTCTTCCCTTTGTTCAACACTTATATGCACAAAGATAACTAATGCACATTTTCACACGATGATGCACCAACATATAATCACACATACGAACTAAACGTACATTCACAGGCGAGCGAGCGTACAACGCATCCACATACGAACTAGACACAGATAATCACATAACAATGCACACACATACACATATACATACACACTATAAACACACACACACACATTTACACATGGACTCACACAAACACACGCACATAAAAATACATACAAACTAGACATCCATCCACCCAACATTATACAATGTTATGTCCCTTTACGATCTGAGTTCAAATCCCGCCGAGGTTGACTTTGCCTTTCATCCTTACGGGGTCGATAAAATAAAGTACCAGTAATGCACTGGGTAATTGCTGGCCTTGTGCCTAAAGTAGAAACAATTATACAAACAAGCACGCACATACTCACATACACACACACACAAATATACACACTTGTACAAATACGTACAAATGGACGCAGTCATCTGTTCATGGCTGATTAACACGTTCACACAATAATGCACACACACAAACGCACATATAGATACACACACAAGCGAACACATACACACACAAACGCTCACATACACACACAAACGCTCACATACATACACACACAAACACAAACATACATACACACACAAAAGCTCACATACATACACACACCAACGCACATATACATGCACACATAAACGCACATATACATACACACATAAACGAACACATACATGCACACACAAACGCTCACATACATACACACACGCAAAGCCACACATACATACACACACAAACGAACACATACATACACACACAAATGCTGACATACATACACACACAAACACTCACATAGATACACACACAACGTTCACATACATACACACACAAACGCACATATACATACACACATAAACGAACACATACATACACACACAAACGCTCATACACACACACACACACACACGCAAAGCCACACATACATACACACACAAACGAACACATACATACACACACAAACGCTGACATACATACACACACAAACGCTAACATAGATACACACACAAACGTTCACAAACATACACACACCTGCATGCACACACAAACACACACATACATACAACTAATTAACACGAGCATATTCTTACACATCTTTTTCTCTTACACAGGTAGAAGTGGGTTAGAATTACATACACACATTTAGATACATGCATCCAAACCCGCGTACATACATACATACACACATACATACATACATACATACATACATACATACATACATACATACATACATACATACATACATACATACATACATACATGATGGCTGCCCCCTCGTTATCGAGTATGGCCATTGCACGAGGAGAAAAAAAAAATTAATAAATAAATAAAAAATATAATTAAAATAAAAAAAAGAAATATATATATATATATATATATATATATATCTAAGGCGGGTAAAATTCCCGAGATCCATGGACGAGTTCTCTCCAGCGGTCTCTGTCCCTCATTATCGCTGCCATATCCTGCATCTCCAACAGACCAGTGTCTGTCCTTAGGGCATCAACATATGTTAACCTTGGTCTTCCTCTTCTATATATATGTAGGGAGCCCTACATATATATATATATATATATATATATATATATATATACATACATACATACATACATACATACATACATACATACATACATACATACATACATACATACATACATACATACATACATACATACATGATGGTTGCCCCCTCGTTATCGAGTATGGCCATTGCACGAGGAGAAAAAAAAAATTAATAAATAAATAAAAAAGAAAATAAAAATAAAAAAGAAATATATATATATATATATATATATATATATACACATATACACATACATATATACACACATATATATACACACACACATACATTAATAACAATAATAATAATAATAATAATAATAATAATAATAATAATAATAATAATGATTTCATTTAGTAGCCACAAGGGCCGACATGTAGGGGACAATACAAAGACAGGGACAGTGGGGGTTTACAATAAGGTCGAGTAAAAGTGCACAATGGTAAGACTAATTTAACAATGAAAATATAAAAATATAAAATAAACTATGCATAAATATAACAAAATAAATTCCCCGATAGGGGGTGGACGACCCTGGGGTGATTCAGGTACCCCACCAATCCTGAACCACCCTGCGCTTCTAGGGCACCCAGGGAGAGCACCCCTCTCCTCAAGTTAGCCAGCCTATAGGCGCATGGTCAGAGTAGGCCCATTCACACGAGTCATTCTCGCCACATTCACCCACCTTTTAGCAAATGTACTGGGGGGCAGCACTTCTCTCTCCACCCTCACCCTCCTTTCCAGGTGAAACTTGAAGAAGTTGATGAGGGATTGGCCGAAGAGAAAAGTGTCTGTCTTTAGTCCTTTCAACCTGGTCCACCATATAATCTCTTTCGCAACTGCCACCAGACAGAGGAAAATTTCCTGCTCTTCCTGACCTAAGGAAGGTGGCGGCTCGATCTTCACTATGGACTCGGCCGATAGCCGGATTCGTTCCACACGCGACAGTAGCTGTTCGACATAACTCCACAAGTCAGTAATGCACGGACATTGGACAAGTGCGTGCAGAACGGTTTCGTCGTTCTGTGCGCATCTTGGGCAGGTCCGTCTGACAGCACTTCCGTGCCTGTAGAGTTTATGCCGAACCGGCAGTGCCTCCCGGTAGCACTGCCAAGCGAGGGATTTCTGGAAATTGTCCATCGTCCCCGGCTCAAAAGTCCTCCGGTACAGACTGGTCAGTTCGACTTCGTCGAGGCCCAAAGCTTCCCCGAGTGCGTCATCGCACTTGCCCACCACTAATCTTCTATAGAACTCGAGAGTGGAAGTTCCACTGATCGCATTGCCCGCTTGGTAGAGGGCAGTGAGTGCCTGGCAACATTCCAGGTGCCAGTCACCCAGTCTCGGTCTCTTCTTGACCCAGGACTGCAGCTCAGTCAAAGAAATGAGCTGCGGAAAGGCCCGTCTGATAAACGGCGACCACACCTGTTCACCATTGAGGCAGAATATCTGGAGATGTCGCAGCCTCAACGCATGTCTGCGCATCATTAGCCACGGCATGCCCAGCCCTCCGCGTAGAGGGTGCTGGCAGCAGATGGACCGCCTCACCAACCGAACTTGTCCCCTCCACAAGAATTTGAAGAGGAGCCGTTCTAACTTGACGAGGCGCGGACGGGGGCAAGGCACGACGGTTAGGCGGTAGTAGATGACGGACGCGATGTACGCATTCGCCACCTCCGCGCGACCTTTCAGTGATAGCTTCCTCCCAGCCTATTTTTGGGTGAGACTGGCTACTCTGCTCGTTACCTCGTCCCAATTCTTTTCCACCTGGAGGTCTGGTCCGAACCAAACCCCGAGCAACTTTACCGGTCCGTCCGTCCAGCGCCCCACGACGCTGTTGGACGGCATGGACTTGCCTCTCCAGGTTCCGAGCTGCAAGCCCACCGACTTTTCCGGGTTAAGTTTGGCTCCTGTCAACCTTTCATATTCCTTCAATAAGGTGCCGACCACCTCGATTTCTGAGGTGTTCGACACCATCACGGTGATGTCATCCGCATAAGCCGACACCGCCTTTCCACGTCCCGGTTCGAGCGGGATGCCCTGCAACAGCTCCAGCTTCCGCAGTAAAGGCTCGAGAGTCAATACGTACAGAAGGGAAGAGAGAGGGCACCCTTGACGGACCGATCGGGAGAGCCGAAATGGTTCCGAGAGGTGGCCATTAACCTTGACCACCGAGCGTGTGCCGCTGTTCATTGCAACGATCCAGCTTCTAAAGACAGGGCCGAAGCCAGCTGCTTTGAGGACAAACTCCAGATTCCGATGGTCGACCCTATCGAATGCTTTCGATTGATCTAAATTGATCAGTGCCCCACCGAAGCCAGGTTTACACCCTACCCTCTCTATGATGTATCGCATGAGGTGGAGATTGTCGTGTATGGACCTGGCTGGGATTGCGCAAGTTTGCGCCTCCCCAACCAAATCCTCGACGACAAGCGCCAATCTCTTTGCTAACACCTTGGCCAAAATCTTAAACTCTGTGTTGAGCAGAGTTATGGGCCTGAAGTTGTCTAATGTATCCCTCTTGTTCTCGTCTTTCCTTATCAGCGTCACCACTCCCCTGCTCACAGAACTGGGAATACTCCCATTCTGCTGCCAGTTGCAGTAGAGTGCTTCGAGGAGTTCGGAGAACAAGTCTGGCATATTTACGTAAAGCTCGTAGGGCAGGCCATCCAAACCGGGTGACTTGCGCCTCATGCAGCCGACAAGGGCGTCCTGAATTTCGGCTGAAGTAATCGGCCTTTCGCAACGCTCAGCGTCGACCGTCGAGATGCGCGGCAAGCCGTCAAGGTAGGGACTGAAATCCGCTACTCTCTCTGATTCGCCACTCTCCCTGAACAACCGAGCAAAGTGCTGGCGAAAGGCCTCACACATCCGCTTGGAATCGCTTATCTCGTATCCGTCTCGGTCCGCCAAAGACCGAATTGTGGTTTTATTACTACGCTGCGCCTCCGCCACGCGGGCCCATCGAACAGCTTTAGTTCCCTCGTTTCTCACCGCACGCGCCTTAGCTCTGACAATGCAACCTTCGTGTTTGGCATTGAAGAAATGGTCTAATGCCATTCTCGCCGCTAGCACGTCAGTTGCGATGTCACTACAAATAGCCTCGTCTAACTTATCTACCAGCTCCCCCTCCTTTCTATTTTTCTCTAACGCTAGTTCTTTGCTGAACTCTATCGAAGTTACTCTAATCTCTCTTTTGAGAGCCCCCCACCATCTGTTGTTGATGATCCCCCCTGTCAACTTTTGCTTAACTAAATTGTTGACTCGGTCCCTGTAAGCCTTACGTGCCGGAAATGACATGTTCAGCTTCCAGTAACCCGGTCCTAACCTACGCGTTTTATTTAGGTCGACCGTACAGATCACAAATTTGTGATCTGAATAGGCGACCGTTTTAAAAAGTGGACAGCCCACACTATTTCTATCTATTTTCCTGATGAAGATCCTGTCTATATACGATCTAGATGACCCCATTCGGTTGGTCTATGTCCATACTGGCACATTGGGGAAATCTAGTCGATACCTGTCAGACAGTTGGAACTGGCTGAGTAGGTGCTTGAGGCTTTTGCACCCCCCGCTCCTATCGGCTACTCCCACACAATCCCAGCGTGCGTCTAAGATGCCATTCCAGCCCCCGCTAACAGTAAAGGGCGAGACGTACCCAGAAAGGTCTCCAGGCGCCTAAAGAAGTCAGGTCGTCCGGCCCCTGTAGGGGCGTAGACGGCCAGCAGTCTAAAGGCACCACCTTCGCTACTGCTCACATCCAAGACCACCAACTTACCGTCCGGGTCCCGGAAGATCGATCTTACCTCGAGATCCAGTCCTTTCCTAAACAGCACTTCCACCCCACCTCCCATTCCCGGCCTGCTAACAGATGCGAAGATCTGATAGTCGTCGAAAATGGGGGCTAGTGCGCGCGTGTCGGAAATTCTGGTCTCGCTTACGGCAATCACATCCATTTCCAGCGACCGGAGGTCGTTGAGCAGGCGATCCTGCTTCCAGGGTGACCCCAGGCCGCGAACATTTAAACTTCCTACTCTTAATATGGCCATATTGGTAAGCTAAGAGAGAGAGAGGGAAGGTTTACTTACCTCCCGGGTCTTGTGAAGGTCGGGTGGTTCGACCTCCATGGTTGGTGGGGTTTCTTTTGGGAACCCCTTTAAAAGTCTTGATGTGGGTTTCACATTCGGGGTTCCCACGTCTTGAGGAAAGCTCTCTCGAATTTCTTTGAAGGAATTGAGTGACATTCGGACCAGAAGCAAATCCTCTGGCACGCAAAATGTGCTCATTTCAAAAATCTCCCCCTCTGTTTGAATGTCCTCGCTTCGCGCTAAGAGGGCCATCAGTTTATCGTTGGCCCTTCTGACAAGCACGAAGTTTTTAACATTTTGTTGGTGTGGTTTTATTTGTTTTCGTTTTGGTGAAGGTGGTGGCGATGGTTTTGGTGGTGTTGTTTCGGGTATGTCTATGTTTGTTGTAGGTGTGGTGTCTGCAATTTCAGGTATTTGTGTGTTTATTTGTACTTGTGTTTGTTTAGGTTGTTTGCGTTTCATGGATTGTGGAGGTGGTCTCGATGTTGCTGTTGGTGATGATGTTATTGGGGAAGTGTTTGCGTTAGTGGTGTCTGTATTTTTTGTTGTGTGTGTTTTTGTGTTTTGTTGGGGCTTTTTTTTTTTTGTGAGTTTTCTCTGTTTTTTTTGCACTTTTGGGTTTTCCTTCATCTTCGCTGCTGGAAGACAAAGGGTCTGTGTCTGTGAGTGTCTCTGTGTCTGTGTGTGCGTTTATTGTTTTGTCTATGTGTATAATTGGGGGGGGGGGAGCTTTCCTCGTTTTCTCCTTGGATTGGTTTTGGTGTTGGTGGTGATCCGGCTGCTTTTGATGTTGGTGTCCGTGTTTTTGTTGATGTTGATTTTGGTGGTGGTGGTGGTGCAGCTTTCCGTGCTGACACTGGCGTTGGCAACAATAATAATAACGACAACAACAATAATAATATACATATACATATATACATACACATACACGCACACATAAACATATCTATACACACACACACGATAGCAACTAACAGCGCTGCGATCGAATGTGGCTTTTTAGCCCAGCCAATGATCTAAAATGTCTTGCACAGAGTCGGCAACCAAAACATTCACTGGGAATAGTCGGCTGTGGTTGGAGTTCGTGTACTTTTGCATGTCGCTTGAGCCTTTCTGCTGATTTACATTCTCTACCACATGTTTGGCAAGCATGATGAGTAACATCTCCAACAGCAGCCTGGTAGTCAACCACTGGTCTTACTTTATGACTGCGAAGATGACTTTCGAGTCCAGCTTTGCTTAGGCAGAGTCTCGCACAGACGTTGCATGTCAGCACCATAGGTGGACCCTCGCCGTCTGGAAGTGCAACAGCAATGCCCTTCCTCACATCCCGCTTTACTTTCTCGTATGCGATTCGAGATGCCTCAAAGGCAACTTTTCCCTCATATTCAGTCTTTCTCCATTTATTACGATCAGCAGCAATATTTTCCCATATATCAGCAGAGATGTTAGCGTCTTTCAAAGAGGCTTTCAAGGAATCCTTATACCTCTTTTGGGGTTTATGTGGCGGTTGTTTTCCTTTAACTAACTCTCCATAAAAGAGTTGTTTTGGTATTCTAGAATCCTTCATCCTGGCAAGGTGACCACTCCAACGGAGTCGTTGCTTAAGCACAAGAGCTTCTATACTGTCACACATCCTGGAACGGACTGAACCTCTGGACCCTATTTCTCCCCACTTTACCCTGAAGGATCACTAATCCAATTTCCCGAAAAACCCCTCTATTCGGCTTATTAACCCTACGAAGTCTGATTTAGGTAGACTTAGTAAAAGGATTTTAGATAGAATTATACCTGAAATTAGAAGTTTGGCCCCTCTTGCACTGTGGAACAATTCTTTCGTTGTGATTGATTGGTTCAACGGCATATGTAACAAGGAACATTGCCGTTTTATCCAATTCGACATCAATAATTACTACTCCTCCATCACTTTACCACTCCTTCTTAGAGCTATCAATTTCGCTAAACCACTCACAGTGGTTAAGGATTTCGAAGTTGATGTCATCCCCAATGCCCGTAAATCGGTGATTAATTTCGACGACTCTATTTGGATTAAAAAATCTAATAGTACCCCATTCGACGTGAGTATGGGCGCCAGCGATTCTGCGGAGGTTACTGATTTTATCGGCCTTTTCCTTCTTTTCTCTATCAAGGAAGAATTCCCCAACGTGGGCGGTGGTTTGTACCGTGATGACGGTCTGTTGACCATGACTAAGTGCGGCCCACGTGCTTGCGACAGGTCCAGAAAAGAACTCACAGCATTCTTTAAAGGCTTCAACCTCTCCATACAGGTTGAGGCCAATCTCTCGGTCGTTAATTACCTCGAGTACCCTCAATTTGTCGAATGGCTTTCACTACCCGTATAGAAAACCGAATGATACGCTTAATTACATGAGTAAGCATTCTAACCATCCTGCTTGTACGTGCTTGTATTGACATACCCATTGCGGGTGTTTTCGCGTATGCTTGTGTATGTACCTATATGGTTGCGTGCATGTATATATTTAATGTCAATTACCTCTGTAATTTATTTACTTTATTCTTAACTCTGAAGCCGGGAATCATTCGGTTTCCTAATAGGATTTTAGTATACGACTTCTTTTATACCATATACGTGGTTTTGTCTTTGCGTGTAATTGTTCTCACCGCTCCACATAATGACGTATTATCTTCGTTTTTTCCGTTCATTGCCAGAGAACGTCTCCACGAACCACCTAATAGAATATTAGTCTACGACTTCATTTATACCATAAACGTGGTTTTGTCTTTGCGTGTAATTGTTTTCACCGCTCCAAATTATGATGTATTATCTTTGTCTTTATCCGTTCTTTGCCAGGGAACGTTCCCACGAACCAAAGTATCGTCTTCCTGTCTTCCTTCGGTTGCTACGTTTTTTGAAATACTTACTTCCGCATTCACAGATTGATTTTTTTAGTTTCAGAAGATCCTGTTAAGGGTAAAAGCAGCCATTCTTTACTTAAACTTTAATTTGTTATTTTAATAAATATTTGCTCTACGGTTCTTATATATTTGATATATATTTATCCTTATCGAGCCCTCTTTGGATTTTAGTTTTCAAATTTATTATTATTACTATATATATATATTACTACCTATATATATATATATATATATATATATATATATATATATATATATATATCCTAACTCGTGTGTCTCCTCTCCACATTTTATTATTATTATTATTATTATATATATATATATATATATATATATATATATATATATATATATATATATATATATATATATATATATATATAGATATATATATATATATATATATATATAGAGAGAGAGAGAGAGAGAGAGAGAGAGAGAGAGAGAGAATTTTTCAATATTACTGCTCTGTAAAACAACTGATGTTCTTACATTGAGCTATTTATCTTACTGGTAATAAGATAGTAATAAATTACTGATCTTCCCTGTTCATAGTTGTCTATAGTATAGTATATACATAGCTATAAATAGTATCTTTAATATTATATATATATATATATATATATATATATATATATATATATATATATATATATATATATATATATATATATATATATATATATATATATATATCACATAAGAAGTGGATAATATCACAAAAGCAGAGTTTCCAGATTTTGGAAACTACTTCGAAAGATCGAGACGTATCTGAGGATCTTGCGATTTCAGAGTCAGGTTCGATCATCGCATCGATCGTGCCTCGAGCTAGTCGCAAGAGAAACGATTCTAATATGTCTAATACATTTTAACTCGTCGCACCACTGATTCTCCGTTTCTTATTTCTTATGTGATATTATACTCTGCTCTGTGAAAGCATCGAGTGCTCAAACGGCCTACCGCATATGGACACTTTAAGCATCCCACACCAATTATATATATATATATATATATATATATATATATATATATATATATATATATATGTAGGAGGTGAGTTTTATTGTAGTACAATAAAGCAGTGCAGATATCGGATAAGAAGCACTCTACAGTTTGTAGGACTGGAGTATACATAATATATAAGAACAAAAGATGGTTAAAAGAGTTCCATGTATTTTATTATGCGCATTTCAAAAACAAATATCATCATGCAATAATATTTGTGTTTTCATCAGATAAAATAGGAAGACATGATATGAAGGTTAAAAAACACCTGTGGCTAGTGCAGTTTTAAATCAACATATGAAAAGTAGTTTTAGATTGATGTGTGATATTGGGGAAAAAAATTTGGGGGGGGGGTTGAAAAAGAGGAGGAGATGAGAGTAAAAAGTGGAGAAGGAGGAGTATAATGAGGAAGGATGAGATAGGAGGAGAGATGGGTGATAGAGAGAGAGAGATAGCTTTTATAACTGAGAGAAATATATTGTTTTACATAGAGAGGTTGAAAAACCGTTGGAAGATAATGTATAAATTAAAAGAATTTGAAAATTAACGGAGAGAAAAATAATGTAAAGTTAAGGTTTGTATATTGAAGGGTTTAATAATATGTGCGATGAAAAGAAAATGTTAATATGTATTAAGAATAATATTTAAGGGTTTAATAATATGTGCGATGGAAAGAAAATGTTAATATGTATTAAGAATAATATTTAAGGGTTTAATAATATGTGCGATGGAAAGAAAATGTTGATATCTATTATTAAAAAGAACAACAAGTAATGTAAGTAAGGATATATTGTGAGATGAGCATGAGTAAGTTAGATGAAAGGGAGAAAAAAATAATGAATTGAGGATGAATAATCTAACGTCAAAAAATGTTTATGTTTACGAAGGATTTTTGCATAGTAATATAAAGTAAGAATGTATTGTATTGTGTAATAATTGTTTCTATGTTAGGCAACAGTGAGAAAAGGTACAGATTAGGGGTTAGACATTAAAAGAAAAAGAGAAGAAAGGGAAAATGAAGAAAGGGAAGTGATAACTAGGAGTGATATAGAATGAGTAACAAGTATTATATAATGTATAATAAATAACTTTGAAATAAGGTAGAAAGATGGGTATATTTTTAAAGAAGTATATATATATATGTGCCTTTGAGAAAAAGATTCTAAATTGATAAAGTTTTGGATATTAGCTGTATACTTTGTGGAATGTTTTGTGGAATTTATGCAAGCAGAAACAAGTCAGTGCGTCTATTTATTATAGAATCTAAATTAGATATAATGGTAAATTTTTCATTTAGACAGAGATTGCAAATCTTGGATAGAGAACTGAAGACGCAGAAGAAACCTTTTTCCAAAAGATGCTATATTTAATATTTTTGTCTTTCAAGGACCATATGAGTTCTGAGAGAGCCGTGTTGGTTCTTTTAAGTTTGTATTTAAAAGACGAATGATGGTTATAAAGACGAGCTTTAAAGGAGGTGGAAGTGGAGCCAAAATAGGTGAAGGAATTGGTGTCAGTTATAACTTTACATTCGTAAATTAAGTTTTTATCAAGACAATGGTTGTTGAGAGGACATTTATTTTTAACAGGGCAATTGCAATTGCGATTAGAGAGATTATTAACGAGTGACCTAGTGTTATCTATAGAAGGAATTGGATTGGAGAAGTTATTTGCGATAGGAATAATAGTTTCTTGATTTAGAATGGGATTAAGAACATTTAGCGAAGTTGTGTTTGACGTTGTATTTGGGTTTGCAGAGATTAGTCTAGGGTTTACAATGACGTCGGGAGTACTATTACTATTATTATGATATTCAGTGTTGGAAGGAAGAGATTTAGTATTTAGTATTTTATTGTTGTGTTTAGAGATAATGTTGGAAATGTTGGAGGATGTCGAATAGGAAAATTTTATAGTGTGTTTGTTAAATATTTTACTATAGATATGTGAGGGAGGGAAGCATTTATTTAAGGCACTAAAGAATAATTTAGGAATATTATTATTAATAGAGATGGAGAAAGGAGCATTATACCAGATTATGTTTTTGTATCTAGGTCTTTTATTAAAGTTATTGGAATGATCATGATTAATTATTCTACTGTAAGATCTTCTAGAATTTGCTTCTTTACTATATTTGATTTTATCAGGATAGCCGGCTTTAGAAAGCGCGTTATTATAGTAATTGGCGTTAGCATCAAAGATGTTTTTATTAGAATATAGGTTAGATATTCTTTTTCCAATATTACTAACTATAGCATTCTTGATATTAGTAGGATGGTTAGATTTAAAATTAACATAATTTAGGTTCTCATTGTTTTTATGGTAAGGGTAATATAGGCCAGTGTCAAGATTAAGAGATACATCCAAGAAATTAGCTAGTTTGATGCTGTTATCAAATTCAATTTTTAGGTTATGTTGGTTAAAGAGATTACGTATATTGTTCTTAATAATATTAAGGTTAACTATGTTGCAATTTAAGATAGTAAAGAGTCCATCGTCACGATAAATTCCACCGCGAAGTTGAGGAATTTTCCGACTCAAAGAGTTCAAAATAAAGATACCAATTAAATCTGTCAATTGGGATGAATCGGATGCTCCAATTGTGATGTCGAAGTTGTTAGAGGTATCGGCTCTGGTCCAATATTCATTGTTGAACTCTAGGATGGTTTTACGTGCGGTGAGAATGATGTGAAGTTCATCTGTGGTGATGTCAGAATATTTAAGTGCGAAAGATAGAGCATTATTGAGAAGTGAAGGCGAAATAGAAGAATAGTAGCTGGCAATATCAAATTGAACAAATTTTAGTTTGTTTTTATTATTCAATTTGTCGAACCAGCCAATCACTTCAGAAGTACCAAACCATAAATTTAAGTTCAAAGAAGAGCAATTAGAACGAACCTGTGGGATAATTCTATCCAAGATGGCTTTACTAACAACCCCCAGATCTGATTTAGAGGGGCGATTAATCTAACAGGTAATTCAGTGCGAAAATTGTTTTTGTGATCCTTGAGATTTATCCTCGGAGTTCTTGGGAGGAATGGTTCGGTCTTTTTTTCGATGCCAAGTTTTGACATAATCTCAGAGGCTTCAAAGTTTATGTATTCTAAATTATCATGGTTGGTTTTACGATATTTTTTCCTAAGTTCCTTTAGGATAAGGTTGTTATAATTATCCTTGGAAATGCCATATAAATTATTGGTTTTGTCAGAGTGGACTAAAACATTTTTTGAGGAATTTAGGTTTGAAATTGTGTTCTTGAGATTTACAAGGTGCTCTTGTCCTTTGTAAGGGTATCTCTTGAATTTAAGATTTTTTATAATATCACACATCACACATTTTCCCCAATATCACACATCAATCTAAAACTACTTTTCATATGTTGATTTAAAACTGCACTATCCACAAGTGTTTTTTAACCTTCATATCATGTCTTCCTATTTTATCTGATGAAAACACAAATATTATTGCATGATGATATTTGTTTTTGAAATGCGCATAATAAAATACATGGAACTCTTTTAACCATCTTTTGTTCTTATATATATATATATATATATATATATATATATATGCATTTAGGCGTGTTGGTTCACTACTGGATAGAACTGGTCATTCCGTATAGTCAACCATGATGTAATATTAGAAAAAGCACTCGACGTTATGCAAATCATCCATCTTCGTTTATGTTGAATCGTGTTGGTGGTGCGAGAACGGAGTTAATTATTATTGAGTAAAATGATAGGAGGCCAGACTGGTGAAATTCCTTCAAAGATTTATTATAGCAAACACTATGTACATTTCAATAACCAAGTTCTGTAGGATCCTGGTGACATCATCAGGTGTTTATTGCATAAGAGTTATATAATAAAGGAATAATGGTAAACACAACCCAAGAGGCTAAAAAGCATGGTACCATGTGACGACAAGTGCAGAGAGATCTCCAGATATAAAGCAATGCCTGTGCCGTGAAGCTTTTATAGTGAGCAAAGGCCCTGCACAAAGCCAGTCCCACTCTCTTAACCAAGATGATATTTGCCAAAAAGAAGAACAAGTCAACATCATTGGATACCATCAGGGTTGCGGGTGTTATATTAGAGTTTTCCTTCTCCTTCACATACATACATACATACATACATACATACATACATACATACATACATACATACATACATACATACATACATACATAAAAATTGACCAATTTACAGAAAAAGTTGTGCATGGATACTTGAGGCGTAAAACACAGACCATAGAGGGGATAAACCACTCAAAAAGCCTGGCATGGAGTTCCGACAAGTTTATGTCATCACACCTTGAGGGATATCTCTATGCAATACAGGAACAAGAACTCCCTACCAAATATCTGCTGCACAAAAGGGGAGGGCCATCAGCTGACAATAAATGTAGGCTATGTAAAACAAAGATCGAGGATGTAAGCCACATTGTTGCCAGCTGCGAAAGAATGTCATCTCGCTACTACCTCCCCATGAGACACGATGGGATAGCTAGAACCATCTGGAACGCACTTCGGAAAACAAAATTAACAACAAACGAGGAAGAATATATTGAGACAGATGGCACTAAGGAATACTGGTGGAACCTGAAAATAAAAACTGCCACCAAATTAAAGCACAACCGGCCTGATATGGTTGTTTGGGACCACACATTGAAAACGTGTTCTGTTGTGGAGATCAGCTGCCCACATGATGTAAACGTTGTCAGAAAAATACAGGAGAAGGAGGACATCTACGGACCATTGACGAGGAGTTTACAAATCCAGTATCCAAGATACACCTTTAGCTTCATACCCATCATTATTGGAGCTACGGGTTATATACCAACCCGCTTGGACCAAAGTATGACTGAACTTGGATTTGCGGACAAAAAGCGCAGCTCCCTAATTCATAGTCTACAAATGGCTGCGATAGCTGGCACCTTCAAAATTTGCAAAACATTCTTGCGATTCAAGGGATGACAATTTCTTTTCTTTTACAACCTTGCCACCAGGAAGGTGGCCGGTCAAAAAAATATACTCGAAATTAAGAGAAAGAGAAAACATACATACATACAAAACATACATAAGTACGTAAGTACGAACGTACGTAGTTAGGTATTTACGTACGTACATATGTACTTACACACACGCATATCTATCAATATATGCATTCATAATTGTTTCTACTTTAGGCACAAGGCCAGCAATTATCCAGTGCATTACTGGTACTTTATTTTATCGACCCCGTAAGGATAAAAGGCAAAGTCAACCTCGGCGGGATTTGAACTCAGATCGTAAAGGGACGTAACTATGCTGGAAAGCATCATAATGATTGCATTTCGGTTTCGAGAATTGACATCCCTGGACCTTTTTCTCACACATGGGTGGCACGAACATGGTCTTTTAGTCCTTTCAAGGACTTAGATTCCTTTCTGCATTTGCTGCTACAAAACAAAAAAGAAAAAGCCAAGCTCACGCAACACACGTGAAAATCGTTTATATCAAGTGATGCCTGCCTGTGTTTGAAGCTTTTTTAAGTGAAGAAAAGCCTTGCACTGGATCAACACAACTCTCTGGACAATGGCGACAGGTATCCATAAAAAAGAGCAGGTCAACATACATACATACATGCATACATACATTTCTTTGTGGATGATCTGAAACTCTATGCCAAGAACATGGATAGGATGAAGAAAAATCTTGACCTGGTTACAACATTCTCAAAGGATATAGGAATGGAGTTTGGCCAAGATAAATGCTCATATATGACTGTAAAGCGGGGAAAAACAACAACCCAATCTAGCAACATTTGTATCAATGGCCTAACTGTTTCACCAATATCTGATGAGGACTGCTACAGATACCTGGGGATAGATGAGAACATATCCTATAATGGTATCTGTAATAAGGAACGCGTAACCAGGGAATACTACACCCGATTAAGAAAGATATGGTCATCGGAACTCTCTGCGCAAAGCAAAACAGTCGCTTACAATGTGTTTGTTATGCCTGTCCTAACACCAACTTTTGGAATACTCAATTGGATGATAGACGAAATCCGAGCGATTGATGTTAGAACTCGAAAAATACTAAACAACACCGGAAACTTCCACATCAACAGTGACATAGACCGCCTTTACTTGAAACGTAAGCAAGGAGGCAGAGGCCTAACATCGGTCCAGACAGCATTTGAATATCGCATCATATCTCTCCAACAACATCTACGAACCTCAAAGCGTAGGAGCCCGTCTCTCGAGCAAGTCTATCTGCACGAAACAGATAAGATCATGAGAGTTGGGAAGGAACTCCACGAGAGGTATTCTCTATGTGATAATCAAAAACTCACACCCAGGGAAGTTGCTCAGTAGTATCGCAGTGAATCCATGGATGAAAAACTGCATGCTTGTCAGCAAAAAATCATGCATGGATATGTAGCGAAACGACACCTGTCGTGTGTTTGGAGACAGCGATGCAGAGTTACCTGCACATAGCTCTGACGTCACCAAAAATAATACACACTCCGGCGGCTATTTCCGAAGAGACAACACGCATGATGTTGGAGCTGACTTCTACCTATGAAGAGATATTTTCTGCCTTCTCTCCCTAGAGATGTCTCCTGTCTTCACTCTCTCTGCTGTATACGCTCCAGTCTTGGAGTCGAAACCAACTCACCAACTACACCATCACGACACGGGGTAAAATATTTCTATTGTGTTATTATTGACTGTGATATAAAACATTGTACAAACACGCACCAGCCATTCTTATTCGTTTTAATATTATTGCAAGTAATATATACACTAATACCAGTCATCTAAAGTGGTGACCCCGACGTGATTCGAACACGCAACTGACTTCCAAATATGAAGCGCGATATTACTGCTTGGTGCCGTTCCTGCATCGCTTGCCAGAAATCGAAAATCCTTAAACACATTAAGGCGCCGCTCGGTACTTTCAGTACACCGGACGCCCGTTTCCGGCACATTCATGTCAGTGGTAGTCATACTTATCTATTGACTGTTATTGATCGTTTTTCGCGATGGCCTGAAGCCATCCCCTTGAAAGACATCACTGCTGAAACGACAGCGCGTGCCCTAGTATCAGGATGGATTGCCCGCTTTGGAGTGCCAACCACGATTACAACGGACCGTGGAAGGCAGTTTGAATCGAATCTCTTCTATGAATTAACGAAGATTATGGGTGCTAAACGCATCCGAAAAACTTCATATCATCCTGCATCTAACGGAATGGTGGAGCGTTTCCACCGACAACTAAAAGCTGCTCTATGGACTTCTCCTGACTCTACGCGTTGGAGCGAGTACCTCCCTATTGTGTTGTTGGGGATTCGGTCATCAATAAAGGTGGCCCTTGGGTTCTCCCCGGCCGAATTATTGTATGGTGCTCCTCTAGCGTTACCTGAGCAAATACTTGCCCCTGTCGATCTTGCTGCACAAGATCCGCTTTCCTACGTATCCCGTCTGCGTTCTTATTTTCAGGACCTGCCGCCGATGGATACGAGGAAACAAACTTTAAAAACTGCAGTCCCGAGGGATATTGCTTCGTGGACCCATGTGTTCGTAAGAAACGATGCTGTGAGACCACCTCTCACACAACCGTACTCTGGACCCTACCGAATGTGTTAGCTCGTTCTGTTAAACATTTCATTGTAGACATTAAGGGATCCAGAGAGACCATTGCTGTTGATAGAATTAAACGGGCCCACAGATGCTCACACACCTGAGCCACATACGCCCCATCTTTCTCTTTTGCACACACACCTGTTTCTTTGTGCCCCCCCCCCCCCCCCCCCCATCACCAAGATACAAGACCACGACCTGTTCCGGTCGGAGGTTCCACTGGCCCAAAAAACTGTGTCAAACTGTGTACATTTAAGCTGCCCTTGTTGCAGCCCTTTGTTTTTGTTTTTCTTACGATTTGTTGCATTTTATTGATTGTTTTGCATGTTTCTGTTACATTTTTGCGTGCCTTGCCTTTTGTTTGCTGCTTGTGCAAACATTTCTTTTGTTTATTACCTATCTTTGTCTTGCTTCTCACTACATATGTTTACTTCTCCATCGATTGGTCATCTGGAGAAGGTCTATATGTAGCGAAGCGACACCTGTCGTGTGTTTGGAGACAGCTATGCAGAGTTACCTGTACATAGCTCTGATGTCACAAATTGACGTCACCAAAAATAATACACACTCCGGCAGCTATTTCCGAAGAGACAACACGCATAATGTTGGAGCTGACTTCTACCTATGAAAAGATATTTTCTGCCTTCTCTCCCTAGAGATGACTCCTGTCTTCTCTCTCTCTCTCTCTCTCTCTGCTGTATACGCTCCAGTTTTGGAGTCGAGACCAACTCACCAACTATACCATCACGACACGTGGTAAGATATTTCTATTGTGTTATTATTGACTCCTGTGATATAAAGCATTGTACAAACACGCACCAGCCATTCTTATTCGTTTTAATATTATTGCAAGTAATATATACACTAATACCAGTCATCTAAAGATATGTTGCCAGGAAGCTCCAGAGTGAGAGTAATATAGATAAAGAAAGTAGTCTATCTTGGACCAACAACCGCTATATTGGCTCCCACTTTGAAGGATACGCTTTTGCAATCCAAGAACAGGAAATCAACACGAAATACCTGATTCACAAAAGAGATAGGGATGCAGGCAAAACACCTAGATGTGATAATAAGTGCAGACTCTGCAGAATTAACATCGAAGATGTCACCCATATCACAAGCAGCTGTCCAAAGATGTCATCGCGATACTATCTACCTGTGAGGCATAATGCAATGGCCAAAACACTGTACAATCCAATCTGTAGAAAAGATAGCCCCGATAATAAACACATTAAAAGCTACAGCAATGTGGAAGACATACATATACATAATATGAAAGAGTACTGGTGGAATGTTCCAGTAAAACCCCCAATAAAATGCAGGCATAACAGACCAGATATTATGATATGGGACAAGGAAAAGAAGGCATCCACAGTAGTGGAAGTTAGCTGTCCAGCAGATGCCAATATAATATCAAAGATTAGCGAAAAGGAGAATATTTATGCAGAACTGATGAGAAATCTGCAGATACTCCACCCTGATTACACCTTCAGATTTATGCCTGTGATTATTGGGGCACTGGGATATGTTAGTAACTGCCTCAATACAAATCTTGAGAAGCTAGGACAGGAACAGAAAGAACACAAGTTAGGAAATTACAAGTACAATCCATTAATGGAACAGCAAAAATATGTAAAACATTCCAAAAATGTTGCATCTAATAACTGCATATACACATGTACAGATACTAAGCATATAAACATGCACACATACAACTAAAAACATCTACATCCACACATACAATAACATCCATATCTACACATGCATGCATGCAGACATGCATGCATACATACATATCTACCTAGTTGATGTGTAAATTCCAATGAGTCTTGTGTCTATGTTAGAAACCGACTCTCTCTCTATTGGTAAAACTTTGTGAATATAAAACCAGAGGAACATACATACATACATACATACATACATACATACATACATACATACATACATACATACATACATACATACATGGTGGCTGCCAACTCGTTTTCGAGTACGGCCACTACTTCATATCCATGTAGGAGAACCCCTACCGATGCGCTGAACGACTGACTTTTTAGTCCAGCCAGCGACTTGAAAACTCTGGTACAAACACTACACTTGTGACAATTATTGACACATAGTGCTGGGCCCATGGTACCATGTGACGACAAGTGCAGAGAGATCTCCAGATATAAAGCAATGCCTGTGCCGTGAAGCTTTTATAGTGAGCAAGGGTACTGCACAAAGCCAGTCCCACTCTCTTAACCAAGATGATATTTACCAAAAAGAAGAACAAGTCAACATCATTGGATACCATCAGGGTTGCAGGTGTTATATCAGAATTTTCCTTCTCCTAGAATTCTGCCTTGACAAAGGCTAAGGGGTCATCTCTCCCGGTGATTTTGGATGGCCATTGACTCTTAAGAGCTCCTTTGCCCTTTGACAGGTTTTGTTTTTAGTCCTGCAGGATGTCCAGAGTCACCCTCCTCACCAAGAAACCTTGGTGGGGTTGCCAGTTTAGTCGCCAATGACCCGACCATGAGACAGGTTGTACTGGGATACATGTTACCAGTAGCACCAACTGGTGACCTGACATACATACATACATACATACATACATACATACATACATACATACATACATACATACATACATACATACATACATACACACATGCATGATACACACACGCACACATACACACAGGAAGAAAATCAGATTTGCAAGGGAGAAGACTGTACTGGTATGACATGTGATATATGGAAGATGACAGTTGTTTAAAGAAGTGCAAGACAATCTCAGTGAATGGACCTGTGGAAGAGGTAGAGCTAGGAAGATATGGGATGCGGTGGTGACGTTAAACCACATGACATAGATGACAAAGAACCGCAATGCTTGGCGACATGCAATGCTAGAGATGATGCACTTTTTTGTAGAATAAGAAAGAGGCTCAATATACCCCTATTATCTTCATCTTTCCTCTGTCTCTATTGTTCTAGCCACTACACCAGTTAGGGGCAACATTTTAGAGCAGAGAGCGTTCTCTTACATTGTATGGGCATGTACGATTGCGGTAGCGATAGTATAGGTTGCTGATATCTACAACACATGTATGTATGTGTATTTAAAAAGTCGTCGGAGAGAACGCCTTACATTGAAAAGGGAGGTAAGGAAAAGAGACTGTTCTGAACTGCCTGCTGTTGAACATCATCTGGTTTGCCAGCACTGTGGTCGAGTCTACCTGCGTAAAGGTGGTTTGATTAGACATGAACAAAGTCATATCAGTAGACCTCATGTAGATTATGATCTGAAAAGGTGTAAGGGATGTGGCAAGGAATGTGCTAGCATGGGAGGTCTTAAAACACACAGCCAGAACAAAGCAATGGAAAGTCCCGGAGGAGCCTACAGTTGCCATGTATGTGCCAGAAGGCTCAAGCCTTTAGCTGGTTTAAAGAATCACATTCGTGCCTCACATTTTTGGGCATTTTATCGGGCGATGGCAATGCTCGAACACGAGTTTGCAGCCATCATGTATGTATGTATGGTCCCGTAATTCCTGATAGAGTCCTGATTGACATATGGCGTTTCTTGGGTATTTTAAGCCTGGCGGAGCCCACCCCTCTCCAGGCCTGAGTACAGCAGATTTCTTCCAGAGAAAGATAGAAAGTAAGAGAGAGGAAATGAGAAAGAGATATAGTGGAGGAATCCACCCCAATACTAGACTCGTACTTTTCTTATCGACCTCGAAAGGATGAAAGACAAAGTTGACCTCGACGGGATTTTTAAATCGGAGAACAGAGAGCCGGAACGAATACCATAAAACATTCTATCTGACGTTCTAACGACTCTGCCAAATTGCCGCCCTACATCTGTACACACACACAAACACACACGCACGCGCGCACACACATACACATACACACACACACCATATAAATACGTAAATCGACTGTAATGCAATCTACTAAATTTATTCTAATCATGTCAAATTCGTGATCTTTTCCGTGTCCACCAAACCCATTCTTCCATTTTAAAAAATAATTCAAGTATTAAAGGTGTTTGCATTTATAATTTTATTGATTCTTTTCTTGTGTAAATTGTATTAAACACTAATAAATTAATTGTTTTTTGTAATTTTATATTCGATTAATTTTTGGGGGAGTGAACTAAAATTAAAGAAGTCTATCAAGTAAAAAATCTTCGATTATATTTTACGAATAAAATTTCTTTCAAAGTTTTTCAACGACTGTACAATTGTGAATGATAAATATTCATGACACTAAAAAGTATTTCGCATTTGAATGCAGCAAAAAAGTAGTTCTAATGCTAAATCAGAAAGCTATTTCAACGGATTTTCTCAAAGAAACGTTAATCTTAAATGAAATCGTATTTAGAATTTCAGCCCGAGGTACATTTTGTAGCTGCTTTCATTGAAAGTCTATTTTCGTTTAACTCTAGCAATTTTCATCAAAATATTTTCCAGTATCTAAAATTGCAGGTTTGATAGGTTTAAGACATACCAAAATATTTAAGGTGTTCTAAAATTTTGGGGCCTACTAAATCTCGAAGATACTCATCTTGCTTAAGTGCTCTCCTAGCATAAGAATAATTGAACTAAAGGAATACTCAATAACTTACTTAAATCGTATATTTGAGCCTTAAATAAGGGTTGCTTACAATTGCTTAGAGTACTAGTAGTGCCAATAGTCCCAGCAACAAATAAGCAGCCCCTTTTAAATATGTACAGATTTATCCCATAAAGAAAGGATAAAAAGGCGCCCTAAAGTTGCTTGTTCTCCTCTTTCTTGATCAGCTTACTGCAATTAGTGGAAATCCTATTATATTTTAACATAGTGATATAGTGATGGGGAAAGAACCTATGTGTATCTAGATTAGAATAGGTACGCCGTATTCCTGCATGTTGTAAAAGGTTACAAAAAGACACTGGAAAGGGTATCCGGTCATAAAAAATTGCCTAAAAAAGAACTCCATGATGAGTATAAAGTCTGTTATGGGTCCCAGGAGATTAACCCCTGGTTTGGCAGGGAAAATGGTAACAAACCACTTGTTGCTGCTTAGTTGGAGGATAATGATCAGATGATGAAAGGCAAAGCTAACCTCGGCGGAATTTGAACTCGGAATGTAAAAGGACGTAACTATGCCGCGAAATATGATGTCCGACGCTCTACCAGTACTGCCAATCTGTCGTCTTTGTTGCTCGTTAAATAATAGTCCAACAAATCATAGTTTTCTGTCAACCTTATTACGCATACTAGCATAATGACGTGTAATGAAAACGAAAAAGGAGAAAATTAGCGACAGAAATATAAACGTTATGATATAGCGATGCAAATATATGAACGTTTATATAAGCGATATAAGATAGCGTCCGTTATATCATAACCGGAAGTATTGACATTTGAAAATTATAAAAGAAGTGAATCTTAAAATAAGCAATCGTTATATATAAGAATATTTATGTTTAATCAACAGCTACGAAATACAGAAATTATGTAATATTCATTCATTATTTATTCAAAAGTGGAAACAATTATTTATTCAAAGTAATCCAACTTATTTTATTAACGGGATAAAACAATATATTCAGGACACAGTCCTACACCCCTTCCTTTATTATGTTATGATAGTTTAACTTAAGCTATAAATGGTGACCCCGAGAAGAAAAACAAAAGCACGCAATGATGACGAGTGAAAACACCGTTGCACTGAAATTCCCCCAGTTCTGGCCTAAACGAATCGAAATATGGTTTGCACAAGATTATCTTTCGACTTTGCAAAATCTTTTTACCTATAACCCCATAACAAAGATAGTTCTCTAAATATTAAAACATGCTATTTAGATAATTATCTTTGTTAAGGGGTGACAGGGGGAAAGATTTTGCAAAGTTGAAAGAGAATCTTTTGGTAGGAGATCAGAATGTTAATCTGCAATTTGAAAGATGAGCTTAGAATGGCTTTCGCTGTCTTTATGATTGTCATCTTGACATCAGCAAAGATTTCTACTGCGTCTGGCATGAGAATCGCCTAACAAAGCTGCCTGTATATGATCTCCATCTTCCTCTCACCTCTTGAATCAGTGTTGGCTAGAAATATACTGTCTTGATCAGATGTTCTCAAACTGTTTAGGCCACCGCCCACCTCTGGGGCCACGTATCACTCTTAACGCCCCCAACTCTATTTCCAGAGAGACCTGCCTACACGCAAAATGTAAATAATATATGATAAATAAAATCGTTAATTTATATATAATAAATAATATAATATATACTATGTATAAATAAATGTTATATATTTTTTATTTTACTATATCATTTGATATTTAATATACTATTATATCGTCTCTACCGTCCCTTTAGCCCCCAGCGCCCCCAGGACCTTCTCAATGAACCCTGGGGCCGGTAGTGCTCACTTTGAGAACCTCTGGTCTAGATATACACTCTGTAATATAATATTGAAACAAAACTCTGTCAACACACCATATCCACAAAGATACTGTATAGATAAACAAAGTGTTTACATTTGTCTATACATAGTGTTGACTAAAATTGTATATACGTATATACATTCTGTAATATATAACATTGAAACAAAGCTGTTAACGCACCAGTAATGTATTTTGTATTATCTTAAAGTGCAATCGAAACAATGTTATATATCTTCAGATAGTAATGTATTTAAATAAACAAAGATATTCAAACATATAATAATAGAATTGTTATAAAAAATCTACTGCGGTGTAAATGGCAGGCTCAGTAGACAAAAGGAAATATTTCCAGCAATTAATTACTTTTCTTACATTTAGATTACTCTGTATATTCAACCATAAAAAAACTGTCTGCAAAAGAATGTACCCTATCATGGGACCCATAAGCCTAACCTCTTCTTTTAGAAGGGAAAGTGGCCTTAAAATGTTTGTTGAATGTGGTGTACAATATTTCGATTCTCATTTTTATCATCATTATGGCCGACTTCAATGGATTCCCGCAGAAGCGTAGTCTATCTACAGCAGTCTTTCAATGTGTTCTATCTTGTTTTGTTTTTGTTTTTCTTTTCTTTTCACTTGCTCCCATGTCATTCTTGGATCGTAGACTTTCAGCTATTTCATACCTATTCGAGTATATCCATCTTTTACTCTACTGTACAGGGGCATTGGAAGCATTTATGAATCGGGATGGGGAGCCAAATTTGGACAATTTAATTGTAGGGATTTGCACTCTAAAATGTCCAGAAAACTTCGATATGCGATAAACATAACATGTACATAAAATGTAGTGTATATCCAAATAGATGTGTGTTTTGGTAGTTTGGAGAGAAAATATAATTGTTGGGGGAGGGAACGCCCCCCCCCCCCCTAGTTCCACCGCCACTGTGTATATATAATTTTTCTTTTAAATATGTTCTGTGCCCTTCCTTTAGAGGTTAATATATCGAGCTTCTTCGCATTTGTAAGAAACTGGTATTATACTCAATTTATTCATCTCCTATATATATATATATATATTCATTTATTGTGGCTATTGGTGAACTTTCTTGTTATTAAGCTGGTGTTGGGGCATAACTTAACAAAGGTTCTTACATTAAATTATAATGGTAGGATTTTAGATAAATGTAAACACTTTAAAACAAAGAATTTTGAATCATTGAACGAAGAGTGGTTTCAGATGGTTTGGAATCAAATGGGTTAATCTTGTGCTTGGAACATAGCTTAACTTCTTTTTGTTTTTGTTTTGTTTATTTGTTTTGTTTTTTTTTTTGTTTTTTAGCTTAATCTCACCGACTTCACTTCTTATCAGGAGCGGTGGAAGCATTTCTGAATTGGGAGGGGGCCCAAATTTGGTCAATTTATTTGTAGTGATTAGTTTAGCTAGGTGGATTGGCAGTATCGGTAGAGGGTCGGACGCCATGCTTTGACGCAAAGAGTAACCTCTCTTTACGATCTGAGTTCAAATCCCGCCGAGGTTAACTTTGCCTTTCATCCTTTCAGGGTCGATTAAATAAAGTACCAGTAATGTACTGGGTAATTGCTGGCCTTGTGCCAAAAGTAGAAACAATTATCAAACATCAACCAAGGTATGAAGAAAAAAACTTCGATATGCGATAAACATAACATGTACATAAATTGTATCGCATATCCAAATAGATGTGTGTTTTGGTAATTTGGGGAGAAAATATATAATTATTACCCCCACCTAGTTCCAGCGCCCCTGCACTTTCCTCCCTTTAAGCTCGATAAACTAAAATACTAGTAAAATACAATAGTTGAACCTAAAGGCAAGGTCACGTCATTTTCATATACTTTAATTTAATCTTTCTCAAGGACATGATAAATTTTAGTTGAGAAAATATTGTTTTTGGCAGTAATTGCAAATAGTAGAATCTCAAACTTACTTTTGGAAATACAAAGGTCAAGATTTCATTCAATTTTTTTATTCAAATAAATAAATAAATAAAATCTTGAAATGTTATAAATGAACCTGAGTAATTAACTTCAGTGTTTTTATCAATATTATTACTTATACATATGGTGGATTGGCAGTATCGGTATATATATATCAATTAACATCAAACTCTCCTTCTCTTTATATCTACTATACGGAACTCTCTTCAAATTCCTCTATATATATCAATAAACATCAATCACTCCTCCTCTGTCTATCTAATATACAACACACTCTCCCAACCTTCCTCTCTATATCAATTACTACCAAACTCTCCCCCCCCTCTATATCTATATATATCTCTCCCATTTCTCTCTACATAACATACACATAAATTTTGGTAGTTTGGGGAGAAAAATATAATTATTGGGTGACCTTTGCTCCTCTGTTCCTCTCCCCGCTCCTGCATGGCTTTAGAATAATTAGCCACTATCATTACAAAACATTTGATAATATAGTTCCAGAGTATGTGTGTGTCTGTGAAACATACATATACACAGAGACGTATGTAGAGTATGGCAACGTACACGGGCACCACTTAAAAGAGGGCGCTACCTGGACTAGGAGCACTTTCTATTAAAGTCAGATAAGCTATCGTCAGAGAGTGAAAAAAGAAACTTTTTCAGGTGTATGATCTGTCTTTGATTATCATAGATGAGAAAGATTATGGTGGTTGAATCCTTAAACCATTTATATAAATTATTAAGCCCATATATAAAAATACAGGGCTGGGAACTACATGATCACAGAGGCATACCTCATAGTATGGCTTGTCAGATATTTTAATAGAGTTTTAATATTTGTCAAAGATCAGTATTACACAGATCACTACCTTCAATTACACTAACACTTTTGCCAATACTTTACATATACTTAAGCGTAAAGGATACCTGTAGAACAAATGAAAATGCAGTCTAATAACACTAAACCCTCATTTATTTAAACTGCACTGTCAATCCCATTGTCTAACAACTACTATATAGCTTGCTGCATGGGCAGGGGCGCAATTTCAATGTTTGCCATAGGCGCTATTTTCCCTTGTTACACTTGCATATACACAAGGTCCGAACACAAAGGAACCAAACTCCCACCGTCACTGCCCCCGTCTGTCCTGCTCTTCCCATCTCTCACTATTATGAGCAAATGGGGACCCATGCGCTGGTCGCCCCGCGGCTCCGGCAGACAGAATAGAAAAGGCGTTTTCCCCGTAGAATAGTGAGGGAGGTGCGCTGGGAGAGCCATTCCAGCTCACGAGGTTCAGGAACCAATGGCGCCAGAAGTTTCTACCGCTCTAGGTTCGATGATAAATCCATCAGAAACCAGTACTTCATCATTTACTGTTTATTTTAAATCAACTTCTATTTTGGTTCTGAATTACTTTTTCTTTTTTTCTTTCATCAAAGAACACGTTCTATAAATAATATTCTCATTATTGCTGTAATTAGGTGAGAATACGAGTATGAAAGTTATAGAGAGAAGGATAAAGTGGGTGAGTGAGAGAGGGGAGGAGAAAACGAGAGAGAGCGACAATATAGGAATAAGATACAGAGAACTAAAGAGGGAGGCGGAGAGGGAGAACTAGAAAGAGGGAGAGAGAAGGGGGGGAAAAGGGAATACATAACTAGAGAGAGAGAGAAGTGGACAGAGAATCAAAGAGAACGTGGGTGGGAGTAACATAGAGAAAAAAACAGGGGAGAAGAGATAGAGATTGGGAAAGATAATGGGAGAGAGAGAACAGGATAGAGAACGACAGAGTGAGAGTGAAATAGAGAGAGAAGCGGGGAAGGGGAAGAGAACAAGTGACAGAAATCGGGAAAGATAATGGGAGAGAGAGAGAGAAAGATGAGTTAGAAAATAGTCACTTTAGATTAGAAGGAAACACAAGAGAGAGAATCTGGTAGGGAGGTAATATTTTCCTGGCTTTATTTATTTATTTATATATTTATTTTGTAAAAATAGAAACTACCTGTTCTAACACTTTTATTGTTTTTGTTATTCTAATGTTTTATTCTAATTCTTTTTCTGTAACTCTCAACAACCATCACAGATGAAATCTTAAAATAATATATTACACAAGCTGGAATGCGCCAGCGAAGCTTCCGAACCTCTTTTAAATGCATTTATTTTGTACCACAATTCACACTGGTACATTCGTCTTGTCCATATAAGGGAACTTTCTATTTATTAATGGTTTCTGATTTAGGCACATGGCCAGCAAGTTTGAGGGGAGGGGAAAGTTGATTAAATCGACCCAGTGTGTTATTGGTACTTTATTTTATCGCCCCTATAAGGATGAAAGATAAAGTTAACCTCGGCGGGAATTAAATTCAGAACGTGAAGGGCCGTAACTCTATACCGCTAAGCATGCTCGATGCTCTACCGATTCTGTCAATTCACCGCCCTTTCTATATTAATGCCGGTTGTCTGTATATGTATGTAGTGAAAGTGTTCTACTCACGATCGTAAGGTAGTGAGTTCGATTCTGAGCAAGACACTTTATTTATAAGTCTTTATTTATGCTAGTTCTTTCAGCTGGAAATAATGGATTGTACCTGTAATTCAGAGGGTCGACCTTGTCATATATTGTGTCAAGCTGAATCTCCCCGATAACTACGTTAAGGGTACACGTGTCTATGGAATACTCAGCCAACTACAGGTAATTTCATGAACAGGCTATTGCGTTGATCGGACAACGGTTCAACGCACAAGCATGTGTACGTATGTGTGTATGTACGTACCTATGTATGTGTGTATGTATATATGATTGTATGTCTGTGTGTGTACGCACATATGTTTGTATTATGTATGTATTTGTGTGTGTGTGTGTGGAGGGGGAGGGGGGATAATCCCTCATCTCCGATACCATGATGCCCCACTCCTACACTGAACAGTTTCTTCAATCCTGTTTAACAATAACAATCCCACTGGAAATCTCGTCTGATATTAAAAAACAAACAGGAAATGTTTCCACCAAAATTCCGTTTATCCTTATAGGTAAGCACACGAGCTAGCAGCATACTTAATGTAGAACGACAGCTCACACTTAACGATGTTTCTCGTACAGAAGATACCACTAGGAAATGTTCCAATATTAGTTAACCTTATAGTCATTCCAATGTGAGAGAGTCTAGAAAGTTATATAATCACTGACTCACTTCTTCAAACTAATTATGGATATATGTCTATATGTGCGTTGTTTTTTGTGAATAAAACACGTTGCTTGGTTAATAAGTAGCTCACGATCGTTACGTCGTGAGTTCGATTCCCAGCAAGACATTTTATTTCAGGTTGCTCTAAATCACTCGAATGAGTGCCCGAATTACCACACGTCAGCCCTAACCCAGTAAACTTATGATCAAGGATGTGCCAATCATGATCATCCCGTCTTCAAACCTGTCAACTCTCCCCGTCCGTCGGGGAGATCTCCCACCCACTTTGTAAAAATGAGTATAGCTTTCATTATGTAAAATCTCCATTTTGCCTCATTTCTCCCCGTTTGGGTGTCTAGAGGTTGGCAGATCTGTCTTTATATATCAAGAACTACATTGTCCGGTGTGCCCTTCCTTTGTTACTATTTATTTTCTGGCGATATAATGTTATTTTAGAGATATTTGGCTGCTATTTTTAACAGGTTCAGTATGTAACTATGCTTGTCGTTAACATATTAACACATCACGTTTCATGGCGCTTCGCCAATTCTGAGAGGAATTATCAAAGCTGGCAGATACAGCCAATTGGGATTTTAACGGCAGTTCTGTGGTACTTCAGTGGTGTAAAATGTTTTCAGAGCTGCACTGAAAAGCCATAACCGCACCTATAGGGATATATTTTGGTCCGAATATTAAAAGCCGTGCAATAACGTATATATATATATATAATATTACTTCAAAATATTAATAAATATAGACATTCATGTGATCAAATATATTTTATTATACATATTTCAGAGGTACTGAGCTATTTCAACAGTAAGTCCTCATCAGATAAAATAAGTTGATGCCTGACATACCTTGACTATGTTGATGGTTATAATTTAGTCATGGCAGTGATTAGTTATGACTACGATCAAATCTCCTTTTTTTTCTCTCTTTCCTCATGATTTGCTATCTCGATCTCTTACTTCCACTATCTGCAATAATGAGGTATGCATATATTATTATTATTTAAATTTTTAACAGTTATATAAGTTTATGTATTATATATTATTAGTTATTTATATATCTTTTTACACATTCTCATACGCACCCTCTGTATTATATGTAATTTTTCATGTTTCAACTTAAGCTATATAAATATTGAGTTTTGTCATAACTAATCACTGCCATGACTAAATTATAACCATCAACATAGTCAAGGTATGTCAGGCATCAACTTATTTTATCTGATGAGGACGTACTGTTGAAATAGCTCAGTACCTCTGAAATATGTATAATAAAATATATTTGATCACATGAATGTCTAAATTTATTAATATTTTGAAGTAATAATAATAACTCCAGAAAACCTCCTTGTAGAGTGCTTCTAATCTATTGTGAAACTTTATTCATTGATGAATTCATTGAACCTTGTTAAACTTTTAATTATATATATATATATATATATATATATATATATATATATATATATATATATATATATATATATATATATAGAAAACTGAGGATGTCTGTCTGTGTGTGTGTGAGTTTGAATCCCTAAAACTCAAGAACCACCCAACCGACTGTTTTCAAACTTTACACATGTAATACTTATGTTTCAGGGAGTGTTCTGAGCAAAGAAATTTTCAAATTTTCAATGCCCTAGGGACCGCATTAGGCGATTTAGCGATCTCTCTCTATAATTCTTAGTCTTTCTCTTTTTAGATAGATACATACATATAACGGCGCGCCCTTATAATATCTGACTGTATGTCTGACTGCATTACGTCACTTCCCTAAGGATGTCTGTGTGTGTGTCTGTGAGTTTGAATCTCTAAAACTCGAGAAGTACACAACCGACTTTTTTCAAACTTTGCATGTGTATTACTTATGTTTCAGGGAGTGTTATGCACATAAAAAATTCAACTGTTTGATCCCCTAGTTTTGATCCCTTAGTTGAAAAACTGCGTTTTTTTCAGGTTTTTAGGGTTTTCTTGAGTCAGTACGTCAGACTGATTTCCTTGAAATTGTAACTATGTATTAGTCAGTTTCTTCTTCATAGCGTGAGCAAAGAAAATCCAACTTTTTTATGGCCTAGGGCCCGCATTAGGTGAAAAACTTCATTTTTTCCAGCTTTTTAGGGCTTTTTTGAGGCGTTACGTCTAGCCGATTTTCCCGAAATTTCAAGTCATATTATGCACATTAAAAAAATTCATTTTCTTGATCCTCTAGGGCCCGCATTAGGTGAAAACCTGCATTTTTCCTGCTTCATCGAGGAAAATCTTAAAGATTATCCAGCCATCAGAGTATTCGGTTTATTTTCTTTACATATTGTCCACGCATGCAGTTTTTCCACGATTAAGTCTGTTGGCCGCCTGCGTTCCAAAATACCTTATCCCGTGCAACGCCGGGTACCACTGCTAGTATATATATATATATATATATATATATATATAATTGGATATATGAGAGGGATGAACACAGATATAAGTATACATGTGTTCCAATTGCAAATGACCAAGTTAGCTAGGTTAGTTTTTTCAACCTAGCTAACTTGGTCATTTGCAATTGGAACACATGTATTTATATCAGTGTTCATCCCTCTCATATATCCAATTGTATTACACGGCTCGGAAAGATTCCCTTCTTTGAGCTATTTAATTGTAAAAGAGTATTTTGAGTTTCTAACTCAATCTATGATATATATATATATATATATATATATATATATATATATATATATATATATAATACATTATAAAGAGAGAAGAAACATTAGATATAATTAATAAGATATACCATGCCCAAATTCCTTCTTTCCCCCTCGACTGCGTAGTTTCGTGGCATATTATGCAAAAACACTACATCACAGAGATATAGAATTTTTGTGAGGTCTGCCGACTTATCAAGAGGATACCTCATTAAGAGTTTCAAAACGTTTCAAAACACGTCCGTAGGACGCGAAATAGAATCCCGAAAGGCGGACGGGGAGTGAATCACTACGTAGTCGAGGAGTAAAGAAAGAATTTGGGTATGGTATATCTTATTAATTATATCTAATGTTTCTTCTCACTTTATAATGTATTATATAGCTCTGATACTGAATCAATCTAATCCATTCGGATTATTTCGTCCCAGTTATTCATAGAGCAACATCGGTTGAGGTTGGCACCACTAATTCAAGGATATATGTGGATATATTCATGTATATGTATGTGTCCGCATGTATCTGTGTGTTTCTGTATATTGTATATATATATATATATATATATATATATATATATATACACGATTTAATTTAACAATGAAAATAATGACTACAAAGTCAAGTTATTTTACCTATTCATATCATTGTTTTACGATCATTTCGGAGGGTTGATCATATTGACATATAGACTGAGCTATAGCAGTTATATAACTGAATACTATCAGACTTCATATGTAGGTTCGGTCAGACCGTCTTCTTCAGAAACAAATTCGCTATCAGATTACATTGAGCTCTATCTACGGTACGTACCCTACCACGAAGAGTAGACCATATATCTTTGTAAGATGAGCAATCGGTTATATATATATATATATAATATAAGATCAAAAGATGGTTAAAAGAGTTCCAAGTATTTTATTATGCGCATTTCAAAAACAAATATCATCATGGGATGATATCTGCGTTCTCGTCAGATAAAATAGGGAGAAATGATATGAAACTTAAAAAACACTTGTGAGCAGTGAAGTTTTAAATCAACATATGAAAAATAAAAGTAAGATGGATATATGAGATTGGGAAAAAATGAGGGGGGGGGGTAAGGAAGAGGAAGAAAGAAAATAAAGGATAGTGGGGGAGGAGTATAAGCAGGAAGGATGAGAGAGGAGGAGAAATGAGTGATAGAGAGAGAGAAATAGCCTTTCCAACTGAGAAAACATTGTCTCACAGAGAGAAATTAAAAAGCCGTTGGGAGATAATAGATAATTTAAAAAGATTTTGAAATTAAAAGTTAATGAGGTTTATGGATGTTGATGTTTATGATTGAAGAAAAAGGAATTAGGAATAGTATTAATTTAGGTTTATATATTGAAGGGTTTAATAATATGTGCGAAAAAAAAGAATTTATTAATACGTATTATTAAAATAAAAATATTAATGATATTAAGGATATAATGTGAAAGAAGGAGAAGAATAAAGGAATTATGAACTTAGAGGAATTAGTTAGGGTTTAAGTTTGTTTTTATGTATTGTAATATGTAAAATTAAATAATTGTTTCTTCTTTAGGCACAAGGCCAGCAATTACCCAGTGCATTACTGGTACTTTATTTTGTCGACCCCGTAAGGATGAAAGGCAAAGTCAACCTCGAAAATTAAATAATAGGTTTTAAACAAGCATGGAAGGAGAGAAGAACAAAAGAGAATTTAAGGAAGAAAAAATATCTAACGTCAAAAAGTATAATTATTTGTTTACAAAAATTTTCTAATGGTAATATTATTATATATAAAAACTATTTAGTTACTATGGCCAATAATATGAGGAAAAATGGAAAAATGGAGAATGCTGTAGTGAGTAATAATATGAGTTGAGAAGTAATTGGGAAGTAAAAGTTACAGATTAAAGTTTAGAAATTAAAAAAGAAAAAGGAAAAAGGATAAAAAGAAAGATAGGGGATCACAACGACATAGAGTGAGTAAATTGTATAATATAATATACTGAAATAAGGTAGAAAGATGGGTATATTTGTAAAAGATATAAAAGATATAAAAGCCTTTGAGAAAAGAAGATTTTAAACTAATTAGGTATTGAGATATTAGCTGTATACTTTATGTAATGTTCTATGGGATTTATGCAAGCAGAGCGAAAATAAATCCGTACGTCTATTTATTATAGAATTAAAATTAGATATAATGGTAAATTTCTCGGCTAGGCAGAGATTACATGTTCTGGATATGGAAGAATTCAGGTAAGCAAAGGCGTTGCAAACCTTCCTCCAAGAGATGTTATAGTTAACATTTTACTGAAATAAGGTAGAAAGATGGGTATATTTGTAAAAGATATAAAAGCCTTTGAGAAAAGAAGATTTTAAACTAATTAGGTATTGAGATATTAGCTGTATACTTTATGTAATGTTCTATGGGATTTATGCAAGCAGAGTGAAAATAAATCCGTACGTCTATTTATTATAGAATTAAAATTAGATATAATGGTAAATTTCTCGGCTAGGCAGAGATTACATGTTCTGGATATGGAAGAATTCAGGTAAGCAAAGGCGTTGCAAACCTTCCTCCAAGAGATGTTATAGTTAACATTTTACTGAAATAAGGTAGAAAGATGGGTATATTTGTAAAAGATATAAAAGCCTTTGAGAAAAGAAGATTTTAAACTAATTAGGTATTGAGATATTAGCTGTATACTTTATGTAATGTTCTATGGGATTTATGCAAGCAGAGCGAAAATAAATCCGTACGTCTATTTATTATAGAATTAAAATTAGATATAATGGTAAATTTCTCGGCTAGGCAGAGATTACATGTTCTGGATATGGAAGAATTCAGGTAAGCAAAGGCGTTGCAAACCTTCCTCCAAGAGATGTTATAGTTAATATTTTTGTCTTTTAAGGACCATATGAGTTCCGAGAGTGTCGTGTTAGTTCTTTTAAGTTGGTATTTAAAAGACGATTTGTGATTATAAAATCTTGCTTTAAAGGAAGTGGAAGTGGAACCGAAATAGGTAAAAGAATTAGTACCAGTTATAACCTTACATTCATACACTAAGTTTCTATCAAGACATTGGTTATTAAGAGGACATTTAGTTCTAACAGGGCAATTACAATTACGATTAGAGAAATTAATAGAGTTATTAACAAGTGACCTAGTATTATTTATAGAAGGAATTGGATTGGAGAAGTTATTTATGATAGGAACTATAGTTTCCTGATTTAGATTGGTATTATGAACATTCAACGAAGTTACGTTTGACGTCGTATTTAAATTTACTGAATTTAACCTAGAGTTAACATTGACGTCGGGTATACTACTGCTATTATTATGACGCTCAGTGTTGGATGGATGTAATTTATTACTTAATATTTTATTATTGTGTTTAGAGATAATGTTGGAAGTGGTGGAATAAGAGAATTTGATTGTATGTTTGTTAAAGATTTTACTATAGATATGCGAGGGAGGGAAGCATTTATCTAAGGCCCTAAAGAATAGTTTAGGAATATTATTAGGGATAGATAGAGAAAAGGAGCATTATACCAAATCATATTTTTGTATCTAGGTCTTTTTAAGTTATTGGAATGTTCATAATTAACTATTTTACTATAAGTCCTTTGATGATTGGTTTCTTTACTGTATTTAATTTTATCAGGATAGCCGGCTTTGGAAAGCGCATTATTATAGTAATTGGCATTAGCGTCGAAGATAACTTTATTAGAGGATAGATTTGAGATTCTTTTTTTAATATTATTGACTATAGCATTTTTAACGTTAGTGGGGTGGTTAGATTTAAAATTAACATAATTTAGATTCTCATTGTTTTTATGGTAGGGTAATATAGGCCAGTGTTAAGGGATATACCCAATCTCAATTATGTTAATTTTAAATCTAACCACCCCACTAACGTTAAAAATGCTATAGTCAATAATATTAAAAAAAGAATCTCAAATCTATCCTCTAATAAAGTTATCCAATCTTCTCCAATCCAATTCCTTCTATAAATAATACTAGGTCACTTGTTAATAACTCTGTTAATTTCTCTAATCGTAATTGTAATTGCCCTGTTAGAACTAAATGTCCTCTTAATAACCAATGTCTTGATAGAAACTTAGTGTATGAATGTAAGGTTATAACTGGTACTAATTCTTTTACCTATTTCGGTTCCACTTCCACTTCCTTTAAAGCAAGATTTTATAATCACAAATCGTCTTTTAAATACCAACTTAAAAGAACTAACACGACACTCTCGGAACTCATATGGTCCTTAAAAGACAAAAATATTAACTATAACATCTCTTGGAGGAAGGTTTGCAACGCCTTTGCTTACCTGAATTCTTCCATATCCAGAACATGTAATCTCTGCCTAGCCGAGAAATTTACCATTATATCTAATTTTAATTCTATAATAAATAGACGTACGGATTTATTTTCACTCTGCTTGCATAAATCCCATAGAACATTACATAAAGTATACAGCTAATATCTCAATACCTAATTAGTTTAAAATCTTCTTTTCTTGAGAAAAGAAGATTTTAAACTAATTAGGTATTGAGATATTAGCTGTATACTTTATGGAATGTTCTATGGGATTTATGCAAGCAGAGCGAAAATAAATCCGTCGCTTTTATATCTTTTACATATATACCCATCTTTCTACCTTATTTCAGTATATTATATTATACAATTTACTCACTCTATGTGATCCCCTATCTTTCTTCTTTTTAAGCTTTTTCCTTTCTTCCTTTTTTCTTTTTTAATTTCTAATCTTTAATCTGTAACTTTTACTTCCCAATTACTTCTCAATTCATATTATTACTCACCACAGCATTCTCCATTTTTCCATTTTTCCTCATATTATTGGCCATAGAAACTAAATATTTTTTTATATATAAATAATATTACCATTAGAAAATGTTTGTAAACATATAATTATACTTTTTGACGTTAGATATTTTTTCTTCCTTAAATTCTCTTTTTTATTCTCTCCTTCCATGCTTGTTTTAAACCTATTATTTACTTTTACATATTACAATACATAAAAACAAACTTAAACCCTAACTAATTCCTCTAAGTTCATAATTCCTTTATTCTTCTTCTTTCACATTATATCCTTAATATCATTAATATTTTTATTTTAATAATACGTATTAATAAATTCTTTTTTTTCGCACATATTATTAAACCCTTCAATATATAAACCTAAATTAATACTATTCCTAATTCCTTTTTCTTCAATCATAAACATCAACATCCATAAACCTCATTAACTTTTAATTTCAAAATCTTTTTAAATTATCTATTATCTCCCAACGGTTTTTTTAATTTCTCTCTGTGAGACAATGTTTTCTCAGTTGGAAAGGCTATTTCTCTCTCTCTATCACTCATTTCTCCTCCTCTCTCATCCTTCCTTCTTATACTCCTCCCCCACTATCCTTTATTTTCTTTCTTCCTCTTCCTTACCCCCCCCCCCTCATTTTTTCCCAATCTCATATATCCATCTTACTTTTATTTTTCATATGTTGATTTAAAACTTCACTGCTCACAAGTGTTTTTTTAAGCTTCATATCATTTCTCCCTATTTTATCTGATGAGAACGCAGATATCGTCCCATGATGATATTTGTTTTTGAAATGCGCATAATAAAATACTTGGAACTCTTTTAACCATCTTTTGATCTTATATTATTTATACTCCAGTCCTATAAACTGTAGAGTGCTACTTATCCGATATTTGCCTTGCTTTATTGTGCTACAATAAAACTCACCTCCTACACACACACACACACAAACACATACACATATATATATATATATATTGAAATGACAGGAGGCTAAATATGTTGAATTTTCTTAATTTTTTATTACTGTAAACACTATGCACATTTCAGTGGCCTGGTTGCGTAAGAGCCCGGTGACCTCATCAGGTGTAAATTGCGTAATAGATGTATACCAATGTGGCAGCATGCTACTACGTCCATCTCTGGGTCAAAGGCTTAGCACACACTTTTTCCTCTTTATTTTTCTTTGCTTGTTTCATTAAAGCTTACCATCGTTCCGTTGGTATACATCTATTGCGAAATTTACACCTGATGAGACCACCTGGTCACTGAAATGTGCATAGTGTTTACAGTAATAAAAAAATTAAGGAAATTCAACATATTTGACCTCCTGTCATTTCACTTCATAATACATTTACTCCGTTCCCGCACCACCAACATGATTTAACATTGAAGATGGATGAGTTGCATAACGCCGAGTGCTTTTCTCATATTACGTCATGATTAACATTGCAGAATGACCAATTCTACCCAGTGGTAAACCACCAAATTTAACTTATATATATATATATATATATATATATATATATGTCTTATTTATACAGGATTAATATATATATATATATATATATATATATATATATATATATATATTAATCCTGTATAAATAAGACACGCGTGCATGCTACACGTGAGATTGTTTCATACACTGACTACTCTAAACTTTCCTCTTGCTTTATCTTCATAGACTGCCAATGCTTCATTTTTATTTTTATTTTTATTTTTATCTTTATCCTTTATATGTAAATTGCCATGCTATATCATTTTGATGGATGTCATCCCACTGTGGATCAATATGTGCATATGTTTTTATATGTCTCTTGTGTTGAAAAGGAGGTCAAGTATGTTATAGATCACTAAATAGTTGCTCCGAAGAATCCAAACCTCGGTTTGGAGGAAACAATTGTAAGCAAATAAATGATTTAAACTGAACTTTGATTATTGTAATCTATATATATATATATATATATATATATAGCATAATTAGTCGTTTAGTTTGCATATTGAGATCCCAACCCATTCTATTTATTTTATCACGTATGGAATTTCTTGCAATGTTTTTTTTTTTGCTTTTGTTTTGTTGTTTTTTTTTGTAATGTATAATGTTTTTAATATATAAAGAAAATTAAACAGCGGGTGGAATAAGAGCGGGGTGGGATGAAAAAAATCAGAACAATTAATAAGTGGGGGGGGGGGGGGGGGGAATCATTCGAGATCTGAGAGTGTGTTGAATTTTGACAGCTATGGCATTTGTGCTTGTAATTTCAAACTATCTATATTGTCAGCATATTTGTTTGGAGAAAAATGTTAACCTTGCTATTATGTAATTTCGATATAATATGTGTGTGTAATGAAATTATCCCTGTGATCAATTTGCTTTGGTATGAAAATGGAATATGCCCAGAGGTGTAACTAGGGTATGGCAAGTAAGGCACGTGCCATGGGCTCCACTTGGACTAGGAGCACGTTCTATTAAAGTCAAATAAGCCTTGCTGGAGAAGGAAAGAAGAAACTCCTTCAGATGTATGATCTGTCCCTGATTATCTTGGGTGAGAACACTATGGTGGCTGGATCATTAAACCATTTATATTAATTATTAGGTACATAGGTAAAAATACAGTGCTGGGCAGGGGCGCAATTTCACTGCTTGCCATAGGCGCTATTTCCCCACGTTATGCCTCTGTATATGACATGTTCGTATCATATGCCATATCCGGCAATTCGGACGAAAGTAGCTATGACGACACCTCCGAGTATATATATAAACCAAACTCTCGTGAATTCCCTGTTTTCTTTACTGAGACTTGACAACCAACTTTGAATGTTCTTTTATAACAGATGGTTGACCAAGAAGATTTTGAAAATGGTCTTTCCATTTTTGTACACGTCCTTTTGGTGTCTTAGCTTTTACCTTGTGTGTTAGTGTATTCTTCCTACCAGTAATGTCATTGACAGTTGTCCAAGCAATTTTTTATGATTGATTTTGTACTGCGTTTAATATGATGTTGATTTTGTTGTTTATATATGTAATAAGCTCTTGATTATATGTACTCTCGGGTCTCGAATAATCGTTCCCTCCGCCCCACTTATTAATTTTTCAGATTTTTCCACCCCTCCCTAACTTATTAAATTTTGCTAATCTATCTCCGACAAAATTTTATTTTAAGTGGTAGTATTCATGCGACAATTAATTTTCTTTAGACATTAAAAAACATTATGCATGACAAAGAAAGTTCACTATTAGAAATCCTATGTTATAAAATAAATAGGTTGGGTTGGAGGTGGGAGGGGTCTCTATGTAAACTAACCGACTAATTCTAGTTTTTTTTTAAATCAACGGAGACAACCTAAACAAATTAGCGATTTTACACCATCTCCGCTTATTCCATCCCACTCATATTACGTATTTGAGACCCGAGAGTATTCTTGTTAAGAATGTTCAACCAATTCAACCATGTTAATTCAAGAGTTCAGTTGATCAAATGACTGAATGGTCATCATTAAAACCGAAGAAATATCTATCATCATTAGTTGTTAAAATATAAACAAAAACTTGTGCTTAACGAAGTTGATTTATTTATTGGTTTTTGAAGGTACAGTTTAGTGGGAAGAGTGTTCGGTTCACAATCATAGGGCAGTGAGTTCCCGATAATGTGTTGTGTCCTTCAGTAAACACCTTATTTCACGTCGCTCCAGTCCACTCAGCTGAAAACTGAGTTGTACCTGTAATTCAAAAGACCAGCCTTGCCATACACTGTGTCACACTAAATTCCCCTGACAATTACATGAAAGGTACGCATGTCTGTGGAATACTCAACCATTTACACCACGTTAATTTTAATTTTTAATTTCATGTTCACCGAACAACTAAATGTTCATCGTCGAAACTGAAGGAGGATCCTTCATTTCCTTTTTCTTTTTATCGATTTCACTCATTATACCGCGGCCATGCTGGAGTATCGCCTTGATTTAGTCAATCAGAACTTGTTTTCTCAAGTCTCTTACTTATTCTGTCGATCTCTTTTCTGTCAAACCACTACCTTAAGTTACATAACATAAAGCAGTCATTGGCATCTGCCGCCCGCTTGTCTTTCTGAAAGGCGGCGGCCGATTGTCGCACTTAGTAGTGAACTAATGGTCGTTTTAGTTTTTGCTTCCCCCATTTTTTTCTTTCTCTCACTCTGGTCATGTGTTTTGGTGCGTAGTCTTTGTGAGGTTTAGTTGTATTTGTAATGGTATTTATATATATACTGTTGACCAGGGGCGAAGGGAGCGTGCATGCAGTGCATGCGTTATAGAATCTTGAGTTGATCAATTGCGTCGGTTGAAGCAAGTAGAATTTTGGCTGCTTACTAAATCGTTAAATCGTAGACACATAAGATAACACACACACACACACGACAGCGTCGGTTGAAGCAAGCAGAATTTTGGCTGCTTGCTAAACCGTAGACACATAAAAAGATAACACACACACACATACACACGACAGCGTCGGTTGAAGCAAGCAGAATTTTGGCTGCTTGCTAAACCGTAGACACATAAAAAGATAACACACACACACATACACACGACAGCGTCGGTTGAAGCAAGCAGAATTTTGGCTGCTTGCTAAACCGTAGACACATAAAAAGATAACACACGCAAACACACGGCAGCATCGGTTGAAGCAAGCAGAATTTTGGCTGCTTGTTAAATCGTAGACACACACACACTAGATAACACTACATGCGGCTTTGACCGGGAGGCTCATTTAGAGGGAATGGGGGTAAGGCTGCACACCCCCACTTTCCGCCATGGCGATTGGACTGCATGCCCTGCTTTCCAGGTTACCCTTTGCCACTGCTGTTGACATATGTCATCAGTTTGGATGGTCCATACCTAAACAGGTGTCGATTAAGAGTCGAGATCCGATCGCCTGATCAAACCTGAGCTGATCGATATCGAAACAGTTGAAATACGCAATAATGTTTCATAACAAGCTGCAAATCTGACTTATTGTCACTCAAATATATATATATATAGACAAATGATTAGAGCATTGGAAAGCTCCTGTATTGTTTTTTTTTTCTCAGTTCAAATCTCGCTGTGACCTACTTGAATAGTAGATATAATCCATCACTCAGTTTAATGCCACTACCTGGCTCTTGGGTGTTTTAACAGAGTTGACTTAGTTGCAAATATTCCTGCCACATCTCCAATTTTGGGATACATCCCACCTTCTCATTAGTCTTGGAGGCCTTGAAAAGGGGTTATGGGTATTGTCCTTTTCTCTCTCACTAAACAGTAAATAAAATCATCTGAAGGGTATGTTATAATATATTCACATGTGAGGTGTGTATGTTATAAGGTAAATGTATACACTACATATGTGATGTGTATATTTTATGTTATATATATATATATATATATATGCTACTAAGGTAAAAGTATATATATATGTTATATATATATATATATATATATATGCTACTAAGGTAAAAGTATATACAAATAGAAATGCTTGAACGTAAGGAGGTCGATGTTTGCTGTATTCAAGAGACCAGGGTCTGCTAGATTCATTGTGGGTAAAGAACGATGCTATAAGCTTTTCTGGGTGGGAAATGACAATGGGCTGGGTGGAGTAGGAATCATGGTAGCAGAAAAGTGGGCAGATAAGATAATAGACGTAAATAGAGTGAACGACAGAATAATTAAAATAAGACTTGTCCTCAATAGAACTACTGTGACAATAATATCTGCGTATGCACCACAATCCGGACTGCCTGGCGTTATAAAAGACAGATTCTATGAGACGTTAATGCTCACTACCTCCCAAATAACCAACAGTGACTACATAGTTATCGCTGGCGACCTAAATGGTCACGTTGGACAACATTGTGACGGCTATGACGGAATCTATGGAGGCTATGGGTTTGGTACTAGAAATGAGGAAGGCTCCAGAATCCTGGAATTCTGTGCTGCAAATAACCTAACTATCTGTAACACTAACTTCAAAAAACAAGACAATCACTTGATCACCTATAGATCAGGGGAACACACCATCCAGATAGATTATATCCTTACCAGAAGACGTGACAGAGTGTTTGTTGTAAATACTAAATCCCTCCCCCATGAAGAATGCACCTCTCAACATAGACTCATAATTAGCGACCTCATAGTCAGCACGAGACGTACTCGACAACAGAAGAGGACTATCCTCAGGAGAAAAATATGGAAGCTAAAGGACCCCATAGCCAGTAATAAATTTAAAAGCATATTACTTGATGCTTTTGATAGTAAGGAAGAGCAATTAGAGTCGTACAATATAGAGGAACAGTGGGAATTCCTGAAAGCTAACCTGCTGAAGGCGACAGATGAAATCTGTGGCTGGAGCAGACCTATAGGCAGGAGGAGAGTAACTTGGTGGTGGAGGAGTCAAGGCCAAAAAGCAGGCTTGGAAAGCATGGCGGGATGGGGGAAGTAGAGAAGACTATCAAGTGGCCAGGAGGGAAGCTAGGAGACAAGTGTACTTCGCAAGAAGGGAAGCAGAGGAAAGAAAGTTCAAGCATGTTCTACAACGCGAGGACCAAAAATGTGAGGTGTTCAGGATTGCTAGGCAATGTGTCAAGGAAAACCGTGATGTTGTCGGAGAGAAGTGTGTCCTTAATGATGATTGTGTACTTGCCATCACTGACGCTGATAAGAAGGTAGCTTGGAAGTGTCACTACGAAAGGCTACTAAATGAGGAGAATAATTGGGAGAAAGACAGGCTCCCCCACATCGATCCAATAGAGGGACCAGCAGTGCAAGTTGAAGGTAGTATAATAAGTAAGGCCAGCAAAGATATGAAGACAGGCAAGGCGGCTGAGCCTTCGGAAATAGTTGCTGAAATGCTGAAAGCATCTGGAACGGTGGGACACACTATGGTCACCTGGATAGTAAACCAAGTCATACAGAATGGGGTCGTTCCAAACGACTGGCGTAGCAGCATCATCATTAACTGCTACAAGGGTAAAGGAGATGCCCTAGATAGGGGAAACTATAGAGGCATTAAATTAATCGACCAGGTCATGAAGGTCACAGAAAAAGTAATAGCGCAACTAATCAGAGAGCGAATTGATCTAGACGAAATGCAGTTCGGGTTTGTGTCAGGTAAAAGTACAACAGACGCTCTTTTCATTGTACGACAACTACAGGAGAAGAACCTAGCTAAAAGTAAACCCTTATACTTAGCTTTTGTTGACTTGGAGAAAGCCTTTGACAGAGTACCCTGCTCCATTATCTGGTTAGAAAAATAGGTGTTGATGAATGGCTTGTGAGAGCTATACAAGCCATGTATAAAGAAACAGTCAGCAAGGTTAGAATTAACAACGAATATAGTGAAGAGTTTAGCGTAAAAGTTGGTGTTCATCAGGGCTCCATCCTTAGCCTCCTACTATTTATTATTGCCCTTCAGGCTATAACAGAGGAGTTCAAGATCGGCTGCCCATGGGAGCTCCTATACGCAGATGATCTAACACTCATAGCTGAATCAATGGCTGAACTAGAGAAGAAATTCCAAACATGGAAGCATGGCCTAGAATCAAAAGGCCTTAAAATTAACCTGTCTAAGACTAAAGTTCTAGTTTGTAGGAAGGAAAATAGGGCACTGGTCCCATCTGGGAAATGGCCATGCTCAGTGTGTAGGAAAGGAGTAGGCAGAAACTCCATTTTATGTCCCAAATGCAAAGTATGGGTGCATAAAAGATGTAGTGGGATCACAGGTAAGCTAACTAAGAACATAGATTTTACATGTGGCCGGTGCTCTGGTGCAATAAGTAGCAGCAAGTGCCCACAAAATACTAGCTCTTTCAATTGCGCAGAGGGTTCTATAGAAATAGTGGACACCTTCCGTTACTTGGGTGACAAAATCAGCAGTGGTGGAGGGTGCTCTGAAAGTACAGTAGCTAGAGTCAGAACTGGATGGAAAAAGTTCAGAGAGCTTATACCACTATTAGCCGCTAAAGGGTTCTCCCTAAGAATGAAAGGCAGACTGTATGATGCCTGCATACGAACAGCAATGTTACATGGCAGTGAACTTTGGCATTGTGTGCAGAGGATATACGCAGACTGGAGAGGAACGAAGCTTGCATGCTCCGTTGGATGTGTAACAGTAATATACGTGAACGGCAAAGCATAAATGAACTAAGGGAGAAATTAGGAATAAGAGGAATCAGATGTTGTTTACTCGAGAGAAGACTACGTTGGTATGGTCACGTGATGCGCATATCAGACGACAGCTGTATAAAAAAGTGCAGGGTGATAAAAAGACGGTAGCCACAGAGTAGGCAGACCAAGAAAAACCTGGGACGACTTGATAAATTCCGACCTCACACACTTACACCTCTCCAAGACAATGTCACTGGACCGAGATCTTTGGCGTTACACAGTAATACAGAAGACCCGCCTTGCCTAAGTACAAAGCGAAACCTAGTCAGTAGGCACCTCTTAACAAAAATACGCACCCGTCCCACTACCCCCACCCCATCCACACCACCCCTTTCGATATAAAGTTATGTTGGTACCACAACATTCAGTCCGAAATAAATGAGGTCGTGTAGGTGTCACCAAAACACACAGTCCACGCTGTAATGTGGCCATGTAGGTAACACGGTAAAAAACTCCCAGTCCACACTGTAAACGTGGTTGGTGTTAGGAAGGGCATCCAGCCGTAGAAAACCCACCAGACAGTCCTATACGAGCAAGACAACTAATCTTGCCTCAAGTGGGAAAATTCCCATCCAAGCGTGGAAGATGGACGTTAAACGATGATGATGATATATAATTTAATAATTTGGGTTTTTTTTAATATATATATTTCAAATTGCGGCCTGCCCTATGATGAGTCACATCCTATGCGGCCCACTGCTCGAAAAAGGGTGCCTATGCCTGACATAAACAGACAATTAAAACGAACAAAACCTTGTGGCTGACACAATTGATTAATCTGTTGTCTTATATAATATGTTATAAATGTGGAAACTGTGCTGGACAGAATATTGTTGAAACATTGATAACAAGTGTGGTATCCAGAAAATGTTAGCTGAATTCTAACAATTGTTTATATATATAAACATATAAAATTGTTTATATAAACATATACAATTGTTAGAATTCAGCTAACATTTTCTGGATGCCACTTATATTGTATTCGTATGTGCATGTATGTATGAATGAGTAAGTAGAAATGCACATGTCAGAATGTGTATAGAAATGCACGTGTGTGCACACAGACACCAAGGGAGTTATTCAACTTCTAGTTATCTATGCTAATTACCTATACTAAGTGCCTCTCATCCTGACAGTGGCACTTAGTATAAGTCCAACGGAAAAGAGCTGGGCAGAATGGCTCTGTTCATTACACAGCCTGTAAGCTCTGCCTTTCCAGCTACAGCCAGTTCTTTTGGTCATTTGCTATGAGGATCTCTACCAACTATGTGGAATCCTCCTTCCTTTTACTTAACAATGATGACTGTAAACAGTTCTCATATGGGGAAAGTCTCAACCTATTCTGGTTGCTTCACATTTATCTCCACATTACACACACAAAGGTAAATCCCCCTGTCTACTACACTAAGTTCATCACTCCATACACTTACATGCCAAGTAGGAAAGCATCTCCAATCACTTCAAACCAACAAGACCCTGGTGATGTTCTTTCCCTAACATTCAAATAATCTGCACCAGTACTAGGCTTCAACTTCACTAAAATCTATTTCTCTCTCTACAAGGGTATATCTCAATCTTTGGAAGTGGATGTCGAATTGTGATGAAGGGCAACCCCCAGAGTCTGCCAACTAGTCCTCTCAGTTGGCTTGACAATTTTTTTTTTTTTAAGAACCAAATGTGACTATTTGGTCCTATGAAAACAATAAAAGTACCTGAAGTTGGGTCTTTTATGATGGTTTGAATTGTTAAAAATAGATTTAAATAATTTCTGCAACAACAACAGAATGAAAGAAAAAAATGAAGTGAAAGAAAGAACCATAAGAACAACCAAAATAATTTATTAGTCAATATTTTATTATTAGTAT